>JAODKC010000001.1:45667910-45707143 GCA_026777985.1 Mormyrops attenuatus | reverse complement strand
AGCCCCCCGCTTGGCAAAATAGATGGAGATGCACCCCCCTTGGTCGGTAAAATCTATCTACCTGTCAGTAGAGATGCCATGAAATTTCTTTCAGGTCACAGGCCTGATTTCAGCCATGTAACCCCACCCCCCTTCAATGACGCTTATATTATCTTATCTCGCACTATTTGGCCAACTGCGTTAAAATCATTGAGAGAATTCTGAGCTGGGAAGAAGAGCTGGTGAAAAGTTGTGGATTTAGTTTCAGTTTCACTTTTCCTAAAAGAATGTTTATTAATAAAATCCATCTAGCGTGATACCTGGCAGACCCCAGTACCACTTGTGGCTTCCATTTACACACACAATTTCATGATAATCAAACACACATTTGGGCTAATAGTTACTCCCCCCACCTAAATAGAACCTACTCTTTGAAATCTGGGCAGGGATGACACCAATTTGGGGTAAGTGTAAGTGCAATTTGCAGCTCCCTCTGAAAGACACAATTTCACTGCAGATGCCGTTTGCAGATGCAGGAGCAAACGAACGAGCCCGCTGAACACAACATTGCCAGAGCCCCAGTGCTTGCAGTGTATGTGGTTTGGTTGCCACGGCAGGAAGATTACCGCGGCTGTCCAGTCTTTACCATTGCCAGCTCAAGTGTGTTATGACAGTACAGTGATGCAAAATGAAATTGGACACACAGTCATCCCTCAGTGAGCTTTACAGAGACAATAACACATAAGAGAAGCCACTTGATACACTACCCATCGCTTAAAGCAGGGGTCTCAAACTGCAGTCCTGGAGGGCCGGATCCCTTTGGTTTACCCTCATTTAACACACTGATTCAACCCGTTGTGCTAATTACCACACAACTCTTGAGTTGAATCATTTGTGGTGGAACAGGGAAAGATCTAAGCTACACAGGGCTCCGGCCCTCCAATACTGCAGTTTGACAGCCCTAGCTTAAAGCACAACTGCTCAACCAGGATTCTTCCAAAACAAAGGATAACAACAGATGGACAGCTAATTCAATAATTAACACAAATCTGCTAATGAATCCATCTTAAAACACAGAGGCAATTTAAACGTAAGGACTATTACCTAGCAGTGGCACTCCCCTTGTGTTCCAAATCAGCAGGGAACAGTATGTGGTAAACTAATTATATTATGAACTTTAATCTTAATTAATCCATGTCACAACATTTAGGCCATTTTGCCATATCCACTGTTGCTGCATCAGAGAAACAACCAAACCACTATATCACTGTTAAAAAAAATGCATATTTTATAGCAAACTGAAGGTATTTTTATCCATTGTGAGAAGCTCACGGCAATAAGACGGTCTGCAACTCTGGAAATTCTCCCTGGAAATCTTGAGGAAATACAGATCATTACGTTCACATTTAACAAACAAATTATTTCTCACTGATAAAACAGTGCCTCATTAAATGGCAGCTAAGCACCATATGTGTTCATGTGTCTGGGCCAGCCAAACCCATAGTACAGCCTGGCATTGGTTCCAGCTTAGTTCTCAGTTAATTAGCCTTGTTTGGGCAGATGACTGAATGAAACACACCTAATATAAATCCAAATATAAAATCTGCAAAAATCAAGGATTACCTATAATGGGATGAGATGCGTCTGAATGTATTTTTTTCACTTGC
This sequence comes from Mormyrops attenuatus, assembly GCA_026777985.1. NCBI lineage: Eukaryota > Metazoa > Chordata > Actinopteri > Osteoglossiformes > Mormyridae > Mormyrops > Mormyrops attenuatus. The sequence goes on along the minus strand of JAODKC010000001.1, from coordinate 45,705,497 downwards.
TTCACAAAAAGGATTCAAGTTTGGTGATAAAATGAATGCCTACTTTAAAAAAAAAAAAACTCTTAAATTATATGATTTGCTGAACTTTAAATAATGTAATATCATGGTGATACTACAACTGACAATTGATCTTCCACAAGCAAAAAAAAATAATGTCTACATCAAAATTTGCACAGATCACCATAAAAGTCGATCCTCTGACAGAAGAGCAGACATTTACATGCTTGAAGACGCTTTAATCTCTGATGACTCGAGTTGGCAGAGGCTCCCTTGACCGTCAATTAAGACAACACCTCACCACAGCCAAGTTAAACTAAAAAAATATGTTTTCTTTCAGTTCTTCAGTGCCATATTCATCATTATTATGTTCGAGAAGCTGCCTCCTCTTCAGGCAATTTAATAGTCCTCTATGGGCAGCCCCGGGTCCTTTTCAAACATGCATTAGTGTTCCTTCCCCCATCCGCGGTACAGTGGCCTGGCTGTTTTGCTGTGTATGCCCCCTTTTCATCCCTATAAGCTTAGTACTGCTCCAGCTTCTCAGCTCCTTTCCAGACAGCAGAACCTTTAATCTAAGGCTTCTCGAGTGACTGAAATCAGTGCAAATGGGACTCCATCCGGCTAATTCCCCCGCATTTATCCCCCAACTCTTCAAAGAGGTGCCATTATGTCTGATTTGTGCCCGCTTTGTTTGTTTTCATACGTCTAATTGTCGTAATTATTTGCCTGTTTTTAGAACATTATTCGAAAAGAGTGACTGCACCCCCTCCCCAAACCGGTCCGCCCTCCTGCTGAATTACTAGGAGAGATGAAAAACAGGATTCGGTCTGCTCACACCGAGACCAGGGCTGCAGGATCTGCTGGTGTGAATGTTATTATTTTCAGCAGTTAAATAGCACCTTCCCTTTTTTCTATTTCCCATTACCTTTCGCACATCACCTCTCATCCCCCTTCTTCATCTGTATCAAAATCTCCAGAACCATTCCCCTGCTGTTCTTACAGGTAATATTTCAGATCAGACTAATACCCATCTGTAGGCCCAGGGTGCAAAATAATACAAGCCAGCTTGCTTACTCTGCTGAACAGGAACCAGCAAAGGGACCAAAAGTTTAGAAGCCACAAAATGACTTTCTTTGCTTTCCTAATTTGCCTTCCTCTGACCTGAAATCATAATGCTCTTGGCCTTTCCAGTCCCCGCACTAAAACTGATGAATAATTCTCCAGCTGCCAGGATGGGAAACGTATTACTGTGGAAAAGTGTTGCTTTATCAGTTATACCGCTTTAATTTATATTCCTGCTCCAAAGTGGAGAAAGAACAGAGATGAAATAGATGCTGATGAGGCCGGAATATATAACTGCATATATAACAGCTGAGCACCTGAAGGTAAAATAAATACACAAGGAGTCCCTTCAGCAAAGTTTTAGCCAGCAAGTACCCATTGTCAGTCTCACATTCTGGTAATTCAAGCCTTAAATTGTACTGCTTTCCATCCATCCATTCATCCATCCATCCATCCATCCAGCTATCCATTCAATCGTCCATCCACCCCCTTATCTTGTTTTTACTGGCTATCTAGCACAGAGTTATGGTGAACCTGATGCCTATCTCATGATGCAAAGGGCACAAGGCAAGAAACATGCGTACACTGCTTTACAGGTCATCTAAATTCAAATCGTCATCTCTGCATGGTTCAAATGTTGCCGTTTTTGTAATATATCTTTATCAAGTAGCTCTATATCATTGCACTTCAGTGGCAACTAATCCCAGTACTTTACAACATCCAGCTGTTTTCAACTGTCACACGTTTAGGTGAACTGGGCTCTTTATTTTTAGCACTGGGACTTGGTTCTTGGTCAGGTAGAAGAATTTCAAATCACTGAACCATGAAGATCATTGAGATGTCAAAGCATGTCAGGCACAATGTCACTGAAAGGCACAGATCAGGATAAGGGGTTTGGTGGAAAAAAAAATTGTTTCTGAGGTTTATGAATACTGCCGTGAGTACTGTCTGTTCGGTCAACAGGAAATAAAAGGTCCATTGTACTACCCAGTCATTGGCTAGTTCAGGCCGGTCCTCAAAAAAAATGATTAGCTGGCCAAAATACAAAGTTGAGAAATGTCAGGGTGATGCTAAAGGCATCAACAGCTGCAAGGTCCAATGCCTCTGACAGGAGAAAATATGCATCAGTCAATAGTATCTGCAAGCACAAGGTCCAAGCTACAGCGGAGAGGCTTAAATTGAAGAAGGTGAATTCGTTTGAGTTTTTCAACCCACATTCTCATCAGTCCCAAGGACTTTTGAAAACTGAGATCTGTTCAAGGAGTGGGCAAAACTGGCGCCAAGCTAGCGCGCCAAGTTGATGGTGAACTGGCACCTGCAAAGAAACATATGAAATATGGGATTCTTTCATAAAAGAATTATTACACATTATTATGTGTTTTGTTGACCTAGGGTTTAAAATGAAATATTAATGACAAAAAATCTGATATTTTGTAATTCCACAAGAAGGCACCCCATAATAAAGGTGGTAGAGCTCTTTAAAGGCACTGAATAATCAACACTGCATGTGAATCATTGCAGCCTTAATAGGATTATACAAATCCAGCTTTAAAGATTGTTTCAATAAATCCATACATCTAGTAGTCCATCCACACAACCAACCACTCATCCATCCAACCACTCATCTAACATCCGTCCATCCGTCCATCCGTCCATCCATCCATCCATCCATCTTCCAACTGCTCACAGAGTACAGGGTCATAAGGAGGGCATAGGTCACAAAGCAGAGCTACACCATGGACGGGACGCCAATGCATTGCAGGGCACATAAATGCACACTTTGACACACCTGCAACACATAGGAAACATGCTAACTCCTCGCAAAGACCAGGAAGGGAACTGAAGCTCGCAGTCTTGAAGGTGTGAGGCAACAGTTCTATCTAACGGTCTGCTGCACCCTGCGCGATCTGTTCCAATGAGCTGCTCATAAATAAATATGCATACATTACAAAAATGCTAGTATACCTTAAAAAACCTTGTTTTGTAATAAGAAAACAAATTTAGCTGGAGAAATATCAGAAATCTGGGTTGTAGGGTTTATCACCGGGGCCTCTAGTTGAAACTGTCTGCTCCATTTCATTATGCTCACAACATCAGAGACACTTCATGTGCCAAATCTATTCGGGCTGCCAAACTGCCTCCACAAATGCTAATGAGTAGAGCTGCATCCGAGTGCCCCCCCCCCCCCCCCCCCCCCCCCGCCCCCCCCCCGGCCCCCCCCGGACCCCGCCGGGGGGGGGAGCCCCCCCCCCCCCCATTAGCCCCAAAGCCCCCCGCAGCCCAAGCCCCTCCCCTGACACCTCGAGAACAGAGCTTGGTGTCTAAGCACCACCGCACTCATTTCGCCAAAACCTCACATGAACATCCCAACCAGACGGCGACGCCGGAAAGGCTGCCGTGTTTAATGAACACGATTTTGCACATCTGCGCCTGAACGAGGCTCATTTCCTACAGAGCGGCCTCCCCGATGATCATCTTTCTAAAATAATATGATTATGATAATCTTTTAATAGTTGCAAATGAAGCACGGGGGCTCAGTGCGTAGCAACGTAGCATCGCACCTCCAGGGCTTACGGGTACAAATCCCCCCCAGCTCTCCGTGTGTGCACTCTGCATGTCCTCCCCTGAATGCAGGGTTCTGCCTGCAGACCAAACTCATGCAGTGAGGCAAACTGACGTCTCTAAATTGCCTTTAGAGTATGACAGGCATCCTATCCAATTGTTCCCCTACCTTGTGCCAGGCACGGCACGGCCATCGGAAGACTGGGAGTTTTCAAGGTGGGTTGGTCTTTCTTCCCCACACCTGTCATCCCACAATCTCAGCATGTTTCCAGGTCATTCGCCTGAGATGTCGATGCTTTATTTCATTGGTGGCCAAGTGCTTGACCACGATCGGCAAAACATACCAAGGCGGTGTTTTGTTGCCAGCCTGCCCCTGCCTTGTAGCCTGTGCTGCCTGGAATAGAGTCCAGTACTGGGTAGATGAGTCTCCAATATGGATGAAAGGACTGCACACGTTAAGTACCAAAGATGCTATGAGGAAAGCCAGCAACTGCAAAAAGTTAATGGACGATGGCTGTGATTAATCGCATCAAAATACGAAAGAAAAGCAGAAGTATTTGACAAACGTGTCACGTCGAAAGCCTGGAACAATTTGCCTAAAGGGCTTTTGTAAAAATCAGAAGAGGTGTCAGGATCGAGCCGCGTTTTCAAGTAGTTCAGAAGGAACATAACATATCAATTTAGACATGAAGGAGGGACAGGCAGAGTGAATCAGAGTGAAAGACCGCGGTCACCTGACTCCCCTCCCCTAACACCATCTTTACAGTAGTTATTATAGCCAATTATCAAACGGGAGTCAGACATGCTGGGCCTCTCTACCTTTTTTCCCCACGTTAATGGCAAAGATGTTTGAAGAGGGGTATTCAAGGTTACTTAAGCACTTAAGGCACACTTAAGGAGAGCCGAAAGCTTGCTGCTGAAAGGGGAATAAAGCCATATTTTGCTTGAATCACATCAGGACGTGCTAAAAATGCAAGAACGTGAAGTGAGAAATAGTATCAATGGTGTTTGCTTCCTATGTCTAATACAGGAACCGGGTGAGGAAAAGAACACATTCGCTACAAATCAATAACCCCGCCTCGTCTCCACTGAACCCCCCCATCCCACCTCGGCACTCATCTCAAAACTCAAACTTGTTGTTCTCTAAACAACGAAATAGTGAACGCAGCAGGTAGCGCAATGAAAAGGCAGAAATGACATCAAGGATTTCAGCCCATCTTCCTTTGCTTCCTATACAAAACTGGAACTGATTAAGAATCCCAGAAAAACTCAAAACAAATAGCCAGTCATTCAGCAGGACGGAGGTGAGAAGCATCACCAATCCTGTCTGACATTATCCTTTTAATTTCAGCATGATGAACTCAAAAGCCCCTTTTTGAGTAATTATAGGTCTTATAGGTCATTAATAACATAATAGTTTGGAATTTATTCAAGTTTTTAAAACATTCTGTACCATGGTGACACCTCAATTTGTATTTTTGTCCAATTATTAAATAAATAATATTTGTATATGCACACACAGTAAACCAAAACCGTCCAATCCATCCATGGTCCCCACAATGTAATATAAACATAATCCTCACACACACACACACACAAACACACCATTCTTGTACACATGCACTAACTAAAACCAGTCAACTCCTTCTTCATAGAGCATACAAAATCACAATATACAGTCAAACCAGCTGAGGACTAGTCAGACACAAGCGCGATAAGAAGGCTCTGGTCAGTCTAACGGCAGAAAAATTGTCATCAGAAGTATTACAGGGACATCGTGAATGTCTTCACTGAGGCTCGGATCAGAGGTGGCAGATTCGCAGGAGTGACAGGAGTCGAGGACAGGACAGTGAGAGGTCGGTAGCAGACGGAAACCGAATCCGGTCAGATCACATGCACACTTTAGCCAGTTGAGCAAGGTACCCACGGAAGCATTGTCAGGAATATTCAGTACTCTTCTGCAAAACAAGGAGATAAAGTGCTTTGATTTCCAAATAAAGCAGGAAAGTGTCACGGTCAAGTGCGAGGCAGCCAGGCAGGGTATAAAATAACATAAAATAACAATCACATTTCCTGGAATGTGTTCACATCCTTTATTATTAACATGCACAGCCTTCAACATTTAATATCTGTACAATGGACACATTAGAGTTGAGAAATACGTAAAGAGAGCGTGGATTTTTGATGAAATGTGTGTATGTTTTTTTTGTTTTGTAATCATTACATTGTGGGGACCAGATTGCCAAAAAATGTCCCCATAAGGGGAAACTCAATTTTATAAAAATCTATAATTGCAATTAAAAACCTAAAATACCAAAAGTCTTGTATTTTGTTTGGTTACTTATGGTTTAGGTTAGAGCTGGGTAGGGGTTAAGGCTGTCGTACTTTGGATTAGGGTTATGCCCTTACAAAAGAATGCAATGGTCCCCACAAAAGTGCACTGTGATGGGCTGGCTCCCCATCCTGAGCTATTTTCCCGCCTTGTGCCCATACCTTCCAGGATAGGTTCTGGACCCCTGCAACCCTGCATAGCACAAGTAGGGATAGAGGATGGATGGATGGATGGATTAGGGTTAGTTGATGTGTAAGTGCAGGGATGGACTGACCTCCTGTCTAGGCTGTACTTGTGTCCTATGCTGCCACCAGGCTCTCCGCAACTCTGCAGCAGGTTAGTAGTTATGGGAAATTGAAACAAATGCTGTTTGTTCATTTTCCAGGAGAGATTGTATTCTGTTATTATAACCTTCTGTGCTCAGGTAAAATTTCAAATGATAAAATGTTTTGGGTAAATGTATAATATTCCATTTGTAAATCTATTAAGCTTCCCATAGATAAGGGCATCTCATCTCTAGGGGTCCCCTTTCATTGTCAAAAAGTTTACAACTGTATCCCAATTATTGTTCTTAATGACTGTACTAACCACCCACTCTTGTATACCATATACATGCCTATTACATAAAATTCAATAAATATATTCATAACTGTCACGACTAAGAAAACATCAATATTTCAAGCAAAATAATAATAAGCCTCCAGCCGCCCCAAAGCCATATTTCATTCAATAAAAATTATTTGAACAATTGAGTAAAGAAGAAGTATTTTCATACAGAGGCCTGCAGTGTTATGACTGAGTTCCCATATGGGTCAGAGGCCCATGTCTGGATTCAAAAACACACGACACGGGGGAGTGAATTCTGGACCAGATTACTGTGTTTAAAGTCTGCTCTTCTCATTGAGACAATAATTAAGGGGGAAGGGGAATGGGCAGAGGGGAAATAAACAACATTGTAACCATTACTGCACCAATACAGAAAATAAAATTTCATTAAAAAAAAAACTTTCCAGAATGTATGTAAAAACAAAAAACCTCAGTCTGATAAAATTACATATTCAAACATGTCAATTTATGACACACATAAAAAATGTGGGGAAGGTGAAAATTCACGAGGGCTAGGCTTTCATCTCACCTGACACCGAAGGCAACCATATCTGCCCTCAGAGTAACACAAGGCCAGTTCTTATGGGAGGTTGGTTTTAGGCTTCTGGTCCTGCTGGTAGTTTGAGGACCATCTCATAGGGGTACTCAGTACAAATGACCACCTGTGGAACCACAATACATCCATCTTGGACCACCTGAGTAACACCTAAGCCATGAGACACTCCGTTTGCCTGCTGAGGTCAATCACTGTGATGTGAAGTCCCATCTGTAACACCTCTTACTCACCAAACCGCCGCGTTTCAGTCAAATCTCTGAAGCAGATAAAGAGTCTGCAGCTTAAGTCTTTATCCTATTACTGCCCGGACAGCAGTCAGACTTACATAATTACCGAATTATCACAAAATAAACAGAGCACCCTTTGCATGGCTAATGAGCTTGTATTAAAATGCTCTTTCTCATATTCAGAATTTTAGAATCATTCATTCATTCATTCATCATTCATTGATCTTCAATACCGCCTGTCCTATTCCTGGTCATGGGGCTTCAGAGCCTATTCTGGAAACAATGGCTGCAAGGCAGGGAATAATCCAGGATGGGGAGCCAACCAAGGTTGGGGCCATTCTGATATGAATTCATCAATTCCAATCCAAATCGGGAAATGGCAATGGGATCGTAAAAAAAAGTATGGGGAACAGATTTGGAATTGAATTAGAATTTCAGTGAGATTTAAATTCAAAATCCAGTTCTATTTCCTGACTTGGATTGGAATTGACAAATGCATTCCGGAATGGCCCAAACCCTGGGGCCAACCCATCTCAAAATTTTACAATCGGAGAATCTTCAACATTTTACAGCGATGTCAAAACTAAATGTTAAAAAGCTACAAAAATTGACTTTCTTGTCGGCATTTATCCATTTTAACCCATAGCATTTACCTTTTCATTTTTATGACAAATTAAGTGTTTCAGCAATGCAGCATCCACTGCAGTTGAGTTAATGGAGCTGGTCAGCTGCACCTAAATTAGCAAGTGTCACATAAATGACAGAAATTCAAAATCCTGAAGACAAAAAGATAATTATTGACAAAAAACTGTGACCATTAAAGAATATTATTTTGCAACAATCAGACCAATCCTTTCTAAGCATTAAAAATGCAAGAGCATTTTTTGTGTATGGATTCATGCTTACTTCAATAGAACCTTTAATGGAATATTGATTTGCAGAGCCCATCCTAATTATGATCTTCGAGGGCAACGCCGTCTACAGACAGCGGAGCTCTCAGCCACCTTCCTGGGTGCATCTAAGAAGAAAGAGTGCTTTTCCAGAATATTATTATGGCGCTGCCATAACAGTAAGATTCAGCAGAAAACTGCACACCACCCATCGCCAAAAACAGAAAGAGAAAAGAGCCCCTTACGATTCACCTCTGATTCACACAGGGCTCATAATACTACTGAGCAATGTTCAATCCCCCAACATGAAGATGTATCTTCGTATGAAAGTAGTCAGAAACTCCCAAACATCCCCTGACGTTCCAAATAAAAGCCAAACCAAACATAATGGCAGTAAAAGGCATTAATGTTAACAACTCACTGTCAAAAGTGTTTTGAGCTGTATACTAGTGGTCGTCATGTAATGCAAAGTCACAGTGAAATGCCTGAACAAAACACGACAAAAGGAGAAGCAGATATCATAATCTCTTCACATAGATTTCCTCTGGGTGGGAGAGAATGCTACTTCTGATCCTTTTAGAGACTCTGCGACCTACAGCGGCTGTCTTCATTGTTTATATGTAAATAAGTATTACTAGAAAACATTTTGAATATCCTGGCATCCTCTGTAAAGTTCCTTCTAAATCAGGGGTTCTCCACCTTTATTGTACCGCGCCCCACTTTTTACCATGCCAGCTCAGTTGTGACCCTATATCAAGTACAGTATAGGCTTAAATTAACGCTATGATCAAGCACGCAGTGCACTCTGCAATTTATGCCAATCAATGCCTTTAGCACAAATCTGAATTGCCAGTGAATTTTAAATGAATCATTCATGGTTTGGCTTCTTTTATTGGCTGAGTGTTCACTAGTTTTGCGCTAAGCATTTGCAGACCCAAGACCCATTTATATAGGTTCATTCTAGGATTGTGGCTGGGGAATCTGATCGTGGATCAGCATAGGAGCTTGCTGGTTTGAAAATGCTTACATTTGTAACTCTGCCTCGTGACCCTTTCACAACGCTATAATGGAGCTTAATCGTAAGTGTGGCTGCTACTACTATTATTTCATGCAACGGTTGGCGAGGAAGGGCCTGTGCATGTGTTGCTAGCAGCTTCAGTGCGGGGCAATGTCACCTTATAATTCCAGGGGAGTATGTTTCAGTTGGGCTTCCCTGCATACATTTTCATCCTTGTCCTCACTCCTTTCCCCCCAGCTTCCTCCTACCATCTAAGGATATTCAGTCCTGGTGAACAAATGACTTTTCATTACCTTTAGCACGTGATGAACCTTATAATAGTACCAGAATTCCATTCAGGACACACTGCCAACGATAAGCAAAACGTATTTGTCTTCAGTAAGGGTGTAATTATTTTCCAATATGGAATATCTTGAACAAAACAGTGCTCCTTGTGGAACGAGCACGCTTGCAGATGTCCACAAAGCTCCAGAAAAAAACTGCCATTTTCCAACCAATGAGGGGCTGCACAACACATTGCATATCTCCTCTGGTGTCCCAGTAGCAGAAGGCCTGTCATAATTCCAGCTGCCAGGGAACTGGAAATTTAGCCATGTCAGAATACTGCAAAGTAGGCAGAATGCGGCTGTCGGGGCTGACTAAAGCCTACACCTTCCAAGCCCCCGTGATCTTTGTGTGTGGGGCCAAAGAGGTTCCTTATGCACAGGAAGCCAGGGATGATTATTGGTACCATTAAAAGTAGGCAATGGCGCTGGCTCACTGCCTCCGTTCCAAGGCTTGCAGATCAGCAATGAAAAGTCAGCTGTATCTTTTATGATTCTGAGGACTATAATAAATCTCTTGCTGGCAACTTATTTAAAAAAAAAAGTAATGCGAGATTAAGGGAGATGAACAAAGAGTACTGTCTAAGAAGACCAAAATTAGGCATGCTCTGAGTAAAGCCGCTCCTCAGTCTGAGCCCTTCGTCTGTGGAGCAGAGAGCGCGGGAGTGCATCTTTTGAAATATTAATTTTTTGGCTCCGGGTAGCTCATTGGGGTCCTTACACAGCTGGAAGTTCGGGGGTTGTTTAAAACGGGCGAGCGAACTCCACCAAGGCAACCAAAGCTTTCTGTCAGAGAGCAAATTTATCTCGCTGCTTCACAAATTGCTCTTCATCGGATGGAGACTCTATGAACTAAACCCATGTTGGGTCAATTATGTGCTTCTACTCGAAATTTCAGCGAGGAATCTAACGGCAAGGCTAATATGTGACAGACCAGCCTTAAAATAAAGCTTATTTATAGCAAAAGGGGATATTCTGTGTATTCAACGTACAGTAAGATTTTTTTTGCATTATATATAGACTTTTCATTATGAGCCTCCAGAGGGCTCTGTTACTAAGTGTTTGTTCCATGTATTGTTACCCTTTGTTGAATTACTCAGCCTGCAGGAAACGTGCAATGAAGTATCTGACTATAGTCAGTACTTGTACTAGCACAAACAAAAATAAACATTTTGAATCCTTTGAATCCTTAAAATCACCTCTCACCCAACCCACACTGAATATTTCATCGTACTTGTGTTACCCACTTACACAACGACAAATAAAAATCCTTGATCTGCAACGAACAACTCCTTCAAGCAGTCAGAATAATTAAGTTACATTAGCCCTGGTTTGCTCAAATGAATCTACTGGATTTGTCTCAATCTGATGATTCGCCAGGTGCTGGCTTTGCCTACAAGTGCCAGAAAGAACAGATTTTTGTCTTTAACTGTTGAAAAGAAAATGCACAACGGGGAGAAAAGGCTGTATCTTTTCGCAGGGATTGGGAGGTTCAGATGCTTCACAGGAATCCTCTCAAATGCCTAACAAGACAGCTAATGTTCATCTGTGGTCATTGATCAGGCGCAGTCCAGATAAGTGATTCACCCTTGCTGGTTTTTGGGAGTAGTCTTTCGCTTTGTGTAATGTGCTGAAAAATGTATTTCCAAGCACTGCTTCAGTGACCAGGACCATGAGAAAAATGTCTCGGTCATGAAGACACTCTTAAAGAGCCATTTCGCAGCGGGTTTACTGTTTTCCTGCCAGAAGAATAAAGATACATTTGACCTGTAAAAATCCTTAATATACCGAGGGGTTGTCTACTGTCAAAGAGTGCCACTTTTCAAAATGGGTTTTCGTCGCTTCTCGTCTGGCTCACATTTGCACTTTCTCTAAATGCTGTGCATGCTTGTGCATCGTACACTGCAAGCTTCACTGGTGCCCATAACAGACGGTATTTACTCATTTCTATATGTTTCCAAGTCTTTCATTATAAATCATTGGGAAGGGTGTTTTGGATACACAATACAGCTATATTAAGCAATATCTTGTTCTAAAGACCAATTTACTGTGCACAAAGCCTTAAATATTTTTGCCCTTCACATGGAGGTCAGGAAAACGCAGACAGAGACATGGGGCGAGTAGTGGCTCATCAGAAATAGGGTCTAACATGGTATTTAGCCCTGCTCTGAACATTTTATCATGGGGACCCTCTCTCATAAATTTTTGCTGTTGAAAATACCATAAAAACATCACTTATTCAGTGGCTTGTCATGCTGTATACAGAAGCTCACATGTCATAATGTATGTATGCTGGGGTTAAACTGCAGAGTGCAGTTCTGGTGGGAGGGGGTCTTCTGTGTTGACCTGGATGTCCAATAAGAAATTCCCCTCGCGTTCTGAGGTCAGGGAAGGTGGGTGAATCATAAAGTTATAGGGAAAATGATTCAGATTTTTTTTTTCTCTTTTGCCTGGGAAGGCATCCCGACCTGCATCCTAATCCGCCTGCCCGCTTTTCCCGTAGCGCCAACGCGGCCCTTAAGCAATCAGCAGGCGCCAGCTGAGAGTTGCACAGCTAAGTTCAGCAGGAGCTATTTTTTTCCCGCGGCATGCCAGGTCAGCGTACCTCGGTGTGCTGCCCAGCGGGCCTCCCCCGCGACAAAGGTAAAGTGCTGCGGGTCCCTGTATCTGCCCGGCCGCAGACCCGGCTGAGAGTACACCGGCGCATGTGTCACAAAGGCACATTTTCAAAGGGCACCTCGAGAAAATGCTGAGAGATTCACCACATCTCCCCCTGCACCGCAGTCTGTAGCCCCTACACCCTCATTCAATTTAGCTCTGTTTAACATTTTCTTTTTTTTGCTGAAATGCTTCATCTTTGTCTATTTCCAACAGCAACCGCTGACAGAAACTATTAATATAATATTCTAATTTCTTGAACTGGCACACACATGTTTACAGATAATGTTACCATTTCTGATAGCATTGTATTTTAATAGCCCTTTACTGATTATGACTTTGTGTTGACTGCCATTGTTTTGTGGCGGCCTCCTGGCTCAGGGGTTACCGCTGTGGCCTTACATCTCCAGGGCTGTGGGTTTGAATCCTGTCACCCATCTCCATACTGCTGGAGTCCATGTTTGGGTGGGTTGCCCCAAGTACTGTGGTACTGCACACAGCCCAGGAACATGTGATTAGATGAACTGGTGTCATTAAATTGCCCTCAGTGTGGGTGTGTGCTGTCCGCTAGACCAATATCCCTCCCAAGGTGTCCCCTGTCTCATGCACTGTGATTGAGTCATATCCCTCCCAAGGTGTCCCCTGTCTCATGCACTGTGATTGAGTCATATCCCTCCCAAGGTGTCCTCTGTCTCATGCCGTGTGATAGACTGATATCCCTCCCAAGGTGTCCTCTGTCTCATGCACTGTGATTGAGTGATATCCCTCCCAAGGTGTCCTCTGTCTCATGCCGTGTGATAGACTGATATCCCTCCCAAGGTGTCCCCTGTCTCATTCCCTGTGATGGACTGACAACCCACCCCTAGGTTTCCTCTGTCTCATGCCCTGTGATGGTCTGATATCCCTCCCAAGGTGTCCTCTGTCTCATGCCCTTGTGTTGACAGAAATCCCTCCCAAGGTGTCCTCTGTCTCATGCCCTGCGATGGACTGATAACCAACCCCTAGGTTTCCTCTGTCTCATGCCCTGTGATTGACTGATACCCCTCCCAAGGTGTCCCCTGTCTCATGCCCTGTGATTGATATACCTCCCAAGGTGTCGCAGAAACAATAAGGAAAAGTAAATGACCAGAATTGTGTGGATAGCATCGAAATGTATCTTTTCTGGCAGTGCTTTCATATGTAGCTTGCTACCTTAAATGTACGACCTGCCTTGTGTCTTACCTGTATATACATCTCCCCGAATCACACATCATAATAAATTGCAACACAACTGAAACATAATAAAACAGAACAGAAACAACTCAGCATAATCAAAATAAAATGCCCATATTATCCTAGAACGTCTGGAACTGAAGATATTATAAATAAAACATGGTCACCCCCCCAGAGAGCAGGTCTCTGCTGTGACATATGACTAATTTGGCAGGTAGGTCACCTCTGGGTTCCAGCAGGTTAGCAGTCTGACGTATCAAAGCAAACACATTCTGCATTTTTCCCGAAATACCAAAACGGGTCACAAAGGCTTTGCCAATAACTACTTATTTGCATGTCCTCCTTTAAGGATTTACACAACCAGAAGCTGGGACACAATTACTACTGTATATCCTGCGAATGAAGCTTATTAAACAGAATAACTAGCAGATTATTATGCTAGAAATATTGTAGCTTGGCAAGTGCGTGAATTTGCAAGGGAAGAACCTGGAGTGCTTCCTTTTCAAGCAGAACAATCAGAAAGAGAGAGGTTGACGCGGTGACTAGTCACATCTGTTCCGTTTGCTATCTGAAGTGACTCACAAAAAATCTCAGCTGTTTGTTCTGAACAGCTGCAGCTACCTCAGCACTGGGCTCCTAACCACTACTATAGAAAATAGTCTGTATGGTGAGAAAACACCAAATATTCACTTGTATAAATATTTCAGTATTTTATTTATAATTTGTACAACATGTGCGGCACATTACTTAAGGGGAAAAAAACCTGCAAAAAAACACACTTTAGTCTAAGTAAACATAATTAATACTTAATGCTTATGCAGAGATAGTTAACCCTCTTAAAAGATGGCTATGTTAATACATTTTTATTTCTAATGCATAATATACCATGAGGGACTGGTCACCGTTTCACAAGCCATTTTTTTAGAAGACAAAATAAAGATTTAAGCTTTTGAAAATCTTGCATTATACCCATTTGCCTAATACTGGTTGTAGGAGCCGTCTTCTGCATCTGTTGCTGGGTATATTATCTAGGTTTCTGTTACATTATGTCTATTCCCGATTCATTGTTTTTTATTATTATTGTGTGAATAAAGTGACGTCACTGACACCCCCCTTGTAGTAAACGAATGATGATGTCAGAGGCCAGGCTAGGTGATTAGACCTAGACGGCAAATCGTCTTCAAACCATACACACATTCAGACTAGGAAAGTTTAATGTGGTCACAAACAAAAAAAGGAACTTTACATCAGACTGCGCATTTTGGAGATGTTATCAGGCCAATCCATAGTAACCACTTCAGTTTTTGATATGATTAGCCGCTACGCTGGTTGCTGCATGAATGAAAACAGATGAGGCGTTGCCATTTTTTGTTCCATTCTTGTGAGTGAGTTAAAAGTGAAGCCATACACTGTGCAAGAAATTGTGACGTTCATGCAGTTACTCAATAAAAGCAATAACTAAGACCTGCTCCCAAAAACCAGACACCAAAGCTGTATAAGGATCTGAGAGAAAAAGAAAACAGTCTAACAAATAAAGAAATGGAAAGGAATATTTTATAACAACACAGAGCATCCTTCACCTACAGTATGTCTGTCACTTGGTCAGAGGTTGCAAGCAAAATATCAGAGGTTTCAGAACAAATGGTTAATCCTTGGTTTTATTTGAGCTACTATAACTATTTTCCGGGGTAGATAATTATGACTGTCAAGATATGATATACACAGAAGAATGGTAAAGACCGGACACGGTATTAAATTTTATCTGGTGAGTACACAATGGTCGCATAAATCTTGCAGTCACTCCAACTCTCTGGCTGAATTTATCTTATCTTAAAATGATCTTTCAAAGTTGAGTCTGGCGATTAGAATGCACTTCCTGCATGAATATTCATTAATGATGAGAAAATCAACACAGGATAAATTTTATACATGATTGGGGCTGGTGGACAGCAGCCAAGGTCTGTAAATACCTGGCTTACTCCTAAGACTGGCCAGAGAGTACTGTAAGAGGCGGGCAAGACGAGGTGATGGATGAAGATACTGATGAAGATACAGAGCCACATAAAAGGATAAAGGCACAGAGATGCATGAGTTTTTTGAAGGGCGTCGTGCTTGGATTTAGCAAGGAGCCAACCGGGAGCATGTGGTTCAAGATACACACTGTTCACCGTCACCGAGGACGGTTTGCCAAAGGAAGGCATGAATGTAAAAAAAGGGAGGATGGCGCCCCCTGCTGAACGACCTTTCAGTGAATTAACGGGATAGGCAGATGCCCAATGGCGGAAAGCGCCGGGGTAGCGGGAGCAGCTGGAGGGCTGCGCATGAGCGCACCTGAGGATCACTGGAGGATGAAGAGGCTCCTCGATAACGGCAAGCCGGTGGGGGGAGGCCCAGCACCTTGATGGCATTTCCTGAGTCGGAAGCCACCTGCTGCTCTGGGGAACAGCGTGGGGGGGGGGGGCAGGCTGGTTGGGAGGGAGGCTTCTGGCAGCCTCTGGCATCACTTAGGCAAGGACAATGACACTCCAACTGGCACCTGCACCGGCGCGATCCCATCCAGCGGGCAGCCTCTGTGCAATCCTGGCGGAATGTGATCATCTAAACGCCATGAATGTCACATCCCCGGCCTCTCCCAGGCACTGGCCACCTGCTGCCGGCCTGCACTGAGAGAGATGGTTGGGAAACGAGCTGAGATGCAGTGTCATGCTGTATGGCATGAATACCCCGAATGCCCCGCTACAATATTCTTTGAGGTTTATCACCTTAACCTAAACCAGGGCTACACATAAGGAAGAACAGGGAAGACTATCAGGGGCCCAGACATTGGGGGAGGGGGGATCAGTGTATGGTTGTGGAAAAAGGTAGCTTTGGTTTGGAAAGGGGGGGGCATTCGTTAGAATTTTTCATGGCCCAGCCATGTATTTGTGTGGTCCTGAACTAAATCCCAGAGAAATGAAAGCTAACTAGCTGCCTGTTAGGAATAAGAATCTGATCTCTGTCTCATATGTATTACCTGATTAAAGCAACCAGTTGGGAAAAGCGAGGTGATGTGATATCTGAAAGTCACGGCGTCCCGGCTGGTACAGTTAGCCTTCAAACCCACGCTGGGCGTGGGGCGGGCTACCTAAACACAGGGGCCAAATTTCGCAGACTGCGCAAATTAAGTGTCGCAGCAGGAGTAGGAAGGGAAGCCAAAGAGTTACAAAACAACCAAGATAAAATTATGGGGCGGGAGGCAAATTGAAACCAATGCAGATAAATGCAGAGCACTTCAGTAGGGAGGTTTAGAAAGAATACACCATACTGGGGGTGTCACACATGGAAAACAGCTGTTGTTTATGTGGAGTTTGAGCACATGTACTGATGCCAACTTGTATGCCAGCAACAAAATGCATATATACATTTGTAAGTGCTTAGAATTTAAGCCAAAGAAAACCCTGATGTGATATGCAACACAATTATACAGCTTACAAAGGTGACGGGAATGATCCACACATTTATCGTATCAACGTATCTTTGTACAACCTGACAGTGAGCCTGGAACCTATCCCAGGAAGCAGTGCCAGTCCAGTACAGGGCTCAAACACCCACTAGTGGGTCAAACACCCACAACAGGGAATTTAGATACAACAACTCAACTACGTGCATGTTTTTTGGACTGCGGGACAAAAGTGCCCAGAGGAAACCTACACAAACACAGGAAGGACTCCAAAAACACAGAGCAATGGACAGATTCAAACCCACGACTTTGGAAATGTGTGGCTACAGCCCGTTGCCTGTGCAAGAGACAGAAACTGGAAAAGACTTTTATAGTCATACTATGGCACAGAAGAAGCACAGGGTCAACTCTTTTTAGAATCAAGCAAAAGAACATTCAAGCACCCTGAATACGGAAGAGAATGGATGAGGTCAATTAGAGACCATCTTAGAGGAGATCAAAGGAAACACTGGTAACACTTTACTTGGAGCTGTCATCTATAATGCATTATAGATACCTTCATAATCCATTATATTGGTTAGTATAAGAATTAATAAAGCATTACAGCATCTTATATTGACAGTCATAAGGCATTATAATGTTGGTAGCTCCAACAAAGTGTTTATCTATAATGCACAACAGATACCTTCATAATGCATTATAATGACCGATATGAGAATTAATGATGCTTTGTACTGCATTATAAATTGTAAGATGCTACGGTAAAATACATACAGCACGCCAATGGCAATATCAAAAATCCAGGTATTCCAAATGTCTAATGGAGAAACAGTAAGGAACAAGTATTTTGTGAATATCATTAGGGCATTATAGATGACAGCTTCATAAAGCATTCATAACAAATAATAAATATGGCTATAATGTGATATGCCTTTTTATAAACACTTTTAGCCGTGTTTATAATGCTTTATGAATGCATTATAATGTGTTATGAATGTGGCCATATATTCTTACAGACATGACCGTCATGGAAAATGTTTTTGAAAAACTTAATGTTAAAGGCTGCTTTGGGTTTTACCACAGTGGTACACTGCTCTGTACAGTTTTCTTATTTATTCTTTAATTACCTTTGTGTTTATTTTATTACTGATTATTGTGTTTATATTTACATTCTGGTGGGTATTATTTATTTATATATACTCTACTCTTCATTGTTTTTATTTCTACTTATTTTATCCTTTGTTGTATTTCATTCTGTACTGCTGGACAAAGAAATGTCCCCTGCGATCAATAAAGTTCCATCTTATCTTAAATACTGACATTCTCACAATGTCACGAACTGCATGAATAATTTTAAAATATGGTTGTTAAGTGATCAAATAAATGGATTTATTGAAATTTCAATAAAAAGTTTGTCATCAGATGTAAATGATAGTAATTTCATTTATTTATTTAGCAAACAATATGAACCAGTGACCTTCCGATTACAGACACAGAGTCCTAACCCGCAATGCACACAAAGGCCAATAAGATGTGGCCCTGATTTTAACTGATGCTCTTCTTTTGATACTTGGATATTGGAGATTTAAGTAAGCAAACATTACATGAACATCTCACATTAAAACCTGCCTGGCCGGACCTCCCTTCATGTACCTGAAAGACCGCAGAGACTCCTAGGCTTCCAGCTGACTGAGGCAGATGGCTGGCGGGAAGGAGGAGCGGATTTAAGCACCGCTAGACTCCGGTTGGCTGCGGGGACAGCAAATAGCCATATCGATGCGAGCCGTATGCAGCACCCTGCAAAGAAAACTCAAAAGGATAAGCATATCTGCAGATGAACACACTGAAGGGCAGTTAAGGTATGTCACTAAAAAAAATCTGATCATGAACGTGACCAAACTCTGTACAGCATGTAAATGTGACTCCTAATGCATTAATGAATCTACTGTACCGCAAACCACTGTCCAGCTATTTTCTCTAAAACTGGATCTGATGTAATGCATACTCCAGATCTCAGCAGCATAATTTAAATGAAATTAATTGAACTTTTGCTTAGTTACCGGTCTGTTGTGTGGAATAGTTTCCATTATATGGTTTTATAAATGGTTTCACATTGGCTGCTAAAAATGCAGGTATCGTGATATTGTGCCATCGTGTCCCCATGGCAGCTGAGGAATCCATAACTTGACATTTGATTTGAAGTCATATGACGTTTCTTGGTAGAGTTATATAAACCATGTCAAGTGCGATATACATCCAGAAATAAGTTATTTTGGGATGCAATTTGGAATAAATAACTAAATCACATTCTGAGAATTGCTGCATAGGGATATTCTTGCCTGTTCATGTCTTAACACTGATTGCAATAAGTTACTGAGTTTTGCCGGCGTTGTTCTGGTACCACTGAGAACACGGGACTGCAAAAAACTATTTCTGGTCTGATTGGGAAATCAGGAAGCTGCCAATCAAGGACTGTGACCAGATTCTATTGGGCGATTTGTTTGTTGGGCTTAGTGCTGCGGTACTCTACTATATATAGACCTAAACATCATGTTATTGATGGTTGAATAAAAACTAAGCAACTATATCAATGCTATGAAAAAGAAGATAGTATTTCACTATTATTGCTTGTAATAAATGTTATATCGACGCTCACCCGAATAAGCAGTTTGAAATAGGTGTGGATGGATGAGACTTAAATGTCTTATAGCGACAGCAACACTTAGAGGTGTTTGGTGTGGGCCCAAAATATCTATCTGGAAATATTTTACCTGGTGTTTACTATATGCTGGAACACAGGGGCTTTAAAGCCCCCTTATAACCCTCATTGATAATAACAACAGTAACTGTGATTGCGTCAATGCGAATGGATGCTCTTCATTCCAGATTGTAAATGAGTGTCGCCTGGAAAACATCCTCCAGTGAAACGACCTTTTTTTTATTATTCTGCTGTTGAAAACAAACCATTGTATAAAATCAAGGTAATCTCTGATTATCGTTCACTGCAGATTCCTCAACGTGACACCAACTTGAATGCACGTCTCACACTGGCCAGTGACGCTTTGTGTGGCGTTGATTCAGAATAATACGTCTGGCTTCCTCGTCTGCATTACCATCAGCCATTATTACGTGCACCGCTCAGGGCTTCATTCTGCGTTGAAAAAATGTTATACCTAATAGACTGGAAATTTCATCAAAACCAGAATTAAGAGAGACATAAGATGAAAGTAACTCTATAATCTTTTTCAATTCAATCCAAATTACAGGCAAAAGGGATGTTTTACTGTACAACAGACTGTGTTATTTATAAGTGCAATAACTCACATATGATATGTAACTATAAAATATGTATAGAAGTACAAGTATATAGATCAGGTAGTTTGATACTGCATTTACTGGTGGGACAAGGCCATTTTTAAAAGAAAATCCAAATCACAGATTTATTACGCAGCGCGCTGTAGCATGTGGTACACAATAAACTCAGAAACCACAAACCAACTGGCAACACACGTAAGAACTAAGTCATTAAACCCCCTCCTTTCAGATCGTTCTCCTGCCAAAAGAGACCTTTATCTTTCC
Organism: Mormyrops attenuatus; assembly: GCA_026777985.1. NCBI lineage: Eukaryota > Metazoa > Chordata > Actinopteri > Osteoglossiformes > Mormyridae > Mormyrops > Mormyrops attenuatus. The sequence goes on along the minus strand of JAODKC010000001.1, from coordinate 45,685,036 downwards.
GTTTCTATGTTCTGACCTGCCAACAATGTTCTACGACACGCTGAAGTAAATGTTTATATTGGAACGGCCTGCACCTCATAATCTCCCATGCGCTGCCCCCATGAATGCCTGAACACAAATTAGTATTAGGCAATATTAAGCAATAAACAGATTCACAACTGTCCCATCAATAAATAAGCCAGGTAGCTACAGAAGAATTAGAGTGGAACGACGAAATTATAAGCAATAGTTATATAAATGTAATGTGAACAGATCAACCCAGTTACAGTGAGAAGATAACCTCAGATGAATTGCCTTCAATGAGAGTTATCAGCTTTGCATTTTAATAGATTTTAAGTGTCATTTTGTTGAGACAAAAATGCCAAATTGCTTGTTAGACTTGTTTATGGTGCCTGAAAAGCCTTAGTATTATTTTTTTTATGTGATGTGTGGGTGCAGCTCTAATTACCAATCGAAGCGAAGTGAATTAACAATTACTCATATTTAACCAAAGTGAAGCAATAATTACTGAGTTTTCCATTGTACGAGAAATACTGAATGTTCTCCTCACTAACTTCAAAACAACAATGAAGTACCTTATCCGTCCAATTACGGAAGAAAACAAGGCAAATTCCAAATATATTTATTCACGCTGCTTATAATCTACTTAAAAAGAGGTTTTCACAGGCCGAAAATACACTCTGTCTCACCTTACACTGATTTTCAAGGCTTCTTCGGTCACACCAATTTGCGAAGAACAAAATCTCAATTAAAAGCTTTAGATTTCAGGGGAAAGCAATACAGAAGAGGACGCCTCCGTACAAATTGTTCTGAAATATCCACCTGATGATTATTCTCACTGCATATGTGAGGCACCTTGTGTTCAAGTAATACCAGGATTACGGTGATTTTCTAATCACAATTAATCAATCTTATCCTGCTTCCTGTTCTGCTCTTTCTCAAACTTCAGAATAAAGAGTGCAAGCACTCCACCGAGCCTTTTGTTTCCACTTTTCATAACTCATCAATATCTTCCACTTCTTAATAGCACTGCATAACTTCTCTACTTGCTATGCGGTAATAAATGTTATGGAATATGATCCTGTTTAAAAAATTTAAATTACCTCATAACGCATTTATTTACAAATGACCACAAGTAAGTTTAAAAGAAAAAGGTTTTGCACACTATATTATATAACATCCACACTTCTGATGCAATGCAGTCAAATCTCAAGATATTGCCTAAGAACTGTCAGTCTAAAGATGAAAAAAGATGAAGAAATGTCTCTTGCTGTTTCTGCAATGCTCCTGTCACACACTTACACAAAAAAATCCTTAAATGTTATCAAAAACATACATGTGTCTGCAGTTTTTTTATTACTGGCATCTGTGAAGCAGTGTTTGGTTTAAAAAAGTAATTTGTAGGTAGAATGTGGAGTGGCATCAGCCTGTGCTGTTATAGATAAATTCATATACCGATGGAGACCTAAGATAAGAGATGTTTCTGAATGCCTGGTGTAATGAGTAGTGCAGTGGGTGAGAGTCCGCATCTCTTCCCAAACCCCAGAAAGCAGCACAAGATTTATCTAAGCAACTCCATGTGTCCATCGGCTGGATTTGATAACCGGATGGTACCACAGAGGGTTAGTCAGATATCAAGCTATCTGGGACCTGAGTAGCTGCAATACTGCACCTGCCAACTCTACAGCAAAGTGCTCTAAAATCCAAATGCTGTGGGTGAGGGATGACGAGCAGAAATTTACATATCTGCACGCTGCACGAGGCATGCAAATCCTACTACTCACACACTGTTATTCTTCACATGGAATTAACACGGTCACCCAGACCAGCAGAAAATAAGTTAAAATGAAAACATCTCTGTCAATTCCTTTATCCCCGCTCAATGAAATTGCAATACCACTGTCTCCATTGTGATCCGTGTCCAATAACGCATCATACCGCAATCTCTTAGAGCGGAAAACCACCAGAACCCCATGGTAATTCTTACAGTATCAGAGCAGGCCACTGGCGCTGTGTAAAAAAAAAATCATCTGTTTTTGAGTCTTCTGTTAAAAAGTAAATAAAGATTGAGTTCATACAGCAGGAAGATCTGTGAGGTCAACTGACTGGGAGTTCATGACCTTGTCTGCAGGAGAATTGTGGAGAGAACAGAGAGAGTGACTTATAAAGTTTACTGTTGTTTTGGGAGCAGGAGCAATCTGTGAATTTTATACTCACAGTGAGAACCAATCATAATAATTCTGGCTGGGGAATGGCAGTAGAGCTTTAGTGAAGAACAGATCCTTAAAGGAGTCCATAAAACGACTGCATATAAACAATAGAAGACTGAAAGACAACCCGAGTCACTGAGTCCCGCTTAAATTTTCATCCTCACCTAAAGCAAAAGAACAAAGTCGGGCAAAGTTCTGAGGTAAGATGTGACATCAGTCACATAGGTTGGAGACAGACAATGTTTTCCAGGTGCAAGTGAGAAATAATTGGGGAAAACAGAAAAAAAAATATATTGGATGATTTTGAGAAAAGTGGCTGACAACATCTCTAAAAACACAAAAGAATGGGAAATTGGTATTGGAGAGCAGACGAAGATGACTTGCTCCTATGTTACAACACTTCCTTGGTGGCTTTTGAAAGCTATGCTAGGCTACAGCCATGACCAGGGATTGACATAACTGGTGCGCAAGCACGCATTCACCTTTAAAAGCGATACATGCGGCAATCGATTGTTATAACAGCGTTAATGTGTATGTATTTTATGTGCATTTGCGCCTATATGACAAGAAATTACTGTTCATTTTAACCTTTATATCCTAATTCGTACTTCATTTGCGGTAGAGGTTAAAATGCACGGTAATTTCTTGTCATATAGCCGCAAATGCACATAAAATACATACGTATTTGCGCTGTTACATTAATCAACTGCCACATATATATCGCTTTTAAAGGTGAATGCGTACTTGCGTACCAGTTATGTCAATCCCTGGTCATGACTATGACCATCCATGTGTTCTAGTGAGGCATAGTGATTTTCATGATATACTTCTGAGCACTAGGGGGCATTGTCAAGTCAAGTCATTTATTTATATAGCACGTTTGAAAACAACAGCAGTTGACCTAAAGTGCTTTCAGGTTTAGGGATGTAGAGGAATGCAAACAGCACAAATTACATGATAAATATCTTCTGGTGCACATTACCACAGGATGGTACATGCTTCAAGTTCACTAATGGCGCTTTTCCATGTGCATATAGGAACCGATCTGTACTGTGAAGAGAGACTAGTTACAGCACGGTTCCAGTTCACTTTGGTTTTCCACTGCAGGATTGGCTTGATGAAGGTGTTGTCAGGCTTGGAGAGCGACAGTGCCATAAAATTGAAGAGACAATTATTTACCGTTCACACGGTGTGCATCATTATTTACACATCACTAGCATTTTTTTAACTGTGCGTCAATTTCCGCTAGCATGAATGTGAGAATTGCCATGTTATGCAAACTTCAAATGCTAGCAGAATTAGCATTTGCATGTGTAAATTTGCAGTACGAGTCCATTTCAGTCAGCTGTTTTTTAAGTACGAGTTTTGGAATTTTCAAGTTCTGAGTTATCAGCAATGTATTAATACATAGCGATGTCCGACTAATAATTAGTGATCTAAAAATATGAGGGGTGGCATAGTCGTGCAGTGGTTAGCACTGTTGCTTCACACCTCTGGGACTTGTGTGTGTATGTTCTCCCTGTGGCATTGCGGGGTTTCATTTAGGTACTCCAGCACCCCCCACACCCCATCCTAGGTTGTTCCTTGCATTGTGCCCATAGTCTCCGGGATTAGCTCCAGACCCCCTGCAATCCTGAACTGAATATAATACTTTCAGAAAATCAATGGATAGATATACCACTTTTTCCTTCTGATAATCCATGCAAATCAACACGTCACTGGTATCTACAGTATGTGCATTTCAACCAATCAGATTGTGGTAACGCAACCAGCTCAGGTTGGTCACACTTTAGGCCCCACTAGTAAGCAGGGTCATGTCAGCATGGGTACGGGGCACATGCTTTGCAATGGAAAACCGTCAGTCAGATACAGGTCTGGTACAGTTCGGATCCTGGTGGCAGTGGAAAAGTGCCATAAGAATGAGAATCAGGGTAAAATAGACCAAACTCAGTTTTAGGGGATATTACAGAAATTATGCACCAGAGTTCATCCCACAACCTTTTCAAACTGACCAGAGGTCACTTCTAGCGTGTACCACCTGCTTGTGAATTTCGCACATCTGTTATACCATTTCCCAAACAGTCGATGCTAATGATCATCACTAGCTCCACCAGGGGCAATAGGGAGTTTCATTGTAACCAGAATATTGGGCAGAACTGGAAGCATTCAGCAAGGATATATTGGCTCAAAACAGTTGCCCGCCAAATAGGAGTTCGGGGATGTAAAAGAATCCTGGGCTGCACTCCCAAATGAGAGAATTACTGCCTTTATTTCAAGGAAGCACCAGCTATCACCTCTAATAAATCAAGATGTTCGACAGAGAGGTGTGGAGGTGTCACAGACGAAGACCGGACCTGGCAGCAGATGTCTTTTCCGTTTCTTAAGCACAGAGCTATTCACTGGGGTCATGAACTGCGCTATTTACAGGAAAGACATTAGGCATCTAAAATACTGAACCTACCCCCTACACTTTCCTGGCAATTTATGAACACGCTTTGCCGCCTTCTGTTAAATACATAACGCCTCCCCCCATCAATTTTCCACATTCCATCTGACTTGTCAGTTTATCCATGCTTGAATCGCAGAAATGGCTAGTTCTATGGTAATGGCAATGGAATTACCTCAGCTGTAGATCTGCTCAAGTGCATACGCACAGGAAAAGAGGAAAATCATATATGGCAAAATAGACTTTCAGAACAGGTGCAGCTAATGCAAAAGCCTCAGAACGGGATTGAGGCTGCATTGCAGTGTCTACTTTTGTTTTTTGATTTTTTTTTTGTTTTAAAAATGTGATAAGTAATGCAAACAAATGTTTGATGTTGAGTGAATTCAACAAAATTAAGCTATACTTGGGTCATGCAGAGCTCATTATGTACAGTCATATTTGAACATTATATGCACCCTCCAGGATTATTTATTCTGTGTTTCGTAGCATTACCAAGTAATGCATGATCATACATACACTGCATGCATCTATTGATCTTACGAATTGGTTATATTACCTGGCAATTTGAGTTTCCTGACAAATGACCAGCACACCCTTTTTCTGCAAGTCCATATTTTCTAATTCCATTTCTGTTTTTTGTTCTCATTACTGTTGCTAATACTCCTGCTCTTAGCTGACACATTGGCTACGGCATATTAATTTTATTTACTCCTACGTCTTACATGGTATCCCAGATTATTTCTCAATGACAGGATGAGCTACCTTGCTTTTAATTAAGGCTGCTTGGTTCGTCAGGACACCACGTTCCCCACGTTAAAAAAAGCTTAAAGAGGACAGTGTCGCTTTAATTGGTTGTTAAAGTTTTAAACTGAATTAAACTTCGGAATGGCTTAACCTCCTCCAGGGGGATTAATTTAACATGTCACCATGTCACTAACTGAAAGTAGGACCGAAAATGCTCAATTTGCCGTCACTCGCATGGAACCAGAGTCTAGTTAGTTGTCATTGTTGCAGGAAAACGTTAAGATAGCTAGCTATGAAACTCTACCAACTAGCTTAGCAAAAAGAAAGAAGAAAAAAAACAGCTGATCGGAACAAAAATGAATGAATGAATGCCTTTATTGTCATTGTGCAAGGTACAACGAAAACAGAATAATATCCTTGTCAGTGGAAGAAAGAAAGAAAGAAAAGAAAAGACAGAAAGGATATGAAATACCGAAAAAATAACATGAGTAGAATATAAAATGAACAGAATATAAACAGAATAAACAAAAAAATGTATTAAAAAGTAAATAGAATATTAAATAAATGAATAAAAAGGGGTAGTTATACAAGCCAGACGAATATACTAAATGTGTATTCATAGGGGCTTTGGATGGGCACGGAAACCCTGGCAGATTCAGGGGCTCCAGCACATCAATAGGTAATTTTATATATAAAATTGGGCAGGGGGGCCCAAGGTGACATTTTGTCAGGAGGCCCAAGAATTTCTACATGCATACCTGCATATTCATACTGTAACAATTTGCAGATAATGATCCCCCTTAGAGTTGAAACACATGTTTGTTAAAACATTACGGATAGAGCGGAAATGCTTTTACGACAGCTGAAATCAAGGCGGCTTTCCTTCACCGCTACAGCAGATATGCCACCCGGTTTATTGTGACCGTGTTTTAAAAAAATCTCGCTATTTGCCTACAAATGACTTTCTCACCCATATCCCCACTGTCTGCCTTGAAGAAAAGATCATTTCGACACTTTGACTCTCTGACACTCCAGCTGTTTCCCTAAGCTGTCACGGAATGTCCTGATGCTTATTTTTTCCATTTGTACGTCACTTCTGCTTTAGGCATTTTTCTTACTAGTTGTTTTTGACAGCAGGGAAATATAATAGTAATAAAATAAAAAAATCACCCTAGACCCACTTAAGAGTTCGGTTTTCGCACTGCTGTATTATGGTATGTGGCGCTTCTAAATTGCAAAAGATGCATGTCGGGTTTGGACGATGTGGATAAGGGGCCGTTTCCTCCCTCGCAGGGCTGCCTCTGCTGTCGCCGTGTAGATGGATTGGGTGTTAATGGGCAGCCAGGGAAGGCTCACGAGGGGGCGGAGTCACTCGTGCATCCTGAAGAGCCACTTTAAGAGCTTTTGCTGCTATGCAGAGGCACGCGATCTCGGTGGATTACAAACCATATTAATCACGTATAAATTTACATTTCCTAATCAGCATGGATACAATACATGTGAAGTATTTGGGAGTGCATTTTTATATATACATAAATATACACAGCCATTTATCCAGTGGCCCCTGGAACATTTCAGCGGGTTAAGGGCCTTGGTCAAGGGTCCAGTGGTGATGAGAGTTTTCTGCCAAGGACTGTAACCTTCTGATCACAGACACCTACTGAGCTACACACGGTTCCTCAAAGGGTGATGTCCGAGCCAGCCAGGAGTCAAACCTAAAATCTTCTGATCCATAGTCAGACGGTTCATTCACGGTGCTCATTATTCAATACTTTTTTAAAAAGATATTTTTCATAAAGACTACAGAAACAGGCCACATAAAGCTTTCTCATTGTCACATTTCAATAAGCAGGGGACAAAGGTTTGGAGAAAGTTACGTGCTACTTGGTAGCAATCTCCAAGAAGAAGCTATTAAATCGCAGTTTCCTAGCGACAGGAAGCAAGGAGCCGCGAGAGACGGAAAGTCATATTCTTCCTAGCGAAGAACGCCTACCGCTGAAAAGCTTAGCGCTGGACTACATACAGTCAAGACCTTTTAAAGAGCTGCTTATGATGTCCGGTGGAAATAAAATCCCTCAAATCAAACAAAAATACTGAACTGTTGCTGTCACTTTGTGTCACAAAATGGTAAAATGATATAAATGGTATTAGCAAAGCTTAGTAATAAAATATTTGTCACCACAGAGAAAAAAAATGTACTACAGTAAATTCTATATGCGTTACCTTGGCTCTACTGTACACATCAAGGGTGCGTCAGTCTAAAATAGGGTCATCGTATTCATATATTATATTCAATAGAAATAGTGTCCATTTACCACAATGACCATTGTGGCCAAAACGCCTGGCCACAAAAGTGTGGTTTCAAAGGCTGCAATGGTCTTGCAAACCAGGAATTATTAGCTGAAATATTTTTAATAGTAATGCGATAGTGATCCCTTAATGGGGAGTAATCAAGTCGTATGGGTCTTATTGTTTTTACTGCTTTTTTCAGAAGTTAGAGCACCTGGTTTATGAGGCAAACACCTGCCTGCATTGCATCTCTTTATTGCGGAATAAAAGAATTCCCATGGGTCTTTGCTGCTGGGATGTGGGGAAGCCAGAGGAACGCAGGGAGGCTGGCTGAACTCAAAACGTAGGTATCAATGGGTTTCACGATTTAGAACAGACCATTAAAGAGAAAGGGGAGAGTGAAGTTTAAGGGGCAGTAAGGTACCTACATCTCTATTCTGGAAAACACTGAATTTCCACTAAGTCATACAATAGTACTACTGCACAGTGAAATACCTTTCCACCTGAAGTCAAATTTGACGTTATGTTTCACTCATGGCAATAAAATACCACAGTCCTGCCTCGTATACACTTTCACAACACCACAGACTGAATCCGGCTTCATTTTGTCTAGTAACAAATTGTTGTTGCAGATAATTTTGGCCCTGATACTATGCACGGGTCAGTGACAAAATCTGAACACAAGTGGTCAGCTGGACACCTTGGAGACGCAGGATAGACACACGTGTAAACGGCATGTTGTCTCGGCTACCTTACGCTGTAGCTTGACGCCAGTAGTTACATTTCTGGAAAGTTGCTCATTAGGGGCTACAGTGTAGGCTACGCGGCTACCTATGGTGTAGATTCTACGCCGTAGGCTGATTTATACTCCTGAGTACAATCTACGCCCTCAGGTACAGCGTAGTCTCATACCCTACATTGCAAAGTCCTTGTTGGGGACACATCAGGATGCATTAGTGTTTACACTACAAAAGACATCTGGTCACCTCAGCAAGTGGTTTGAGTCACTAGATCACAATGCGTCTTGGTAGTCATTTACACTTGTATTTAGCGCTGGCCACTTATATCCAATCGCCCAAGACGCATTTTAAAACGAAGTATAAGCAGTGTTTCCAATGTGCCAGCAGATCAAACTGAAAAATATGTAACATATATTTCAAATCCCAACGTCTTGTCCTTAGTAAACAGTTGAAAGATGGATGGACGGACGGACGGATATACAGTATCTAAAATGATATACATTTTATGTGTGAAGAACATTAGCATACTAGTATGTGCCAATAAACTGTAAAGGGATTCTGCCATTATATTAAAACAAAAGTAAAAATCGAAATTAAAAAAGTATAAAATATTATATCATGTATAAATGCTAAATAGATGCAATATAAGATAATGGTGACATATCTCCACAAAATTGTACCTCCTCATCAATTTTCCGGGTCATAAACACAGTGCCTCTTCATGCAGTTTGATTAAATCAACACTGTATTAAGTTGAAAGAGGGTGCTATTGAGATTCGATCAAAGCACAGACCCAGAGTTAATCACAGATATAGGCTTGCCATTCAGGACATTCATCCTCTCAGAGTAAATGGTCCTCCGACGTTATGAGGGCATTAATTTTGAATTGTCTCTAAAGAACTGTACAGTATAAGCAGAGGTCCATTTGTATTCAAATGCAAAATGTAAAAATCTGAACGGTCTTATAAGCATAACCATGACATCATTGCAAAAATAAAAAATATTAATTTGCTCTGCTAAACCATATCTTTAGTCCAAATAGAATTTGTCTAAATAATCTAAAGCAATTTATCAGATACAGCTGACAGAAAGCTGCCAAGCTTCGAAATTAAACTACGAGTCAAACTCTCAACATACAAGTTATCCTTCAAATGTAAAGTTTGGTTTCTCTGTCTCCTGGGAAAATGATTTAAATCAACGATTCCCATTTTCCCTTTTTGTTCGCAGGATGAAATCTGCAGACTTGAAGCATTATTAAGGTGGATATAAGTTCTTAACTTTCCTAGAATTAATTCAGATCTCTAAACAAGGACAGGCATTATCAGTCTTTGAATCCTTTGACTAATCCTCTACTTTTAGAGAAACACTTTAGACACAGAGAGTCAGGGAACTACATTATTCCTTATTGATGAATAGGAACGGTTTTTCCACTTTTATGAAGAAGTGTGTAATTTAGAACTTGAAAATACAATTTGCACACCATATTATCTGCAGAACAACTTGAGAACTGAATATCTTTTAATTTATGACACAAATTCTTGAAAGTTTTTCTTCCATGTGATTATATAGTTTCTTGCAGTAATCAACCAACAATCAGAAAAACCATTGTTTTAGCTAGATGATATTTTGACAAATTTCAAACTCCATTGTCGAATGTCAGTTTCCTTGAATACACTGTGATAATACCTTAATCCTGCTTTTAGTCCATTTGATGGGCTTTTCAGAAGAGCAGAACAAGACTTTTCAGGTAGAAGATGTGGACTATGCTTTTTCAGAAGGTGGTATTACGCAGAAATAAATACAGTAATTTCATGGCATGAATTTGAGAGTTCCTTCAGGCAGATAAACACTGTATTTTTGCAAACGGCTTGCTGTCTATAAAACGTTCACCCCATAATAATAATTCATCTTCCTAGCTGCTTCATAGTTTTCCTGTCATAAAACACAGTCAGTAAACCAGTATAGATGTATGCTTAATACTGGGCTGTAATGACACCCAGACAGCCAATGATTGTCCATACAACCAAATTCAAGAAAAGTGTGTTGTTTCCTACTGACAAGAACACCTCAAGGACACTATTTTCACCCTGGTGTTCCAGTAAAATCCAATCACGTATTTATGGTATTATCCGGATTGCTGTACGAAGCCTGAATATATTTTCCCCGGATGCTGATGATCAAACACCAACATCTTTTGCCTAAAAACAAGGATATTCCCAAACAAACTAAACGAACAAACCAGAAACAAAGTGCTAATTCTCCCTTCTGTCGAAGCTGTTATCAGCACCTACAAAACGTATAGAATGTAAACACAAAAAAGAGAGAATTATATTTGGCATTCAAATAATTTTTTTGCCTTCAGATAGGACTGGGTTCCTTTTGTGCGGAGCAACTTATCTAAATTGGAGCCGCTAAGGTTAGCCGATCTAATTAAAAATGATTCTAATGTAGTAGAGGCCTCAAACAAAACACAGCCTGTACAAACCTTAGATTTCTTGACTCGAATAACATTCTCCAAAGACATTTCAGGTTGCCACTCCAAGACATCAGCTCTGAGCAGCAAGCATGGAAATCTACGAGATCCTGGCAGAAATAACTACTTTTTCCTTCTCTCTCTCTCCATCCCTTTCATTCTCAAGAGGGCAGGACAAGAAAGAAATTCTTGGGATTTTTTCCCCCAATTACAAAAGATTTTATGGACAAAAAGGAACAAGCCACGATGGAAAGTCTCAGACAGTTGTCATATGAGAGAACGATGTTGGGATCAGGCCCTAGACACCAATCTTTTTTGTTGCTAAATCTAGGGAACCAAATTGCTGTACAGCCATGCTTAGAACACCAGTACAGCATGTTCCTATTACTTCAGCCCATTATCTGGTGCCAGTTCTGTCTTGAGCAAGGCTGTTCTCTAAGCTTTCATAGCTAAAGCACTGGACCTGCCCTCCTCCCATTCCATGGCTGTTTCACACACCACAGGAGGCTGTATGACTGGAGAAAAAAAAATGTGACTCCGAGTCAGCTCAGTGGGAGGTGCAGGTTGCGAACTTATATCCAGTCAGTGGAGAATACATTATGTTCCGGCTCATTAAATTAGATTACTAAAAGCATAACATGACCTGAAGCCCCACTGACCATCTTTGCAAATAAAATATGTTCCTGCTGATGCCACAGGTGATTTCAGTGTTTTTTCAGAGGCGGAAGCCTCTGCTTTGAAATTTCTGTATTCGGAGTGGAAGTTAACACCGCTAGATCATCAAGTCACTTACAACAAGTCTGGCGACTTGAGAGCTGCCCCACATGAGAGGCAGGGAAGAAGAAACTTGGCTGAAAAACTGGGATAGGAGATTATCTGCTTTTGGATTCTTGGATTGCAAGAGGAGATCATGAAATCAGCAAGCCTTCGGGACATTTATACTCGCACGCACCAAGTCGGCCCATTCTGTGAGAGATGCCAAGAAGAACTGTAGCCGGTGGTCACAAATAAGACGGTTCCTGTCCAGCAGAAGCCTTAAAATGAGCTCATAAAAGTGGGCCATTCAGTGGCTATAAACGTGATTCACTGGAGGTGGGTCATTGTCAGGACACTGCAGCTTTGCAAAACTGGCAGCATGGGCACAATGTGCTGTCAATCTTTAAACAAACACTCGTACTGACACACTCCTGGGCTTTCAGCAGAAAGGCTTCAAACGTAATTCAAATCAGGCATTTTTAATGGAGTAAATGGTGATGGAATAGGTTTTTGTTCGGAAATAGCTGGGGAACCTGCAGAAGAGCACCCCCCCCCCATGCTGCAGGTGATAATGAGACGCTGACGCGCGAAACAGCCTTACGGATCAGCTCCATGTGGCAGAATGACAGGAACCTTCAAACAAGTTGGCACTTACATAATTGATTCTCGAGAAAAGATTATAAAGAGCCACAGTTTTAAAAGTCACAAGCCGGCGCCGTAACAGTACGGACCAAAAACAGAGCGAGACGTGCCTTCTGAGGTAAACGAATCCACAACGGGCCGGCAGAAAAGCCAAGGAATGCCACCAGGTGAGGTTGAATTTCCTCTGTGCGATTACAATAGCAGCAATCCCACAATCCACTTCACCATGGAGCCGTGGAATCAGGCCAATCACAGACCGGGGCAGTGTAACTGGACAGCTGATGAAAGCTGCAGAGAAACTCAATTAAATTGCCAGACAAGGCTGGACGTTTAAACAGATCAAATCTGCTTTCCATTTCTCAAAGCATAAGTAAAACAAACAGAAATTGCAGAACTAGTTCCCATTTTAGCAACCAATAACAAGAGGGCAGCTCCTGAAACTGGCCAATGAGCAATCAGTACAATAAAAATGCCATCAGGATAAGTCCTCTCAAGTGAGCGTGGAAACCTTCACAATTCAACAGTGTCCAATCCAATACCCTCCAACAGGTAGACCTTTATCAGACCTTTCCAGATGGGGAATATCACTTTAGGAACCGCTGCATATGGTCCAATGCAATTCTGAATATATAACAATGCTATAAACATTTAATTGCAAATGGTTGGAATATAAACACTAACTCAGTACTAGTGTCCAGCATGGTGTGTAATTGGATTTATGGAAGTAATTAACAGGCTGCCTCAGTGTTTTCAAATGATGGAAAAACGTGAAAGCCAGAGAAGCCCTACATTAATCTATTTTTGAGGTATAATATGGGAATTCTCCCTTGGACAGCATATCAGGATCGTGCTGAGGACTGCGTGCGAAGAGCACACAGAAATTGGGTGACAGCAGTGATAACCTCCAGGCCAAAGAAGACAGATGATATGCATTATACAATTTGTTACATTTAAAATGAATTCACTCTCATTAGGAATGGACAACAGGGCAAAAGATGCTCACACGTGAATCCTGGAGTACACTTTAGGAGACCCCAGATATAACTTAATAGAATGTCTTCACTCAAAAACCCCCAATATTCATATTAATAATATCAATTAATTGGCAATAATACATATATTATCAAAGGGAGAGAATGAACCTTTTTTTCTGGCACTAAATTTAGACTAATGAGTCTGATTGCTCAGGAATCATAGACCATTGATGGAGTCATGAAATCCTTCGGAAGAAAATTAAAACTTTCCTCATGAGGACACAAGAGAAGAAAAACTGTAGAGGAAGAAATTTGGTAGATGTTGTCAAAAAAGATTAAGGGATCTTAAGTTAAAACAGCAAGAACTGAAATTGTTGTTATTTTTATAATGTGTTGTCAGTGTCGTCTCCTGGCAACCTTATAGATGCCATTTCTCAGTAATGTCTGGTCTTCTGTCTGGGTCATCAGGCATCCCAATAGTGAGCTTGTTATCAGACCACTTCAAACAGAATTAAACACATGGGGTTACTTTAGCCAGGCTTCAGAACTACTCAGCTACAGAATCTCACATTTGATCTAAGATCCAGTTCGGTTCTACAAACGCGCTTGAGTGTCCTTCAGGTGCTCCAACTATTTCCAACAATCTGAGATCAGATTAACGGATGGCCTAAATTGCCTGTGGAGTCGGTGACTGTGTCTGTATGAGGGGCTTGCGATGGCCTCATATTTCCCAGGATGCATTGCACCTCATTTCACACACTTCCGCGAATGACCATCCCAGTGCAAATGTCTTTCTGTGGGTAGATATATTGGATCAGCATATATGAGGGTTGCCAGATGGAGGTCTGTCATCAGTCTGATATTGAGATATAGGACAACAAAATTCACCAGAACGTTTTTTTGTTCCACAAAAAAAAATATATTCTGTATCATGACAAAAGAAACTCTAAATACAATGAACCACCACAAACAAACCAGTTTGGACCCAGTTAATAACCAGCTGGTAGCACACCACAAACTCCACCCCCTGCAACTCAACTGACCATATGTATACATTACAGTTCAATCAGGGTCAGATCAGGGCACTTGCAGACAGAAATCCTGAAACAGAATTGTTGTGGAAACAGGCCTCATGCCACTGGCCCAGTTTTAAGCAGAGACAAGCATTTATTGGAATAAAGAACAGACCAAATGTCACGGCCATCTTTGCAGACTGGAAGTTGTTTCGCATTATTTATATAATACACTTGGAAGCATATGGACATTACTTGGACTGTGTACAGTATCTCAGCTTGGGGCATCTGAGAAAGCACACATGGGCATTACAGACAGCCAAGGCTGACAGAGAACCACCTAAAATAAAGAGACGAAAAGGATAATGCTATCCTGAATGAATTTCATCAGCGATGAGTCAAATTGGACCCAGTATTAACCGAATTTGCATTTAGGAATGTGGAAATACTGAGCTGTTTGTTTTGAAACCCAGGCGGAAATTTCAAACTCAGACTTTTAAATCTCCAAATATAAAAAGCGAATTATCAAAAGAATAAAAAATGCAATATATACAGCTCTTGTTTAATCCATTCATCTCTTTCAGTACATACACTCAGCCTTTAGATTCAGTTTGAAAATACCGGGGAGTCGCTAGAGAGGAGGGAGAACATGCACAGACTTTCATGCTATAGTCAGGAAAAAAGGCAAGAAATTTCCAGTATTTGTCCTCAGCTCTATAAGCACACTAGTTGTGAGCAAGAACAGACGAGTAAAATCCCACCAGTAAAATGGATGTCTATACACTTGTATTTTCCGGTCTGTGCTTGCTTCATAACTTTCTGGTATGAAAATCTACTGGGTATTGTTCTGCGGTTGTGGAATTTACTAAACAAAGTATGCAGAATTTTTGGTCTTCAGTGACCGATTCTTTGTACTGCCCCTTGCAATCTGTAAGGCACCTTTTTTCACAGTTAGGTCTGTAAGACATGCCTGACACATCTATCTATGGATTATTCATCCTATTAGCAACATTGTAGGAATATTATGCAAGCTAGCTTAATGTCAGCCAAATGGCCTGCTTGTTAAATGCCGGTAAAGTTGAGAGATGAGAATAAGAAAAAAGCGTTTTTGATATTCAGCTGTCACACATTTATTCTGTAGCGTGCAAATTTCTATAAAAAAAACAGGTGCAAGTGACATGTGCGTCAACAGTCTGCATAGACATTCCTTCGCCTTCAAAACAGAGTGCCAGAATGAGTTCACTTTGAAAATGAATTTTAAAGTCTGAGTCTGTGTGCTTTTAGAGTTTAATACATTTATCAAAGGTTGCATACAGTAAGGCAGCTCAGGGGGAAGCACTGTGGCCTCATGCCTCTAGAACTGTGGGTTGGATTCCCACACTCGGCTCAGTACTAATAGATTTTGCATACACTGCCTATGTGTGGTTACGTGAAGTGGTGTCTCTAAATTACCCACAATGCACAACTATGTGTGTGACTGTATACCCTAAACTGGCATACCATTCAAGGTGTCACCTTCCTTGTGCTTTCTGGGATAGACTCCAGACTTACAAATAGTTACAAAAATGCATGTCTGGTTAGATTAAAAATTATGTAACTGAATGTGGCGGCATTAATTCCACATAACTCTGGATAAATGTTGTTACATTCAGTACTAAACAATCCTGATATGGTTAACAGGAGCTGTATACCACTGTACCAATGCTGAAACTGAATAATACAAAATACTTAAATGCTTAAACATTATGTTCATTTAATAAAGCAGAGATGCGTTGAATACTCAGAACATAGCACTGCATTCTAGAGTCAGTGACAATAAAGTAGAAGACAGTCTTCCCAAAACAGATTGCAATTCCTTACAAGTAGGAAATCTATTTTGTATTTTATTTTTTCACCCCACAACCTTGTTCTGGATAAGCGGCTGGAAGATGGATGGATGTATTTCATTTTTTCACTAAAACAGGAGGTTTAATGAGCATGTGGGTAAGTAATACATCTGTAAGCTTTCAAATCGTATTTCATAACTTGTAAAATTCTGAAAAAATGCCCAAGCATTCACGAACAGCATTCATCTACAAGCTCCATGCCCTGCAAACAATTATTATAAATGCAAAAAAAAAGAAAAATCTGGCACTGGGCTTAATAAATTTCCTTCAATTCATTCCAGCATGTTTCCTGGCTGTTTGTGCCACGCAACACTGTTGTGAAGGTAATGCCATCAATTCAGCCAACATTACTCAGTGGAGCCCCAATTTTATTTGTTCTAAAATCATATTCACCTTTCTCTCAGTTAAGAGCACTTCACCAGTATAGCACCAATGCCCTCATACTCTCATTTTTTCCTCATTTCCTAACCAAGCGTTTCTGAAATTCAATTACATATTTGAGATTTTTCAGAAACAACAATCACTGTCCTATCATGTAGGAGCTGATGCCAGTTTATTTAGAAAGACAGCCAACTGCTTGGTGAGTTCCATAGCTCTCAAGGTTGCAGCAAGAAGCATTTGATGGGAGGGGGCATTGTCATGGGGGGTCATTCGTCGGCCATGCTCCCCCAAATGAGCCGTTGTGTTCCCCCAAATGGCACGCACCAAGGACACAGTCTTTCATGAAATTTTATTTTTAAATGAACATGACGTTCATCCAAAAAGAAATTTTAAAAATCGTGAATATTTAACATGATATACAGTTAGGTTCATATATATTTGGACACTGACACAAGTTTTACTATTTTACCTGTTTACTGAAATAGATTCTAAGTAATATTCCAATTGAAGTTATACAATGGGCATGGACATAAAGTGCAGACTCTCAGATTTCATTTTAGGGTATCCACATT
>JAODKC010000001.1:45654554-45667810 GCA_026777985.1 Mormyrops attenuatus | reverse complement strand
ACATTTTATTTGCAGTAATATTAATTTGTCCAATTACTTATGAGCCCCTGAAAGGAGGAGATTGTGTAGAAAAATTATTTTAGTTTCCCACATTTTTATTCAATGTTTTTGTTCAACCCAGTGAATTAAAGCTGAAAGTCCACACGTCAACTGCACCTGACTTGTTTCTTATTGTGGTAATGTACAGAACTTAAAAATTGTAAAACTTTGTCTCTGTCCAAATATTTATGGTCCTGACTGTATTTGTTTAACTCCGCTGCCTACAGTTGCCACTGGTAAAAAAAGAGATCATACTGCACGATCAACCAGCCCCACCTCCCCAAACACACCTTGTCATATTGTATACTTGGGGACCCCACCCGTGCCCTTCCAAAAAAATCTTGAACCTGGCTATCAGATTAGCTCTGGTTCCGACGTTGCTCATAACCCGCCTGCTCTGTTTATAAAACGGGTCAGTCACAGACAGTTTCTGCGTCCTGTTGACCCACCAGTCGTTCACATCAGTCAGTCCATTCAGACGAGGCCGATCTCAGGAGCGCTGGCAAGCGACTCCAGAGCCTGAGATTGAGGGAACATGGATTCTGGGCCAACCCTGGCAATTACTGCTGTAGCAAACACTCCCATCGCACCAAGAGAGGTGGGAGGGCAGAAGTATCACCCCTAGCAAGCTGCTTCTGATGTAGCTCTATTTTTCACCCATCAGGCCAGTCCGGTCCGCTCCATTGGAGCAGTCTGAACACTCAGAAATACCATCCTCCTTTTCGCGATATCGTCCGTCTTAGGCCCCGGCTCTACCTGTTATATAAGAGCACCCCACGGCCCACATAAAGTGGGTAAACCATAAACCTCCTCTAGAGTTGGAATTGCTGAGGTGACATCATGGTGGGGGTTTGCCACACCCCATTTTAGGACATTTGGACACAGAATGGATACCATGTGCCATATGATTATCATACTATTGCTTGATAAAGCTGTATCCCAAACATAGTTAGTGCCACTGGTGCTAAGTCCCCCCCCCCCCCCATCGTTAAACTCGCTGAATCCATCCACCTTCCACCTGCTCATCCTAGACACATTCACAGGAAATCTGGAGGCGACCCCATCAAGGCAGGAGCACAACCTGGGAAATCGCACACCATGGCCCATTTGAAGGCACCAGCTAGCCAAAAAGCGAGAGCGTGCAAGCTCCACACAAAGAAGAGGTGGTGCCCAGTGTGGCAGCCCATCCATAGAGCATTAAAGCAGACGCCCTGTACAGGTAGAATTACACATTGTCATCCTACTGCAATTACTGTGTTTTACATTATTTGTTAATCATGGAGGAACATGCCACAAAGGACATTTTATACAGAATATAGGCTAAATTCTAAATTCATTACAGGTATATTTCATTAGGTTTGGACTTCTTTTAAACTGAGGTAATCGCACTGCTATGAAAATCTAGAAAAGAAACCTTCAGCGGCTTTGAAAGGACAATATTTTGTGGCGTAAACAGACTGCATGAATCCCTTACTTCTCACGGAAGGCGTAAATTGAAGAATTAGATTAAAAGAGCCGGTTGAAAATTGTGTTCATCGTGCAATAAGTGAAAAAGTATAAAATGCATAGAAAAATAGAAAAATGCAATGCAAGATTTAAAATGTAAAATATAAAAATGAAATCCAATGGCAGTGGTGAATTATGAATTAGGAATAAGCGATGGATTTAACATAAATACAAAACAAATAAGAAAAATACACTATGTTTTATCAGTGCTAAAAATGATCTTTTCGTCTCACTTTTTAAGAGACAGCCAAAATGACTAACAGGAGAAACCACTGTAAAATCGGCTGCTTCGTGCTTCCGCTCCTAACGCTCTATTAACTCTGTCCGTCTGATGGGACGAAGAGACAGACCACGCTGATCGCGTTGGAGCCAAAGTAAGATGATGTTGAATCCATTCATCAAGAACATGGTGAGCAAACTCTCAACTGACACCATTGGCATCTATACTAAAATGACATAAATTCTGCTTGGTTCTGGAAGCAATTAGACGCCAATAAATTCATGACTGCCATGAAGATGCAAAAGAGCTTACATGTCAATAACAATATAGGGTGCCTCTGATATTGATACTAAATCCTGCCCCAAAAGTCCTCTGCAATTTTTCAATGTTCCCTAATAACCCAAACCCTGTAAACCTTCCTGTTCTTCTCTCTTTTGAGTAGGTTCCCCCTCAAATTTAATTCTGCGTGATGAACCAGTGACTCTTAATCGTCCATGGAAGTTATGTCTTTGATGAACAGGCAACCTGTGGTGAAAGTTCCACAGAATGGTGAGCTGTACAGGAGTGGCATGCATGGTCCTTTGCTTCCTCGGCCTAACATTGCATTTCCAACTAATATTTGTAATTTGTTAGCAGCTTTTTTTCAGCCTGTCACTAAACCACCTGCCAAGGAAGGGTCAAGACACCCAGTTCAAAGTCACGGTGGCCGCGCAGCCTGCAGTGCTAAAAATGTAACCAGCTAAAACACACAGGACAAGAGGACAGCTGGCAAGATCTGCATATTCCAGCACAGTGACAAACTACATATTCATGTCACACAGCCCTCTTAGGGTTTTCTACTTCCTTCTATTGCACAGAACAACCCATGACGGACAAGAAATAAGGCTGTTCTGCATACTACACAATGAAGGAACTACATAGAAGAATAATATGTTTTACAATTTACGATTTACAATTACAATTAACTTCCACAAAGTCTGGATGCTCCAGTTTTGACACTTTATAGTATCGCGGAGCCAAAATGAATGGGTAAATGCACTTAATTCCCATCACTGGGTGTAGCATATTGATTAGCGGGTTTTCAGCCAAGCGTACATATCAATATCTTTGCCCTTGAGGTTCAGGTAAAAGAAATTCACTGCAGGAATATTGAATTAATATGTTTCAATTATATATACAGCAGCCCAGTTTCACTGATAAACGTTATGACTTGTTTTACATACATTACAATCTTCGTTATGACATATGCATAACTACTCCTTTTTCAATTCGGCAATTAAATTTCAGAAACATCAAAATGCATCTGCTTAACATACAGAGGCGACGAAGGAGAATGCATATCCCAGAAGGCATACAGTATGTTGGCTGGTAATATTGCGAAAAAGTACAGTGTTTATTATATTCTACGAAAACCATCTTGCGTATAAATGATATTACGCATTAACTTTGTTGCTCGTTTTGGCCACTTCCCTCGGGACCGGAATTGATAATAAGCGTTTTCTTTTTGTCTATTATTGCTGCGATATGCATGGTAGAAGAGGGTGAACATGTTAATAAAGCGTAACTAAAATCTTTATGTTACTTTTGCTTCAGAAATGCAGCGGTTGCAATCTCCGAATTCACAACTGACATCAGAGGAAACAATATTCATATGACAAATAATGAAAAATCAGTTTGGGTACTAATTTAGTCAGGGTCAACCCATAATAACAAAATATGTATTTGTTATGCAAGAAAATAATAATGAATTACACTGTTTGTTAAATCCCATAACTTATTACCACTCACTGCAAACTATGCGATGTTTTTTTAAGCGATACCTTATCGCTCATTTTTATCTAATTCATAGAAAATCGACTTTTTAAGTAGGTTACGAGTCCGTTTCACAAAGTCCGTGATGAATTATGACCCCCTCGTACGACAAGTATAAGCTCAGCATTTATACTGTAAATGGCAACAATCGTGAACGCCATGCATGTCCCCGCTGTCCCCATTTGTTTCATGCACTAAGTGACACCATCGCTAGCGCTGCCCCAGTGCAGCCAAACTGCGAAGTCCGACACACGGTGCATGCCTCCGAGGACACCGGAGTGCCTGATAAAGCACAAAGCACTGATCGGGGGCGAAACTTCATTTTCTGCAGCGACAACCAGAACAAGCCAAGTGCTTCAAGTGGCTCCGAATACATCTCGCTGGAAATCTCACGGCATAACCGCTTAACGTGAAGGTTACACCAAAAGCCTCTTTGGAATATTTTAAAAGCCATTATTTTCGTGGGAGACCATGACTCCAGATTCAAAACGGCAGAATGAATAAAAAAGAAGCACTAAACCTACCAAGCTTTTCGCCTCCATCCCACCGAAATCAGTAGTGGTACTGATGCTACGACTGTCCTCTGATCAGCATCTCTGAACAAGGCGCTATCCTTATCTAGGAAACGTGATAGCTGAACGCAGGGGTAGGATTGGCTCACTGCTTGACAAGGGAGCGGACGAATGAGGGGGCTCTGCGAGGTGACTGATATCCAATCAGACAGAAAGATATTTTGCTTAGCAGGGTAGATTGACGTTAGTAACGCACGGATCCCTTTCCTTAGTTTGCAGTTTGGTCGTTTTACGTGTAAGTATTTCGACAAATGCTGCAAAAAGTTTGGAAAGGTTTTTTTTTTTTTTCCTTTGAGTTTTGATATTTTTTTTCTGTTGACTTTAAACTTTAAGTTACAGTATCTATTTAGACGAAATGGAAACAAGTCGCTATAAAATTGTGATTAACTACACCAGTTGAACAGCTCACGTTGCTTTTAGGGGAAAAAAATCTTACCCCTTACGCTATGGCGTGACACATGCCTAATTAGTCGAAACATGTCCTTAGGTTTTCAGTTACACTGCCGCTTATAAATCTGAAAGACATTCGCGAAAATTTGGAGGAATATCTAAAAATATGCGGAGTAGGTTCTGCGGGATTTCTAATATAGTCCGAAGTTAAACGGTCACGCAAACAAGTGCGTAAAAGTGACATTTGCATGTGACGCGTGAATAACGGCACATTGTTTCAAATGCCGTGATACTTCGAAAAAATTAATGTCACAGATTTGTTTTAGATACAAAGAAATCTGATCGCACTATAGTCCCTGTAATGTTAACGCAAACCTTAATTATGTAGCATTTAGAAATCATACAAGCACATAATTTCGGCCCTTTTGTATTAACGAAATACGGTGCCAATTCGAATGATGGCAACATAGTTTCTGAAGAATAAATTACAAGGTGCCACAAGTGTGCGGTTAAAATGAACAGATTTTCTATAAAATTAAATAAAAGAATAGCAACAGGGTGGGGCTTATTGACATGGGGCATTTAAGACGTTTTTGGTAATACTAATATATGAACTGTCATAAATTAAAAAAAAAATCAGTTTTGAATGTTGTAATGTATTTTCACCAACAATGTATGATTTCAAAACTACTTGAAATAAAAATTATTTAATTCAATTATTACTTAGTTCATTAATGAGCTTAAGCCAATGGAAAATTGAGGGTTTTCCACTAGGTACACGTGTTTGACTGACAGGTTTCTCCATGTTTCTCTAAACAGTCTGGTGACCCGGAGCACGCTTTATTCATTGTCCAAAAGCACGTGCTGAGTTTGACAGTATGTCCTAGCTAGAGAACACACAGCCACATCAAGCATCAGGTGGCCTATTGATGCAGCTTTTTGTCTCAGCTCCACGGTCTGACAATCCATAGTGGTGAAATAATAACATTAGCAAATCCTAAAACAAGAATAACACTACACAAGTTCTGCTAGTCAGCTTTAATCTGTAACGTGAAGCACTTCAAATTTAAAGGCACATGTAACACTCTTCCCTTAAACTACAGCAGTTTTTCCCCTATATTATCATTAATTTTTTTCATTGACAACGCAGGGCATCTTTAATTTGACACTGTACATGATAATCCTCATAAAATAAGGTGGATTACATGCTTTAGTATTTTAAGGCACAGGTGTGATACAACTGTAACATTATTTTAATGGCTGGTAAATAACATGAAATCTGTCCAGGATATATACATTCGCAATGTAAATGAGACTGGCTCATTTAGCAAAATTAGCATTTCACCTGTTTGAGTGTGTAATTTCAAAATATTACTGTTTCAAATTACAAAATAAAGAAAAAAAAGTCAAAATACCTCCATACATTTCTGTGAGGAACACAAAGCTATATATCTAAATATAAAAATTTCAAGCTAATATTTCTTGGTATGTTAATCTATTTTAACATGTGCTTGCTGACCAGGCATATTTGTAAAGGGCAATTTACATGTATTAGATTTTCCTGTATTACCAGCTTATATTGGTATTTAAAGTAGGCATTCAGCTTACTGATGGTTCCACAGAGATTTCAATGTGACAGACAAAAAGCTTTACAAACCTTCCTGGTTAATGTCTATAACAGCATATCTGAAATTGATTTGTATAGTACAGTTCTTATATAATATATTTCATTGTGCGGTTAAAATAAATCTGAGCTCATCTTATACAGCATATGCTTCTTTGAAATCAAACTCCCATAAAGGTTATTGTAAATCATACCCAATACCTTGTATCAATCTCTTTAATTAAGCCACACAGCATTGCAACTATCCACTAAGAATACAAAAGCAGGCCAGCGTGGAAAAGGGGAAGGTCTGAAATCAGGATACACTGTATCCCAGCTTTGCAGTTAAAGCGCCATTAGGAATTCTTTCAAACAAAGCAAATCAAAACAAATTCATGGCCAAATGTTTATATGAAAATAACATTCAAAACTAGCAGAAATAATATAAACCAAAGTATATATTTTATCAAACAACAAAAATTGCCTTGATAATTTTTTTTTCTGAAATGCACACCAGGTGCTTTCAAAGGCAAGTTTTAATAATGTCATTCTGCAATCAGAAACCCAGGCAGAACTTTGGAGAAAATTTAACAAAAAAAAAAAAACTATTCTATAAGCATATACTTCCTTTGATTTAACACATCTCTCCATGGACAAAATGATTAGGTGATTTTAAGTGTAGAAATCTAGTCTGGTTAAGAATAGAATGTTGCATTATAAGTTTTCGCTTAAAACAAGCCTGGTTTATTCATCATTGTCATAATGTCTGTTTCTTTTAATAAGTTCCTCCAAAGACTGGGTCTCCCATTCATCCTTCCTCAAGTTATTTGTTCCAGCTCCAGTTTGTTCCGAAGCACTGCGGGCATTTGTGGGAAAGAAGTCAGGGCACCAATCTGATCCCGCTTGTTTTGTGTCACTTGATTCAATTCCAAAATCCAGCAGGTCGTCCAACAGAGAAGCCAGAGGCCTTTCTTTGGAAGGATCACCAGCCGTCAGACTACAGCCACTGTCGAGTCCTGCAAATACGTCCTCCAGGAAGCTTAAAGGACTCAACGGTGCTACCTTCTCAAAGAATACTGTACTTTTTTGAAATAAGTCATTAGATACACTATTCTCTGCATCCTCTGTATATTTGCCACCCGACGGTACAAAAGCGTCCTTTTCTTCGGCTAGCTGTAAGGCACTATAGGTCTGACTCCATCTCAAAGTTGTCTGAGCTTCCCCTGGACCTTCTTTGACGGGATACTCAGGTGCGACCTTTATGGTGGAGCCTTCTGGAACATTATGAGTCATTCTAGCGTTATCAAATTCCAGACGCATCACCTTGTTTTTAAATAATAACTGGTTGTTGTTGTTATTGGAGTTTGCATTTTCTTTCTCGTGCTGTGGCGCCTCGTCATCGATCACTGTTACCGGCACGCTCTCCGACATTGTATTCTCCCCACTATCCTCTTTTTCACTTACATCTCCACCACGCTCTGTCTTTTCAGCCCACTCTCTGTGCACACTAGCTTGCACACTCTCCACCTCCTGACATACTCTAGCATCATTAGCTGCTTCTTCTCTACACACGTCACTTGTTCCTCTACTTCTAGGTACGCTCCATTCTGGCTCTGCCGCATTTATCTCATTTTCTGACTCTTCAAGTTCCAGAGCTGGATGTAATTCTACATCTATTGGGTTGGTAGTAGATGTCGCAACATCCACGGGCACCTCCAAGTGTGTGGCATGCATTTCAGCTGCTGCTTTGTCTTCTTTTTCTGGGATGTTTTCCATAAGCCCAGTTTCCATAGTTTCACTTCTCTCTGTCAGAGAGGATTCTTTGGATGTTCTCAAATGCTTTGGTACTTCAGGGACAGTCTTTGGAAAGCTGTGTTCGGGAGGCCAGCTTGGCTTGGTTAGCTTCACTTCATTATCAATGATAAAAGCTTTCTTTGGTGATTCTGCCTGAGGGGGCCAGACAATTGCAATCTTGTTTTGCGGCTTCTTGGTTTCATCGACTGGTTTGTCGACTTCGCTTGCCTTTGTCTTGGGCATATCATTCTCTGTTGTGCTAAGGCGGCTGCTTGAAACAGATCTTTGTGAATAAGACTTTTCAGGGGAGGGTTTTTCCGTGATTTTCTCTGACGTATTCTTTTGCGTTTTGGAGTTCCACAGCTCCTTGTGAGCCTTCTGTCCAAATCCTTCATCATAGTTGCCTTTGGACTTGAATAATTGTTTGTAATGTGGCTTGCAATACAGATGTCCATGGAGAGAGGCATAGGTGCCAAGGCTGCAGGAAAGAATTCAAATTAAGTTTATTGAGAAACAAAAAACAACCCAACTGTATAAAAGTATAAAAATGCTTTTGGAGGCACCTACATGATTTTATTTGTGATTGTGATGACACAACAACAACATTAGGTGTACTTGGAATTACCTTAACTTAGCGTTGCAGTGGAAACAGCAGAAACACGACCTATGGAAGTTTTGTTTGTCTGTGACCAGAGACTCCATTGGATACACTCTCTTCCGGCAGGCCGCGCACAGCTCCGACTCTGGAACTCGAGTTTTCTGAAAAGAATGCAACTGAATTAAAACTGTGTAAAGAAAGCTCCAACAATAGCATTAATTTACCGTCTTCGGTTATGTTTTTTGTAACAGTGCATTACAATATCTTATTATTCAGTAACTTTCATACGGTAATATCAGTTAAATACAGTATAATTTAAAATTGTAATTCAATGTACTTTTTAAAGGTTCAAAATAATGTAGCTAATTAATAATTTGTTATGATAGTACTAAAGATATTCTGTGAGGGCTTAAAGCTTTTAAATGTAAATTTAAAAATATAGCCTTAAAAACAAGACCGATTCAATTAGTCACAACATTAAACAAAAATCATGCAGTTCAGCCTCGAGGGTAAAGTGGGCTTTTTAAAAAGAGAGCGTCACACAAATTTTGTTTCATTTCAAAAGTAACTACAGTGGTTTCTTTATAAATTATGATATAGCTTGGATTACAAGCAGCATATCAAAATCTCATGTATGAAGTAACCTAAAACTTAAATCACATGCAAGACTGAAATAGACTTTAAATTTCTGCGTAACTGTTAGTTTTTCCATTATTCAGTTATCTAGTTTGGGGTTTCAGTAGAGTACCTGGAGGAAACTGTCATGAATGGTGCCAGAAATGGCAATCTCCTGTATATGTGTTATTATATTCAAACCTCATTATTTCTATATTTAACATATTTATTCATTTCTTGGGCTAACGATTAAGAACAGAGTATCTGAATACAGAAGCGGAAAATATAACATGCTGATATTCCACACACCTGCGGTATGACAAGCACAGTAAAGTAAGAAAGCTGCAGTGTTGCTCAGCAGGCAGAGAAACTAATGGTGAAACTCCTTAGCGCATTCCTTAGTACAAAAAAGCAGTACAATTTACTTTGTGCATAGTTATAAGTAGTTAGTTATACACTGTGTGGGCACAATTATAAGCTCAATACAGATGTCATTTTCTTCATTCAGTATTGCTATATCCCAAAATAGATTTAATAAATAATCTTTACAATTCTTTTTGTGAAAGTTTTCTACTCCCAGAAAAAAAAGAAATGGAAGAATCTCCATTCAAAATTCCGACGAAACAAAAATGAGACTTGTTAGTCAAGGTGATAAATACACACTTATTGCAAAATGCATAAACACACCGTTACTGTTTATTAGTTTCTTCATGCTCCACAGCACAGTTTACCGGTCATGAGCGTCTCTTGCTGGTGTGATACAGTCTGTGAAGTCTTCTGTTCTGTTACATTATAGCCGAGGCTCTTGAAGACACTCTCACTTTCATTCCAAGTTTTTTGGAAGTTCTTCAATAGTTCTTCAGGGGTGGTGTCAGTCAAGACATCTAGCACTGGGACCTTGCCCTTCACTACATCTGCATATGTGGGAGGGGCACACCGGGTCGTGATGTGTTCTGAATGCTGGGAGACTGTCATGGCACTTCTTGACCCGCTTATCTTATTACCAAATTCATCGATGCTGGAGAATGTCTCGTTGACTGACTGACTCCCGGAAAACCCCATTGGTTCGGTCAATCCTGATTGCAGTACCTCCTGGATGGGCGGGGGAGATGTCTGCCATGAGCCCTTCTGCTGTCTCCAAGGGTTTGTCTGCTTTGAACCATCTGTCATGATTTCATGCATCTCTGACTCTGGCTTCTCATGTTTATGTTTTTGTTCCTTAATGGAGGAACTCTGCTCGCCCATTTCAAACATAGTTTTAATGGACTTGATGTTGAAGGTTGGAACTGGTTCCACTTGGGTTCTTTTTTTGTCTTCTTCAGGATCAGCGTCTTCAGTGTCGCTTCCTAGTCTCTCTGCAATGACAATAGGCTCTTTTCTTGTATAAATCTTCTGTTCTGGTGATTCAAATTTGTGGACAAGTCCTGAAAGATTTACCCGTGGGACCTCCTCTTTTTCTTTTTCTTTTTCTTTTTCTTTGACTTCTGTCTCTTCTGTGTCTGGGCCTAAGCGCTCTGGGATTTCAATAGGGCCCTTGCGTACATATGTTTTGTTCACCTCAGCCTTCTGAGCCTCCTCGAAGAACTCTTTCTTGTCTTTCACTGATGCAGTTTCTAGCATTGCCTCTGAGACCTCTGACGTCTCCACAACATGCGTCTCAATTTTGATCTGCCGATGGAAGGATGATGGCGATTCTACTATTTCAGATTTTTTCTCGCTTATCTGTGCATGTTGTGACAGAGGTGGTGGAGACGCCCCCCGTGAAAGCTTAGCAGTGGTGTCCTTCAGCTTGGCTAGCTTGTCTGATCGGCTGAATGTTGGAGAAGGACTGGCCCTGTTGATCTGAGATGCTGTTGGGTCAAACATCCGTGGTGGTGGTTCTGGGGGAGTGTATG
This sequence comes from Mormyrops attenuatus, assembly GCA_026777985.1. Classification (NCBI taxonomy): domain Eukaryota; kingdom Metazoa; phylum Chordata; class Actinopteri; order Osteoglossiformes; family Mormyridae; genus Mormyrops; species Mormyrops attenuatus. The sequence continues at coordinate 45,656,766 of JAODKC010000001.1, read as the reverse complement.
ATCTATGCATTGGTGGAGGTGAAGGGCCCACTCTTTGTGGGGAGCTAGCTCTCCGTGTAGATTCTATGGTAATATAAGTAGGTGATGGTGAGCGCATTCTGATCAAGGGCGAGGCCCCTCTAGAATCAGCTTTTTTTGTGTCAATGAACTTTTGCTTCATACTTTCGTGAGAAGTCTTTCCCTCTCCCAGTACTTTCTTCTGAGCCTCCACGTTTGACGAGCCAATACTTATTTTCGATACTGCTCCACCAATAGCTATCTTTTCAGATGCCGATCCACTGTCAGGCTTTTCCATGGCAGCAGTGCCTCCCCCTAAATTCATTATTTTCGATTGTGCAACCGATCTTACATAGACTAGGATATCTTTCAGCTTCTCAATATTATCATCTGGTCTAACTTCTAAACTCCGTTTTGCCGCTGGATCTATTAGCCAGCTAGGGATTTTGATGAGGAGAGTCCTTACTGCTTTAGAGTCAATTTTCCCAGATGTTTCAAGTAGATCATTAATTTTAGAAAGCAACCTGTGTATTTCTTCACATTTTCGTGAGGCCTGCTGATTGGCCACTGAAGATATACTTTCGCCCTTTTGTGATGTTTTGCCTGTTAGCTTAACTCCAATGTGTCTGCTTTCAATTTGTGGTTTATCCTGAATCTGTGGCTTACTGGTCACGTCTTTTTGCATTTGTGTGGTCTCCATTTGTTTATGGACTTGAACTGTGCTTTGTTGCTGGAAACTTTGCTGAACTTTGCTTTCTGTGACGATCACTTCTTCACTGACTTGAACATGTCCCTCATGTTGCGCTTTGGCCTTCTGCATTTTTCTGACCTCCTTTTCTTTATTTCCCTTCACGCATGACATCATCTCTTTAGGGATAATATCAGTTTTCTCCTTCTTGAATTTCTGCTTGGGCTTCAGCATTTGTATTTCCAGCTTGCCGTCCTTTACAGCTGCAGCCTTCTCAACGTGCTTCTCAGCTTTGTTGACAATTTCTGTGTTTTCCTGCACACAGCTTTCTGTAACTTTGGTGATTTCGCGAGTCATCTGAGAAAAACCTTTTTTCTCTTGTTGACTTAACTGCTGTTTATTAGTAACTTCTGCTGAAGATTCTTTCTTCTCAGTCTCCAGATTTTCCATCTTATCAATTTTTGGAATCTTCACTGTTTTAACCTTGAAATTTGGAGTAACTTTTGGGATTTTTGTCGGTTGGAGAGGAACTTTACTCACTTCCTGGTTTACAGAAACATTGGTTTGTTTCATTTCATCAGTTTTCAGAGAAGTTTGCATTTGAAGATTAGTGAAGTCTTGCATGACAGCCTGTTTAGAAATGTTGCTTTCTTTCACAGCATTCTGAAGTTCTTTGTCAACAGCTGATGCAATTTCACTCGCAGAGGGCTGACTCCTTGAAGGAATTAAAGGTTGGACTGATAAACCCCTTGACGGTGCCTGGACACGCACACCGAGTGACACTGTGTCTGATTTAGTTTTATCGATTATTGTTTTTGCTTCTTTCGTAATTGTAACAGTGCTTACTGTTTCTCCCTTAGCTGTGTTGTCTGTGGCAGATTCGTCTGATGCAGCCTGAATAAAGGCTTGCACATCCTTATCACTTGCTGGAGAAGCTGGAGTTGCACCAACTTTGTTCTTCTCACTTTCCTCCCTCTGTTTGCGATACTTTTCCTCTGCCATCATCAGTGGAGTTTTGAATTTTCTCACACATGTTTTTGGCTTCGCAGGTACCGGTTCAACAGGTGGAGGTGGTAGTTTTATCTGAGGCTTAAAAACCTTCTTCACTGGACCAGGTGAGTCGTCTTCTCGTGATGCAGGTCTCAGTGAATCTGTCTGAGCTAACACTTTTATTGTTTCCTCTTGTTTCCTTATTTCTTTTATATTTTTGCTGGATGTGGTCAGGTCAGGCGCTGTAATGGTCTGCTCTCCAGTCACCTGGAATATCTTGGTTGAAGGTGGTGGAGGAGTCACTTGGCTTTTCTCCACGTTGATCGGTCCTTGCCCAAACTGCTTAGGTGCCTCAAGCTTCGGGATCTTATATAAGGAAGGGGCCTTTATTGGTTTGACGGACGTTTGTTGAGCTTTTGTAAGTGGAGAGCGGAGTGATTTTCCTGGCATGGAATCCAACTCTTGCTGTGATGGTGGTGGGGGTAGATAATCTTGTCCAGCTCTGTGTGGTGGGGGGGGAGGTGGTGGTGGTGGACA
>JAODKC010000001.1:45589382-45654454 GCA_026777985.1 Mormyrops attenuatus | reverse complement strand
TTGTATGTGGAGTGCGGCGTGATTTTCCGGGCTTGGAACCCAACTCTTGCTGGGATGTTGTGGGGGGTATATACTCTTGCCCAGCTCTGTGTGTTGGGGGGGGAGGTGGTGGTGGTGGAAAATGATCTAGATCCACAGGCGGTGGTGGGGGTGGTGGTGGTGGGGGCAGGTCAGCATCCTGCTTTGAGACAGAGGAAAGTGGAATAGAAAACATGTTACCCTCAGATTCCACCACTGGTGGAGGCGGGGGTGGAAGAGGGAATTCAGACTCTGACAATGGAGGTGTTGGCAGAGGTGGAGGTGGCATATGGATATCTTCTTTGCCCTTCTTTATTTGCTTAACAAAACCCTTTCGATTCATGTCAAGGTTGCGGAACTCTGTCTTCAAGGTTTTAATATCATGCTTTTGCACAATTGTTCTGTGTTCTGCCGCTTTTGTCTGTACCTGTGTCGTAGTTTTGGTATCTTGGAGGTGTCTTGCGTCAGTGACGCCCTGTGATGTATTTTTTATTACATTTGTTACTCCTGTTGCTATTGCCTCTTGTGTGAGCTGATTGCCAGTGTTCGCAGCCTTTGTGATGTTAGCTTGTGCTGTATTTCCTGTCACATGACTACTGATTTTAACACCCTGTACAGGCTTAGTGATGGGCTTCATCTGTGATTCATTTTTAACTGTGTTTAAGTGTGTCATTCCAGGGGTACTTGAGGTTCTTGAACCCTCAGTATCCAGAACCACCGTTTTTACACCTTTGGTGTGCTTTGTGGTAACATTAGCTTGTGACACACATTGGTTTACATTTGTAACCATGTTATCAGTCACTTGATCTGTCACATTTTTCTTCTTGATGATCCCAGGTCCAGGGACTGCTACCTTCGGTTTTACAGATGGTTCTTTAATATTTCTCTCTTGTGGAGTATGAGACATATCCATCACTGTAGTCTGAGAAACAGGAGCATTATCCTCCTTGCTTAAGGACTGGCCTTGTGCTGACTTTATTCCAGTGTGCTTGTTTGAGCTGCTGCGTAGTTCATTTGCCTGGCATAGATTTTTGACTTTCACTGTCTTGCTTTCAAGCTTAGTCGCAACTGAGTATTTGTGCGCTTCCTGCTGAGGGGGCAATGGAGTTTTCATTGAAACGCTGGCTTCTTTAGTACCATCAATACTACTGTTCAGGTTCTTCTGCTGCTTTCCTTTCAATAGGCATTTAATTGTGCCCTGGACATCTCCTTTGATTGCCTCCTCTTTCTCCATTTGACTTTGTTCCTGCATGTCGTATAGCGACTTTATAGACATCTTCACGTCTCCCTCAGTGCTAGCTTTGCGCTGTGTTTTGCATGTGGCTGGAGGTTCTAACAGCAGTTGTATAGTGCCTTTTACATCTCCCTGAACACTAACTTGTTGCTGGTAGACTTTCTTCTCATTCGAGGCGTCTCGTAAGCTCTGCATCGCCATCTGAATATCACCTTTAACAATTTCCTCTTTTTCTACCTCTTTCATAGCCTGTTTAGCTTCTTCCAGTGATTTTAAGGTTCCTTTGATATCACCAGGCACTAAATCTTCACTGACAATCTCAGCTTTGGTGGTGGCAGATTTTTCCAGGCTCTGCAGGGCCCCTTTAATGTCACCTGGGACAATTTCTGGTTTTTCAGTCTCTTTGAGTTGGTATTGAGCCTCCTCCAGAGATCTCAGAGTGGTGTTTATGTCACCCTTGACTACTTCCTCTTTTTCAACCACCATCTTCTGGTTTACAGCCTGTGTTAGAGAGTCCAGGACTGCTCTCAAGTCCCCTCTCACAATGACCTCTTTCTGGATGTTATCTAGTGATATCACTGGTTCAGTCATAAAAACCTTGACCGTGTTGTGCACATCTCCTGGGACAATATCATCTTCTGCAACAGTTCGTTCAATCTGCCACTGATTTTGTTCCAAAATAAGTTTTGTCCCCTCAACATCTCCGCCAACAATCTTCTCTTTCTCCATCTTACCCCTCTCATCTGGCTCAGTTTGGAGTTCTTTAAGATAGTCCAGGGCCCCAGACTCTATGCATGTGGAGTAAAAGTTCACATTTCCCTTTTCGGTGTCACCCACTTTTATCTTCATATATTGTTCCGGATTGTTAGGGTTGGACAGAAGTATGTTGATAGTACCTCGAACATTTCCTTTGATAATATCCTCTTTTCCAACATTAGTCTCTCCTTGTTTATTAAGAAGAGAGTATATAGTCATTCTTACATCTCCCTTCTCATCTTCCTGTATCAGAATACCTCGTTTGGCAGACTCATCCTCCTTCATCAGGCTGCTTATTGCTTCCTGAATATCACCCCGGATAATTTCTTCTTTTTCCACATTGATTCCTGCGTCTTGGTTGAACAGCTGTTGCACTATAATGTTTATGTCGCCCCTCTCTTCCTTATCTATAACAATGGTTTTTTCAGTTGTCTCCCTTCTGTTCAGCAAATTCATCATAATATTTTTCAGGTCCCCTCTTATTATGTCCTCCTTTTGAATTTCTGGAGCTTCTTGGTTCATGAGGTTGTACTTTGCCATCCTGACATCGCCAATTTCATCTGCTTCTATGAGTATTCCTTGTGACTTGACCATTTTCTGGGAGTACAGCTCCTTCAGGGTATCTTGGATGCTTTTACCAATTATCTCGGTCTTTTGCATGCTGTTCTCGTTAAACTCGTGAAACGGGGTCGTTTCAAAAAGCCACGTCGTTGTCTTCACATCTGCTTGCGGAATCTCTTCACGAGAAACGGCAACATGCGATTCATCCACCTCTTTAATTTTGTCAAGGGGCTGCTTTTCAAAAAGCCACACCGACTGTTTAACGTCTCCCTTTAGCACCTCTTCTTTCGTCACCTTTTTCATCTCTTCGTATTCCGAGCCTTCACCATGTATCTCATCAATCGTGTGTGTTTCAAACATCCATGTGGCCGTTCTCACATCACCTTTCTGAATTTCACTGACACTGACTGTTCTGATGTATTTTTGTGATAAATCCTCAGACTCAAAACGTTGTTTGTTTGTTTGAACATCACCTCCTTGAACGTCATCCACAGTTCTAACCAAGAGCTTTGCTTCTTCTGAAATTTTATCGAGTGACTGGGTTTCAAATCTCCATCTCGCTGAGTTTACATCACCTTTCTGAATGTCTTCCTGTGTGACAGATTTAATGACATAGATCTCATCTGTGTCCCTTATCGAGTCAAGGGGTTTGGTTTCAAATAGCCACCTAGCTCCAACAACATCTCCCTTCATGATTTCCTCTTTTGTGACTGTGGTGACCTCATGATAATGACCCTCTTTGTCACGGATGGCGTACAGAGGCTGAGTTTCAAACATCATGGTGTAGTTCTTGACATCACCTTTCTCTATCTCATTGCAAATTATTTTCTGCATTTTTGATATTTCTGTATCAGATGATTCTGCATGAATTTTGTCCAAGGAGAACGTCTCAAAAATGAAACGTCCCTTGTTAACATCACCTCCTTGTATGTCTGTCATTATATGAGTTTCCTTGTGTTCTTCAGAACCCTCGTTAATAGCATCTATAGGTTGATTTTCAAACAGCCACATGCAGTTAACCACATTCCCTTTCTGAATGTCTTCTGCCTGAATGGTCTTCAGCTTTTTCAGTGTCTCTTCGGAAGTTGAAGTCATTATGTCAGAGGACTGGTTTTCAAATATGTACTTCATTCTGGACACATCTCCAGACTGAATATCAATCTCAGTAACTCTTTTAAAAGCAGAAGCGTCATCCCCTCTGATGTTCTCAAGATTCTCTGTCTCAAAAAGGAACCGGGCCATTCTCACATCTTTGCCATGAATATCCTCCTGGTTTACAGTGCATGTTCTTAGGATCGTTTCTGATTCATCTCTGATAGTGTCAAGTGACTGTGTCTCGAACAGCCAAGTGCACGTCTTGACGTCTCCTTTATGAATCGCCTCTGTTTCTGTTTCACCCTTTATCTCAACCTTTTCATAAAGAGCATCCATTGGCTGTGTTTCAAACAACCACCTACAGGTTTTGACATCACCTTTCACAGTCTCTGTTGACTTCTTAGTCTCAGTCACCTCATCTTCTACATTGCTGAAATATTTTATGGAGTCAAGGGGCTGTGTCTCAAAAAGCCATTTAGCTGTTTTCACATCACCTGATTCTGTTTCCTGTTTTGATATACCTTTAATGACCTGTAATTTGCTGATACTTTCATCAAACTGATCAATGGGACGTGTTTCAAACATCCATCTGCAGGTTCGGACATCACCCTTTACAATCTCCTCCCTCCGCACAGTTCTCACCTCATGATAAGCACCAGAACTGTCTTGCATCGCATATAATGGTGTAGATTCAAAACGAACTTTGTTCGATTTCACAGAGCCACTTGTGACCCCCTCGACTTGGATTTTCTGAGTGTCGTCACATTTGCCCAAATCCATTGTTTCAAAGATTACTTTGCAATTTGACACATCCCCTCTGTCAAGTTCTTGTAGGTTCACAGTTCTTATGCTTTCTTTCTTTTCTTCTCTGATGTTTTCAAGTGGTTGGCTTTCAAAAACCCACTTTTGATGTCTGACATCACCCTTTTCCTCCTCAGACGCCACAACTTTTTTAAGTTTACCTACTTCAGAACTATCCTTCAAAGTATCCATTGGAACTGTTTCAAATAAATGTCTCGCTGTTTGCACATCACCCCCTACAACCTCTTCCACAGACATTGGTCTGGCATTTGAATTATCTTTTAAATTGTCCATAGGCTGTGTTTCAAATGTCCAACAGTGCTTTCGGACATCAGCTCCAATAATCTTTTCTTTTTCCAAATTTGAACTTTCCCAGTCTTCATCTTTAATAGAGTCTAGGGTCTTCGTCTCAAAAAGCCACCTGCCTCTGTTGACACCACCTTGAGAATTGTCCTCTATTGACACCCCGCAAACCAGTTTCACTTGGGCAGGGTCTTTGTTTATCATGTCCAGAGGCTGAGTTTCAAAGAGCCAGCGGGACGTCTTGACATCACCTTTCTCGGTTTCCTCACGGCGGACTTTTGTGATCTCCAGCATTTGACCAGAGTCTCCTCGAATGACACACAGGGGTTCAGTCTCAAACAGTTTTGTGGATGTCTTCACGTCTCCCTTGATCTCTTCCAATTCTGACTTCAGCTGTAGGAAATGGGACTCATCGATGGTCTCAGTATGGCCCAGAGAATCCAGGTGCTGGGTTTCAAACAGGTATCTGGCAGTTTTTACATCTCCACCAGCTATATCTTTTGTGCAAATAACCTCTGTGTTTTGATCTTCTTCCTGGTATATCTTACTGAGTGCATCCAATGGTTGTGTTTCAAAGAGCCAGGTTGCCGTGCGAACATCTCCTCTTGCTAACTCTGTTAACTTGCTAGCTTGCTCAGTTGAATCTGGGGTATCTGTGCCTAGAGCATCAATGGGTTGTGTCTCGAACATCCAGGTTGTGTATTTCACATCACTTCCTGCAATGATTTCCTGCTGAGCTATGCTTTTCTTGCTGTCTTCATCTGGAGTGTCGTCTTTGATTGAATCCAGGGGTTTGTTTTCAAACATCCAGCGCATAGATTGCACTTCCCCTTTGAGAATCTCATCCCACTCAAGGTATTCTCGTTCAGGGCTCACTGACTTGATGGGACTGCTCCCAGAGTTCTCAAAAACATATCTGGCTTGCTGAACATCTCCAGTGACTTCATCTCCTCTCTCCAGCTGCGTCTTCTCGATCTCTGTCACGTCACTGAAAAAATCCCTTTCCAGGTTTTTCCGGACTTCTGGGTGTATATGCTTGTAGAGGCGTTTCAGCTCATACAAGTTCCTCTGCTTAGAATATTGCTCTTTATTTATAGACTGTTTAGCCTGGCAAAGTTGTTCAGGTAGCTCTTGTTCATTGTCCTGCCCTTGAGTATCTACTGGAACCTGCAGCAAGTCTGGGGGTGGGGGAGGTAAATGCTCCATACTCTCGTAGGAAGTGACGGAAGCACATGCTGAGGCTGAGGCTAAAACAGCTTCTTCTACCTTCCTAGTCATGGATGATGATTCACATGTCTTGCTTGTAGAAACTTTAGATGATACACTGTGAGCCGGGGCCCACTGAAACTGGTTGAAATCAAGATCAATCTTTTTGGGAAAAAATAACCATTGTTTTGATTAGCATGGATTCAATCCCACCAGCAACAAATTTGTCACGTGCAAATAAAATAAATCTTATTTTTGCCACTTAGATCAACTGCAAACCCGGCTTGAAAATCTGCTCCTGCATTTGTGGAATCCTAATTTTTGCATGAGCCTTACCTATGATAAATACATTAACATGTCATCAGTGTGACTAAGGTAATTTTTCTACAAATCCACAATATAGTTCAGCAAACTGAAGCAAACAGCATGAGGAATCTGAAATCTGAGTTTAGAAAACACAAGGCAACAACAGCAGGTAATTAAACCAAGATACAGTAAATAGATCTGATAAATATGTATGTAAATCTGCTATGTTTTATATTAAATTGAGTTATGACTGTTTTTTTCTGGTTTATTCGTTTTGCTTAGACTATTTTAGTGACCAAACAATATGTCTTGGTAAGACAGTGTGTCTTGTTGCAGGAAAATGACCTGAATGAGCTTGTAAATAATTTTTATATTTCAGTTTCAACATAAAGCCAAAGGTTACATCGTTCTGAAGACAAAGCAGACGTCTCTAAGCACTAATAATTGAAAAATGCTCCTGTAATTAATTGTCATTGTATTATGTGATTTTTTTAAGCACTATCTGTGTTGTAATCATCATATGATGGATCATTTGAGATATTTCATACTAATAGAGATAAATTCTCATTAGAAATAAAACATTTTGATACCTTAATTTGCTTGCTTGGTGTTGCATCCTCAATATGCTTTTCAAACTGCTGCTTTAATGCCTGTGCTGATACCTTTGGTATGTCCTCACCCCCAATGACCTTCACTAATGAAGAAAAACAAGATGACCCTCATCATCAAAAATTCACTGTGTTTTGGAATGCATTCACTTTGAGTGAAACCAAAATTACAGTTCTAAAGCCGATTAAGTTAATTATCTGCATCACGTTTAATCTTTAATGTACAAAATTAATTGGACTTCATAACAGGATTCTGATGGAATTTCAGTGGAACCCAAAACATTTGCCCATATTATTCTGGTTAGTGTATTTGGGTAAAGCAAGTGACCATGTAAATTATACAGGAAAATGCTCACGCTCACATTTAAATCTTACAGGCACATTACAGGAGAATGTTGGTCGTTCTGCTAATCGACAAATAATATGAAAAAAAACGTGTGTGTGTGTGATGCATAACAAGAAGAGGGAAGCTACTTCACCTTTTCCATCAAAATGATTTTCATAACTGGAAACCACATTAGTTTGGTGGGCACTCTGATCATGGTGGAACTGTAACGAGACAGAGATGAAGTATAATTATCGCAGTTGCTGCTCTGCTGGTTTTATACACTGGTAAATTATGAAACTGGAATAGACTCGGCAAACCATGCGTGGAAGTGTGAAAAGTGAACTAAAAGAAGTCTTTGGCCTCTGGAGATGAGTAGGCCTATTTTCTTTTGTTTTTCTTATTTTGTTTTTTTTTTTCTTCTACAGGATACACAGGCATATTTTGAATACATAAAACACAGTAAGTGCGAAAGCTTCATGTTGCATTATTTTTTCAATCCGTTTTTTCCCTGATAATACAGAAAATAACATTATTCTATGCAAATTTTTCATAAAGTTGAACATGCTGTCCCAAAGCATTTTAAAATAGCCTCTTTTTTAATTAGAATCCACAGCTAGAACTAGACTTGCATGCATTATAGTTATGGTTTATTATATCTGCCAATAAGGTGACTTTAGGGATGAGTAAAGAAAAGAATTTAATCACATTTTAGCTGCCGCAAAGAAAAAAAACACACAAGGCACTCACAGGCGCAAATATTAGCGCTAAATGTTTAATGATGTTTTCCATTCCGCAGATGTTTCTGTCCAGTGTTACCTTTTCATCCTGAACAGAAGGCACCATCTGTCCAGATGAGACTCTCTCTCTGGAGCTGCCCCTCACTGTCACCTCAGATGTGCTAGACACTTCCTGTTTGACGAGATGGCGGGTGGTTACAGGCAAAATACTAGAAGACCAACTCGCAGCCGGCTTTGCTTCATCTCTGAAATTGCATCTTTCTGTTAGTCAAGGGAGCAGTTTGAATTAACGTTCCATCAGGGACAGTTGAAGGAGAAGGAAAATAAAGCGTGACAACTTGATTATTAGTCAGTTACTAATGCTAATCGGACAGTAAAAACTGTGACTGGGATATCTCACCTGAATGTCATGCAGAAGATAAGTGTCATTGTACTGCAAATCCGGCAATCACTGTCAGAGTCAGTACAGGAATGCAGACCCTGTTCCTCTGGTTTGTGCCATTTGTATGTGTGTAAAAGTGTGTGCAGCTGTGTATGAATTAAAGTTCATTTATGTATGCAGGGACTGTATTATTATCAGCTGCCTTTGTAGTACCTATTCTATCTACACTTTTCTGTATATTTGGACCATACCGTCAAATCCAGGCTGTGTAAATGAAAAAACAGTTTGCCTGGTTTATAATAGCGAAGCTGAACTTGTGCAATGTGACACGATGTGCCATGAAACACACCGTCACATACAGTACACTATATGGCCAAAAGTATGTGGAGATCACTATTAATTAGATAACTGGCTGATTAAGCCACTCACGTTGCTGATGCAGCTGTATAATTATGTACACTCCCATGCAATGCCCAGCAACAAGCACTGGCAGCAGAATGGGTGGTCACACAGAATAGGTGAGTTATTTTCAACTTGGCTACACCAGATGCCAAAACAACAAAACATCATAGGATGCCGTCTTTTCAACAAGTCAGTTTGCCAAATTTCTGCCCTGCTGAAGCAGGTTAACTGCTATTGAGGTGATTGAGAAGTGGAAACATCTGAGAGCAGGTTCAGTTGTGAACTGGCAGGCCTCACAAGCTTATAGAAAGGGAGCTGATCACCCAAAAATCAATGCCCAACATGAATGGCAGCAAATTCCACCAGCAATGTAAAATTTGCTAACGCAGGCCCCGGGAAGGGAAATTTAGCAGTTGGGGGGTGGGGGTGGGGCCCCCTTGGTTAATTTTGCAGTAGACCCCCAGCTGTGATAGGGCCTGGGGGCAGTGGCCCTTCTGCCCCCCCACTTCCTCTGCTACTGACCCGAAATTAACCAAATGTAACTTCTGATTCTTTACCTGCACAGATCGGTGCTGGAAATGGTACTGCGTGACGGTACTCTGAGAAGATGAGATTTCCTGGTTCTCAAATTGCTTCTTAACGCTGGCTAGCCCCCCCGGCAGGGAGCAGGCCTCGGCTTCCTCCATGACCTAACGACAGCAATGAAGGAGTCATTAGCACCTCCCGTCACTTTCAATGCTGCGGCGATCAGGTTGACGCAGTTAAATAGCACTGGCTGCCCCCCAACCGCCTGCTCTGCATGCGGCACCGCGGCAGCCTACCGTGAAAACCTCCCCAGTTAAGTGTGGATGAATCGCAGGCGGAAAAGCGGGCAGATTTTACAGCGCCTCTCCTAACGTAAACACACCACTGTAAGACCTGTTTCGTCTGTCTGGAGGACAGAATCAAGCTGTTTTCAGTTATTTATTTATTGATTTATTATTATTTTAGGCCATGCTCTAAAATGATGAGCATTCATCCAGGATCCACATCACGTCTGTCACCTTGATTTCTGATGCTTCAATATTTCTGCCAAGTGACAGCTGGCAGAATTATCCTGCAGGGGGCACAAACAGTCCATCAGGCTGTCCTGCTCTATTTTCTGTTTCCTCTCAATAAGCGTGAGTCACACCTCCTTCAGTGTGTCAAACTATCAACTCCCCCCCCCCACCATCTCAGTTACACAAATTGCCACTGGGACGTGGTGTAACTGTCAATAATTAACACACAGCTGTTAAATATAAAGGTAATAATATAGTGGTAAGATTCCACATTTTTATATTCCTATTCATACATATAAGGATTGAAGGTTATCAAAAGTTCCATGGCAAAATCATTTACAATTAAAAACAGGCATGTAGCTACGTTCAAAAATAATGGGCTTGAACAGATTTTCAGTCAGGTTTGCAGACCCTCCACGAAATTTATTTCTGGCTACGGGCCTAGGTAAAAATCTGCATTATTTAGTTGGACTTTTTAACATCCCCATTAGCTAATGCTGGGTTTCAAAATAAGGATTTTTTTTTATTAAAGCTTTCATTCAGTCTCAGGTTTTTTTCAACTACATCAGCTAGTGTTATATTCATTGTAATACATTTCATTCATCTCATGGGGCAGCATTAAAAAGCAGCATTAACAAATTGTAATAATAGTAATTTTTCACTGGTATTATTTCCATGCATTTTTAAACAGGTAACACAGCTACGGTTTTTTACATGTGATATGCCCAGAATTAATCGTTGAGCAAAGGTCCCTTCAGTGGGGATGGCTTACTGTAGGAAATTCTTTATATATAGTCGATGTTTGTTTTGAGTGGGGTGCTGAGTTCACTCTCAGACATATGATTGAAGTGACCCTGGAAATGGGTATCTCCACGCCAACAGCAAGCCTGAGCAGACACACGCGCGGTGGCGTAGGTGTGTGTGCGTGGATGCCTGTGTCTGCGCATACGTGCTCATCACGAGAGACTGCCCAACAGCACGTGTGACAGCTTGGGGCCGATGGGCGGGGCCAGCCTCTTACTGCGCTGCTGGAGGAGGAGCCAGCCGTGTCGCTCTTGGAGACGGCCGCCTGGTACATAGCCAGACGCTCCCTCAGGGGGATGGACTCAGCGGCCTCCGCCTGTGCGCCGCTTCTCCCACTCACGGGTTCCTCAGGAGCCCCCGCCCCGCAAGCAGCTGAAATAAAAATGTATGGCCATTAATTGTGTGCTGTGTCCCATTACCATATAGACTGTAGAGCAACAACAGAGAGAAAATGAGAGATGTAAAATATCCCGGCCACAAGTCGTGGTACAGGGAGAGATTCGAAATCACGGCTTCATCCATCCATCCAAACAACCATTTATCCCTTCATCCATCCATCCATCCATCTTCCATGCCTCTTATTCAATTTAGGGTCAAAATGAAAAACAGGGTTTCAGTTTACTGAAAATAACAAACAGAATATATACACAATCCTACCAGGCAAGTAACACTGTAGCACTGCTCAGAGTTAGAAAGACAGTTTCTGACTGTGGTAATAACAAACTCAATTAATTAAAATTTCATCTGTGATGATAAAATATTATTTTGTTGTTAAATAAGTAATGAAAGAATTTACTTTAAGCCAGGGCAAAATAAAACAGAGGGGTAGCACTGTCGCATGATGGGCCTTCTATGTGTGTAGGGTTTTCTTAGTCTCCTCCAGCTACGTCTGTTTCCTGCAGTCCAAGGACATGCAGTTAGGCTAACTGGCATCTCTGATTGCCCGTAGCATATGTGCACTGTGATGGACAGGCATCCCATCCAGGGTGTATCCCAGCCTTATACTCTGTGCTGCCCACAACAGCCACCTAGGCCCCCTGCAACCATGAATGTGATACACGACCGAAAGATGAATGAATGCATAAAATGACTGCTAAAGCTTTTGGTTAGGAATTCCTTATGGCTGTGAACTGTACAAGGATTTTGTATACTTAGGACCAGAAGAATGGATGTTGGCTTTATGTGAAATTCAAAAGCTGTCTTTAATAGGTCACCCACTAATATTACTGCAGATGGCGCCTGTATTTTCATATAGTCGTCTACATCGACATGACAATATAGCCTATTAATCTCTGACGTGACACCTCTGGACTATTGGAAGGTGACTTACTACTACATGTAACATAACTCACTGACTTACCATACATGGTCAGTGGACACGGAATCTATACTGGTTGCTGGTGGGGAGTCGGGGACACTTGGAAAGGCTGCCGGTCTCCAATAGCATCGGTGAGAGGCATTTCGGCCTCCCCGCAGGCAGCCAATTAAGTACAAGAGAACACTGATTTTCTCCATCCGCTCTGCTGTTAAGCGTCTTTAAGTCACCCACAATCCCGCACGCACTTAAACGAGGCGTGTCGGCTGCTGCCACATCGGGTCAGGACACACCAGCCCAATGCGGCACGTGCGGCACACGGAAAAGAATGACAGCCACCCCTCAACCTGGACAGGCCGTGATAAGAGCTGACAACACAACAGAATGGTAAAAATGGAATCATCGGGCATTAACTCAGAAGACAAATCCACTGGCTGTTTTTATTTAAAAACTTGGAAAAGTGTTTTGAGAATAAAACACATGCACACAGAATGCAGTAAACCGACCCTATAAGATTTAACCCCTTTTCAGTTTAATTGTTTGCATTGTTGATAATTGTAGATAATAGTTCATTCATTTAAACACACAGAAACTGATGAATTATTAGTTCTCCAGTCTTCAAACACAAGAACTTAAACTTGAGTGTATTATGACCATAATTTATTCACAAAGCAGTGGTAATTTTATTTATGCATGTATGTGTGTGTGTGTACACAAACACACGCACAGGCACATAGAGACAGGCATTATATTCTTTATATTTCTCAATTTCTTGTCTTCATATAATATTGCATTATTTTGTTGGGAAAAGCGTTCCCAGTATTATGAGAATTTTACTGGCACAAATTATAGCATAATGTTTGGAGTAATTCCCATACAATATTACTGTTTATTAGGTTAATCTCACCCAGCACAACCAATATAGTGCAAATATAATGGGCAGTACCCCAAACAGAAACATTTTCAGCTTAGCTATAACACACTAATTATTAGCACCAAGGTGACATGAAATATCATCTTCCTTTCCTATTTAATCGGCATGACGCATGGCACATCCTCGGTATTTATCAGATTCAAAACGTGGCTCTAGCACTAGGCAAATGAGATTCTCCCATATAAGACAGAACCCACGAAAAGTCATTTACGAAGATACTTAAAAACAAGGCAGCTGGCAGCTGAATGCGTCTGGCGATATTTCATTTCTACAGACAGAAATGTGACACTGAGAACCAAGGTTCTGGCTTAATGATATTTAATTTGCTTTCTGGTGAATAAATATACTTCAGGCTTTTCAGATCTGGGTAGAAAAAAACATGAAATTAAAACAGAGAGATCCATGGTTTTTTGCATAGCAGGTAATGCAGTGGAATTCTGTTTATCATATGTCGAATGCAATTACCATTGAAACCGCAACAATCATTTGAACTAATGAAGCAGACAGAGCAGATCTACGGGGACCCGCTGAAAACGCTGGCAGCGGTTGGGGTAAACGGGAAGAAAATTTCACATGACTCCGTTGCCTTCTTGCTCTCCACTGAAATCACGCTTGCCTGCTATTTCCAGCCCACGGAGCACACTGTGATGCGTGATTTAAAGCGTGACATTAAAACTAAAAACGTTCCCTCTTGCTGTAAATATCATTGTGCTCAGGCATCACATGGTTCCTGACAGAAGACCAGACTAAGTGATGAAACAATGTTCCTCTAACTCCCCCAACTTTAGATTCTTAAGCTATGGCGGGTATGTTAGTGTAAGCCTATCACCCTGTCAAGAGGGAATGACTGACTAGCACAGCAACAATCTCAAAATAAACCAGCTTTTAACTACTCCAACCCATAAATACTCAACAGATTTTTAGGACCTGAGGTAATGCGAAATTTTACCCTTTAGCTGCAGGACAATGAGGAAAATACTCCTCTCAGTGGGTGGGCAGGAACGAAAAAATAAAATTAAATATCAAGGGGCTTGACGTTTGATGCCAAGAAATGTCGCAGATATCTTTGGACAGAACAGGGTGAGTCAGGAGCTCACGTATCAAGATAAGTCAGGCAACAGAGTTAACGTGTTCCGTAAAAGTAAATCAAGAGAATTTATATGCCTAGCGGCAGAGGGTCATGTTTCTGAGGAGGAAGTAGAGATGTAGGCCAGAAACATGGCCTCGGCATAAGTTAGCACTTCAGTGATCTCCGTGGTGCTCTTGTGGCAAAAAATAGAAAGAAACCCTCGTCGATAAACATAATTCATTTGTGTCTCCACCAGTCAGTGTCTAAACATGGTGTCCCAGACATCGGTAGCATGTTCGCCATTACTTAACATGCAGACAGACCTATGGTAACAAGCTGTGAGATACTCAGCATGTCGACGATTTTCCTAAAACCTTTATCGGCTGTCGAGCTGTCGTAGTCGCTCGCAAAGGGGCCTGCTCTGAGGGGACGGGCACGGAAGCGGAACACGAGAGCAGCCACTCGTCTCCAGCTAGGCAGAGCTTGCCCGCATTCAAACCACATCCACGAGAGAGGAAGTCTTTACAATAGGATAAAATACATGACTAAACACGTAAATCAGCAAAAACGGTTAACTGGTGCAAACAAACTAATCATTCGATAAATTTTTAAGAAAATTATAGAAGACAAGGTTTACTGAATGAATTATTATCACAAATCGGCTCACTGTTTCATCATTAAGAAATGTAATTAAAACTATAAGTATGAATGATGAAATATACAACTTAACTGGAAATAATTGAATTTCAATACTAATTTAATTACATTTAATGTAAAGCAAAATAATCTGAAAATACTACCCCAAAGGAGTAAATTGAGCATTATGTAGAGGGATAATTTCACTATTGATAAGTGGAACAGATGTTTATTTGAGCAGGCGTAAGTGGTTTGTGCGCATCGCTAATACTTACCAGGTCTTTACCGATCTAGTGAAGCGCTGTTCAGTCGGCCCGATAAAAGGCCTCAGAGTCCTGAGGTGCTTCTTTACCTGTCGGCCAAGCAAGCGAGTATCCCCCTGTTTGACTGAGAGCTGTGCCGGCAACCAGCATCTACTTCGGTCTGTTAAGCAGACAGAGACAGCTGATTTTTATTTTAGGGCCCCCCCGCCCCCACCCCTCTGGCCCCCAAGAAAGATGGACCTCGGGGGCTTTTTTTAGAAGATGAAGGTTAACGTCAGATCACAGAAATTTACTTGCGGTAACTTCCGGAAAAATGGATTCTGGGATTTTCCCTGCTGTGTGTATACATACATATACATGTATGGTTTATATGTACACATATATGTATTTGTTCGTGAGGAACATAAAATATTTATTTTAACAATTCATCCATCCACCCAACCATCCATCCATCAATCCAACCATCCATCCATCAATCCATCTTTCAACAACTTATCCTAGTCAGGGTTGCGGGACAATTATAAAAATTACGTATGAGACAATGAACACAAAATATTTGCATTTAGCGCAAAGTTCACTTAATAATAAACTGGTTATTTCACTTGGGTCCACAGTCAAAACAGTCACTCAGGACCAAGATGCCAGACATGATTTCAAGCTGATGTGCAGATAGTAATGTAACAAATGAAGCGACTCCATTGGATCTGCATGACATGCCGTTAAACTCTTCCCGCGCAGTTGTGCACATGGGGCCTGTGATGTAACACTGGGTGAGGATGACACTTGGCGGGTAGGGGGAGCCGGGGGGGGGGAATTGGCGCCTGGCTGGCAGAGGTATCTACCCAGGCTCCAGACTGGGTGTCCATGCGCCACGGCAACGCTGTCCGTCACGTGTGTAACCCACACCCCACCCCTCCCCTCCCCTCCCCTCCCCTCCCCTAACCATCTTGTACATGATACCAGGACAAACACAACTCCTTTTTAGAAGCCTCCGATAGGATCCGTCACTTGTAACCATGCCAGGTGGAAAGACGTCATACGCTCATGCCAGAAGGAATTATGGGAATGCAGGGAGAAAAGCACGGCAGCATATGTGGACCTCAACTCTCCAGTCAAGACGTGTATAAATTTGAATAATATCCATATACTGTAGGTGTTATGTGACAGGCTTATTTTTAGAGGCCTGTCTCTAATCATTTAGCCATGGGCACTAAATTTAAATTGCCTAAAATACTGCTATTTCTATGTACTTCTGGTCTTCTTTTTACAGACTGTGCCCTTTGCTATTGAGCCCACAGAAATAATAAAAAATAAAACTTCTGAGCAAGGCCTGTGTTATCCACAGACCATGTCTGTCAGGCCTGTCCCTCTCTGTGTGTGTCTCTCTCTCCACGGTACTTAAGCAGAAACTTCTACAGAGCACTGCTGAGCCTTCCCCATATCACCCACTGCGAGCCCAGCAGAGCAGGATCACACAGCCACAGATGAGGCATTTCCCATTGCAGGAGAATAACAAGCTGGTCATGCTAGAGGCAGATTCTTCAAGCTAGGGTTCACCTACTAACATCGAGACCCTTTCTTCCTCAGGTTCTCAGACATATCAAAATCCAAAAACGTCTTCTGGTTTGTATGCAGGAGCCCTGGGTAACCACCATAGTCAGGAAGCAGCGATGTGGTTTGGGTTTGTCTTCTGGTAATGGACTGCCCAACCATGAAGATTGCTTTGCCTATGCTGTGAAAGACTCAACCTCGGCCATCAGATCCCAACACCACTACCAGTCGCTGCAGTGCTGTCCTGCGTCAAATAAAATCAACATGCAAAAGTGCTAAAATTTAGCATATCATGAATTTAGCATAGCATGAGCTTGTCTGAAGGGGTATTACTTTAATACTGCTTAAAACATCTGATAGAGCCTGGCTCCTCAGCAGCAAAACTGCTAGAATCACAGCTGCAAAAATTCTAACTACAATTAAACAATTAGGCTCCTTTAGACAATGAGCTGGTATAAACTGATCAAATGAGAGAGATGTTTTAGGGTAACAATTAAATGCCAATTACATCTCCCATAAACTCGCACCACTGCAAGACGCAGACATCAAAATCATAATCAGCGAACTGGCATAAAATGTACATTTTAAAACGTTAATATTACTTATTCCTGTACTCTTATTGATGTTTAAAGTTGCACTTTGGGGGGAGATTCTATTTGTTAAAAAAAAAAACAAATGAAGAGAAGGAATATTTGGCCAATGACTTATTAATGAGGTAAGGTTAATAATAATAATGATTATTTATATGATAGAACTCAAAATATGACATATAATAATGGGATATTGTGAAATATATCTTTTCTGCTACTAATTTAAGCTTCCCAGATACAGATAAATCCTCCAAGAAGTATAATAACACAACCTTTTTGATGTTAACTTGTGCCTCTGAGTTCTTAACCAATTAAACCCAGTACAAACATAGTAATTGGTATGTGTAGAAAAAAGATTGAGCAAAGTAATTAAAAACTGGATGAAATATGTATTAACTTTAACCTCCTTGCGGTTTTGCTTTCCCTGCCAAACGTAACTCAAGTGTACGAGTACAAAAGCCTTTGTTTAACAGAGCTACGTTTTTTATTCAGTTTTTTTAATAAATGTAATGTAAATGGTTTGCTGATATCATGAATCGTTTCCTTCCTGTTTCTCATTATTGCATTTCGGAAAATTGATGATTCATTTTTGGTTCTTCCATCAACGAGCCCGTCTTTCAATGCTAACAACTTAGAGTTGTCCATTAAATCTCGACAGCTCACCTGCCCTTTACTGCAATGTCTGAAACAAATGCTAATTATTGCATAGTGAGAGATGTGTGAGGTGATGATAACTTGTTAGGTGTCAAACATGGCATTCCTGTGGCCTGTACTATGAAGCGGGGTTACTGGCTTATCAGGGTGACTTGTTGGATTTAAGGTAGTCTGGGCAAAACGTAAGTGAACGAATATGAAGTCCATTTAAACTGTGGTACGTTAAATCCAACAAGTTACCCCGATAAGCCAGTAACCCCGCTTCGTAGTACAGGCCACTGGTCAGAGAAGAGGCCTACACTTCAAAAACATGGGTTACGGGGACATTAAAATTCTGCCACAATTTGAGGTCCTCATTCTGCATTGCTGGACTGTATTGCTGCTAATGACTTGGGACGTGTGAGAAGCGGTGAGAAAAAAAAATGGTTTTTAACTGTTGAATGTAAAATTAACTTTTTCATCTAACTCAAATACCCCTTGGAGTCCAGCGTGTTTTGAATTATCAAGCTTTGTAGATTGACTAAGTTTAGGTCTCAATGGCCAGATCACAGCAGAAGATTGTAGAGATCATAGCTTGAATGTGAAATGAGGGCAACATTAAATCATCCCTCAAGAGGACGGTGAAATGCAGAGCAGGCCGAATATCAGCTCGGGAAAGGACTGTTAATTCTGAAGCTGGAAGAGTCATCACACACCCACAGGTGTGTTCTATAAAAACACGCCCCTGGACCATGGGGCGGGGGGGGCACAGGGACCGTCCAGGGGGTCAATGGACTGCCAGAGGGAGGGGGTAAACAGGCAAGCTGCAATGAACTGGTCTGGAAGGGAGTTGAGCTCACTGGAGTCTTGCATGTCTGCCCAGTGCCTTTATTTAACAACCGGCCTCTCTGCAAATATACCTAGTGAGCTCCTGTCATTCTTATGATGTCATAAATCACAGGATGTCAGAAAAGGTCAATTAAACTCGGCCTGATGTGAGCGACACTGCATATCTGACCTGTCACATCCTCTCCGCGAGAGGATGTGACAGGCCACATCATCCTATGCAGAGTGTTTTTTTTTCAGCAGCGCTGCTGAAAGTGTGGTTAGAGAGACCCTTTGAAATTAGCTGCCTGTCGCTGATCTCGGCAGTATCAATGCGGAAAAGAGGCTGGAAAGCACCGATCTGAACCGTGCGCCTCCCGGAGACTGGAAATTGTCAGCCGTCGTCACTTTTCTTGTCGCACTCAAGTGGGCCTCTCAGCCTATGCCCATGTGACCCTGTCACCATCCCGCATAAGGTCAGCAAGGCAGAAATAACATGCAGGGCTAGATACATATACGCAAGGCCTAAAACTCTGTAAACATTCACTGAAAGAATGCATGGTCAAGCTGTGGACCATTCAAGTGTTTTTCTGACAATATATATAAGAAATATATACAGAGAGAGATATAAAAATATAATATAAATAAAAGCTGTGTGATTTTCCATTAGAAAAATATTATTCATAATCAAATGTTTGGTCAATCATTCTGCTGTAAATTTCATACTTAAATAATATTGAAATCCAAATTAGTCTCAAACATATTTGCATATTAATCACCGTCATGCCATTAGTAATGTAACATTTTCATTTTAACTTATCTCAAGACCCACAAGCATAGAAGTCTATAGAATACTCTCTGTGATATCTGCAGCAGAACGAAACAATTAAATGGTATACGATGTCTGAAATGAAATTGAGATGCTGTTGGAGTGGCTTACATTGATCGAGGTCTGGGCTCTGCTTAGAGGACATCCTCTCGGCTGGTGACAGAAGGTCCTTCGGGTCTTTGAAAAGTCGATTGGACTGTCCGACACAGGCTCGTCTGGACGTGGATGGGTGCGTGACTTGGTGAGGCTTCACTTCCTGCTGTGGGGGCGAAAGTGGCGGTGAGAAGTCATCACACAAAGGAAGCACCTGTAGTGGTCTTGGGGGGGGGGGGGCTTTTTGACAGCTTTCTGACAGTTTGGCAGGAGGCAAAACAGAGATGCATGTGGCTGCAAGTCGTACAATCAGTGTCGGCCTGCCGGGTGACAGGAAAACATCAAATTGAACAAGCAACTGTTACACAGAAGAGATTATACAGCACTTCTGTAATAGCAGGCAAGGCAGGACAGAAAGTACCTTGGCTGTTTTTACTCTTACTTTTTGTGTAAAAAGTCATAATTGATTTCTGAAGTACTATACAAATAGTTTTCTTACTTAACTTTACTACATAGTATATAAACATAAATAGATTCTATATTCAATTCCTATTGGTTTCTTTGAAACTTTTTTAAAAATACAAAGAATATCTGACTATTATTTCAATGTTATTTCACGCAGCAGTTAGCAGAGAAACACCCTGGCTGATTTAAATCCTCTCCCACACATGAGGGGATCTAGTCCAGCACTAGGGAGCCCCCAGTAGCAGACAGGAAATGACATGGCCCAAGTTGTGACCACCTCATGCCCAGAAAGGCCACTTGAACCAATTCAGGGAGGAGTAATTTATTTATTATTTGAAAAAATATATATCTTTGATGAGCTCCTGGCAAGCTAGTTTATTCTCAACAAACAGACTGTGAAATAAAGCATCAAATACAAGAAATACCTTTCTCTTTTTTATCAGGAATAACTTCCCACTGGACCAAATTATCGTTTTGCCCTGACTTTCCCCAAGCAATGGTTTGCCTTCTTCAAATACACCTCAGAGCAGCACTGCGATGTTCCAGGGACAGTTCATGCTTCACTCTGACTCATCCCTTTATAAGCACTTGTGTATCTCTGTGTGCGTTGTCCTCTGTTATTTAATCCATAAGTCATTATAATCCGTCTTTTCCTTTAACTAAATGAAGTAACAATATGATCTGTTCCATCTGAGTAGGCGTTTCATTTATTCAGACTGAAAAATCTGGGAATCTTTCTTCACTGTTCGACAAAATCCCTTCCCCAAAGATCTTGACTGTGCTGCTGTCAAACTACAGAAAACCATTGTGCTCTTTTTAAGATTCGGCCGAAAGAGTGCCAGAAAAAGGGAAGGTCTGCTAGGGGGTGTTGAATTATCTGTTGGTTTGCTAAGTCCCAGTGCTTTGGGTGTGATTCTGGAGCATGATTAGAGTGCAGCCTTTGCATATATGTTTGAAGGTACTTTAGGAACCTCCCACTGTCAAAACTGGCAAAACTGTCCTTAGCCCCCTTGCCTGTCCTTAGTCCCGTTCCCTGTCCTTAGCCCCCTTGCCTGTCCTTAGTCCCGTTCCCTGTCCTTAGCGCCCTTGCCTGTCCTTAGTCCCGTTCCCTGTCCTTAGCCCCCTTGCCTGTCCTTAGTCCCGTTCCCTATCCTTAGTCCCGTTCCATGTCCTTAGCCCCATTCCCCGTCCTTAGTCCCGTTCCTCGTCCTTAGTCCCGTTCCCTGTCCTTAGCCCCCTTCCCTGTCCTTAGTCCCCCTCTCTATCCTTAGCCCCGTTCCCCGTCCTTAGTCCTGTTCCCCGTCCTTAGCCCCATTCCCCGTCCTTAGTCCCCTTCCCTGTCCTTAGCCCCGTTCCCTGTGCTTCCTAGAGTAGGCTCTGGGCTCACCACGACCCTGATCACCTTCTTCTCCTTTCTACACCACACCGCACATAGCTGAAATTGCTCAAAACGCTGTAGTGTTTATTACACCTCAGTGAAACATTTAGAATATGTTTTCATTGCCACGATAAGATTTTGATCAATCTTATGAATGGTCTACTGATGCACAGATATGTGAAACTTTGATTTGACAGAAATGAAAAATTCATTTGCGGTAGATGCATAAACTCCATATTCATAGTCTTCTCCTTCTTTCTGAAGGCCTTTTCTCTGAAAGTTTGCAATTGAATGTTATATCAAACAAAACTAAATAAATAAATAAATAACATTATTACCTTATTAACTATATATTGCTAAGTATCCCTGGAAAGGAAATGCAAAGTGGGTTTGTGCAGCCAGCCCTCTCTTCAGCTAGCATGGTACAGCCTTGAGAGCTGTTTTATTTTGAAAGACCCATACATAGATGAATGAACAATTGATTTAGGATTGGAATTTCCAGTTCTGATTACTATTAAATTGCTATAAACATTACTCTGTGTTTTACTTCAGTATAACTAACACAACCTCAATATTCCCAGTTATAATCCCTAATAACAGGGAATAATGTGAAACGGCTTTAATGTATGCATTCATCAGATGAAAGCTACGGTGGTGTAATCATATTAATTGTAATCCATCCATCCATCCATCCAGCGTTCATTACCACTTATCCACTAGGGGGTGATGGTGAGCATGACGTGGGGGACATTTAAGACAGGATGCCAACACATGCTCATAGGACCACACATCTGCGGCAGTTCAGGTGCTGATTCACTGTAGTTTGCGCTTTTGGCCCATGGGAGGAAACTCACACAGTCATGGGGACAAATGGCCCTAAGTCTGTCTAGGAGACAGTGCAGCTATCAAGCTACCCTTATATAATAACAGTATAAAAACACAAACTAATAGGGCTGCCCTTAATCTGATATAAATGAATGGTGTAAAAATACAGAAAAATAACGTCATAGATACAATAATAAATACCAAAAAAAACCCAAAAAACAATACAATAAAAATTCAGAAGGCCAGACACAAACACACAAATGTTCATTATTTGACTAGAGAAAGACATGAAAAAAGACCAGCATATTCACTGCAGAAAACATTAAATGCGTCTGGGGTATTTGTGATCTGCAGCTTGATTCTTCCAGCACTGGCTCGTTCTTCCAAGTTGACACCTGCTCTGAGGTCACTGCCCTCTGACTTCCCCTGTAATTATTCTCTGGGAAGCAGAAAGGCATGCTGTGGAGCTCTGATCTTATTCCTGGGCAGAGACTTGCTGGGCTTTTCAGGGGAAAACGTCACAGCTTTTCTTCTTGACAGCGCTGCAAATGCATGCGGGTGCCCAGGTAGGTCATGTGACTTGGACAGCAGCTCGTGCTGCTGCGTTGCGTGTGAACGCGCTGCATGCATGCATGATTTGTTTTTGGCGTCGTTGAAGCGTGACCAACAAGGGCTGTTAAAAACCATCACATGTCAAAACCACCCAGCTATTTAATCTCTCTGTAGATCCATCATCACACTGTTCCTCCTAAAAGACAAGGTAGATCTGTAATTTGTCTTTTGCTTTCTTTTCGCAAGAAGGATGCAGGGGACTTTACTTTATGCAACAAGATCGCAGCGTACCCAACCTGTGGCAGCCGCTCTCACGTCTGAGATATAGAGCAGGCTGGAAACAGCGCTTCTTTCGCACGTTGACCAGCCTCTCCGTGAAAGCACAAGCTATGCGTCATCCTTTCCCCAGAAGCTAATTGAAATGTGGTCCTTGTGGCTTTGACTATTTATACAGATGAACAAGGGGGCCTTACCATACATAGCGGTGTCTGTGAAATCACCTGTGTTTTCATTGCTTGTTTATCTACACTGGTCTTATTTTCTGTTATTTGTTATTTACAGATATTTATTGTTGACTTTGGCACTTTTTTATAGTGCTGCGTTTGACGGTGTGGTCTTCAGTAAATAAGAATACCACTATACTAAGTGTATGTAAAAAGAAAATGAAATATTAACAAAAACTGCAACATAATATATGAAAATGAATTGTACTTTTTTTATAGGTTGCACTTTTTATTATAGGTACTGAAAAAAACTGTGAAGCAGTATCAATAATACAAGCAGAGCACAAACTGTGAGCATAAACATTACCATCATTTTTAGTGTACCCGTGACCAAAGGTCAAAAAAAATGGAACGAGGCACATGTAGAACAATGGATATTATTAGCATGAGAGAAAAACAGAAGCAGGACTGTTGAAACAATGAAACCGAGTTACTGTATATGTATCTAAACTGAACCTGAAATTCAGTGAGATGCGGAAAACAGACCAGGAAGGAAAAAGTAACAAGAGATCATTCCTCCCGTGCTCAATTCCCTCTTGTCTAAATCCAGCTGCCTCTGGTTCTCTCTGCTGGTTTGTAAGCCAAGATTAGAAGTCACTAGTTAGCTATTAACAAGCGTGAAATTAGCATATGACTGCGTAGCCGGACTGAGAACCACTTATTTTACTTTACAACAGATGTGTGTAATATACATATTCAGCAGGATTAAAACATCCAAACAATGCATCATCTTTACCATAATCTTCTGCAATCTTCAATAAATTTGAGACGGACAGTATTTCTGTCAGGCATTACATTTCTTATTTATCCATTCATTCGACAGCCTTTAATAGCCATATATTAATATTTTACCAACGGTTTCCATTTTATTTCCAGACTGAAATATTCTTTGTGCCTTTCTAATGTGACGCAGGAGCACACACACAGAGACAAAAATATCCATTTTCCTAACAAGTTTTATCTATTCAAAAAGTACTAGCTGCCTTATAACCGCTGCCTTAACCACACAACCAGAAATGCAGATTTCCAGTGACATTCCAGCCAGGATGGATTGGATTCCTGCCAATCCATAAACCTGACAGCAAATTTCCACTCATTCCCAAAGCTAATACCTAACCCTCTGCCTGAGTTTCCTTTGAAAACATAGTCTGTATATGTTTGGGTGTAGTTTCATGTCCTTTATTTGGTCTAGATGAGGTTGGATTGATTTTTTTCCCACATGTATCCCATCACACACACACAGGGGGAACATATCACACACAGATGCAGAGAGACCATTCCTCAGACAGAATCAGGGAGAACATACCACATAGAGATTCAGGTAGAACATACCACACACAGATACAGGGAGAACATACCACCCACAGATACAGGGAGAACATACCACACACAGATACAGGGAGAATATACCACACACAGATACAGGGAGAACATACCACACACAGATACAGGGAGAACATACCACACACAGATACAGGGAGAACATAACACACACAGATACAGGGAGAACATACCACACACAGATACAGGGAGAACATACCACACATAGATACAGGGAGAACATACCACACATAGATACAGGGAGAACATACATATTCCATACACACACACACAGAATCAGGGTGGCAATCAAACCCACATCTCTGTAAGAGCAAGGCCACAGTGGGATAGCTGACAACATTCTTCCTCCACCCAGCACAACTTAAATTGTTTTCTCTATAGCAGATCTGCACGCACTACCTTGCAATGTTCTGTTCATAACAAGACAGCAAGAGCTGCTTAACGATAACCATAAACAAGATTGTGTTGAATGTGTATTTCTCTATCAGCTGAGGGGACCTGGCCTGAAGGAGCCCTCTCCCGCTATCATACCATCAGGCGGGTTTCCACTGTCTGAGCCCAGCTTCCGTTGCCCTGACTGGGCTTATGCATTATGTACGCAAATCTCTTTTCAGTTGCTTTCATCATACTTGACGCTCACAGAAAGCAGCCTAGCCTGTTTATCCTGTGAGCCAAAACCTTCTCCCCTCGAATCGCTTTTGAAAAGCTGGAGCTGTTTCCTTCTTGAGGTCCCCCCCAAATGAGCAGCCCCCTTCCTCGCCCTTGAACGCCGACAGAGTGCTGAGCGCGCTGCCGCTAATCACTCTAAGGACAGGCACCAGAGGAAAGAACAGGAAGCCTGTTAATTCCTGCTGCCGCTGATGATTGACCAGAGCTTGACGCAGAGCTTGGCTTAAGGCCTGTCGGATTACTACGGATCATTAGGCCGTCTTTTATATATGTCATTTAAATTATCAAAGAAAGGCATCCTTTTTTCAGGAGTATCGATAAACTGTTTATAAAACGGCCGCCTCGTCTTTTTCTCTGCGTACTCCAGTTTCCTCCCACTGATATGCAGTTAAGCTGACTTGTGCCTTTGAATTGCCCCTAGAGGGCGATAGTGTGTGTCATTGTGTGTCCCTGAAATGAAACTGGCATCCCATCCAGGGTGTAACCTGGCCTTGTGCCCAGCAGTAGGCTCCAGCAGCCCCTGTGACCCTGACCAGGATGAGTGGTTAGAAGATGAATGGGTGGATGCATGTTTAGAATAGTTGAATGTATCATTATTGCACTGGAAAATCGTGAACGCACAGACGTGCGTGTTTTTATGGGGTGGTTTAGCGATTAGCGCTGTAGCCTCATGCTTCCAGACCTTGGGTTCTGAATCCTAATCTGGTTCTGTGTGCATGAAGTTTGCATGTTCTTCCTGTGTCATGTGGGTTTCCTCCAGATACTTCAGGTTTCTCCCAAAGTACAAAAACATACAGTCAGGCAACCTGGTGACACTAAGTAGCGAGAGTACATGCCTTGCAATAGACTGGCATTCGGGCCAGGGTGTCCCCTGCAATGGACTAGCATCCAGACCAGGCCATCCCCTGCATTGGACTGGCACCCGGGTCAGGTCGTCCCCTGTAATGGACTGGCACCCGGGCCAGGGTGTCCCCTGCAATGGACTGACATCTGGGACCGGGCATCCCCTGCCGTGTGCCCTGTGCTTCCTGGGTCAACCTCCAAGCTCATCAACTTGTTCTGCATAATCCACAAATTATAGAAAATGCATGAAAAATATTTATTTGAATACATTAGTGCTTTTCTATTCTAATTAAATTCCACCACTGGTTCCCTGGCAGTAGGCAGCAGGTCTGGGGTTTTTCACATAACCATTCAATTAAAATGCAAAACAGCGGCGTGCCTGATAATCATCCCCGAATTCCATAATCAACACAGCGCCGATCGTCGGGGGTCAGCGTCATCTAAAGCCATAAAGCTGGCATGCTCCTTAATGTAAACGACGCGGCTGAGCTCACATTGATTTCTGTCAGGGTGCTTCTGCTCAATATATGAATCTTTTTTATACTGGGCAGAAAAGAGTCATGGGTTCTCAGATGGCAAGAAGAAATGTGTGATAGGCATGTAATCTGGCCATAATGAAGGTGAAAAGGTACATATACAATAAGGTATAAAATAACAAAAGTAAATACTGTATAGATACATAACGAGAAACTAGAAGATAGGATGAACATCGACAGTGTAATATAATATATGAAAAAAGTCAAATTACACAGAGGTACCCCATGGACGATACTAATGACCATTTTGTATAAAATTGAATTGATAGACTTGAGAAAAGACAATAAAAATAACAGGCGAAAGTGTCAGCAATGGAAATAGCAGCATACATGGATGAAGAAACTGCATATGTAAAACAGACCCAGAAGCAATAATACTCTGTATGGCTGTATGTTTTATTAAATGAATTCAGGGCCCACAGGAAATGTGTGAGGGATTGATTGTGTGTGCCTGTGCGGAGGGTGCGGGGTTCACCATAAGCGATTCATGACCCAACCAGATGGCTTCTCAGCCTATGACAGAGGTGTCCCTAGATGAGATGGTTCCAAGTCCATGGAGAACTTGAACTGGAAGCCACGAACTAAAGCAGACTTAAGTTAGATTAGCTCTCTGGGCATCAAATAGATTTAGCAGCATTAAACACTGAAATTCAAGGACACTCCTGTGTGGAATGATGGAAGCGACAAAAAGGGCGGCAGCTGTAGGATCCCAGCTCAATCATCCGGCCTTTTTAAGCAGCGGATGTTCTATAGCACAGCTCAAGATAGTCCATTGGCATAATTGTACAATATTGCTCTGTGACTGCATTAATCTATTCATGAATAAAAAATGATTCGCAATAAACTAGGCTTGTAAGACAGTGAGAAAGCTTTTAATAATAAAGATGTGATGGAATATTGATAAAATAGCGTTCTACTTAGGCAGTGACATCTTACAGGTCTTACTGAAAATGTAATGTCAAGCATTCCGTACCCGGTCCTGTGTGTAGTGCTTATGGCTGCCTACAAACCTTTGTGGGATCTACAGTGCCATTTAGTCCCTTTCAGACAGTGCCGTTAAGTTGTGACGACCGAAAAACATGCATTCTCTTCATTTCCGACTGCCTCACGATTCGCTCAAATTCTGTTTTATATTTCACTGCTTAGTTTTTGCAGTTGTGGCTAAATCAAACTGCTGTTTTCACAATCCAGTTTCCGGTTGGATTTGAATGTGCAGGTACTTCGTGGGGTGGACATCATGACGCAGGCCTTCGGAAAAGCAGAGGTGATGAGGCTGTCTGACCGTCACCCGTTCTACCCGGACAAGAGAGACTACAGCTTCTGGAGAGAGAGAGTGCCACTAAAGGCAGCGTCAAGCCTGGCAATATCTAAGCATTACAGAAAATAAAACCGCTCTACGTGAAACGACAGGCTGTGAAAAGCACTGATAATCCAGAGACACACGTGATAAACACCAACAGCAAATAAATCTTTCGTTGCAGTGAAACCGTCACCATCGTTCTTGTGCGGACAAGGAAAGTCATGCTGTGAAATGCTGGAATGGGCCGTACATTTATAGATACAGTTACTGTTCCTCTGGTCACAAGAACGTCTGATACATCTACGAAAGTCCCGGTGGAACATCTAAAAATAATCTACCATTGTGACACAACAACCAAAATAAGCATGTGGAATGTTGTGGAAAACATTCCACAACATCCGACCCGACCTCGGATAAGCGGAGGATGATGGATGGATGGATGGATGTTGTGGAAAAATGAGTACTGAAAATGGTTATTGGTTAATGGTTGGTCAACCTCACTAAGAATGTCATTATCATATCTGATGTATCATTTACTTATTCTAGATAAACAAAGTCTGCTTATATTTGCATGATCTAAGTGCTGCACACAATTATGTTGTTACAGGAAGCCATCGCTTCTGACACCCGTATCCAAAGGTGCAAAGTTCAGGTTCAGAAAGTACAAATCCAAACCAAGATTTTGTTTCAACCAACCAGTTGAGTTTAAAGAGTCACATTCACTCAACTGGCTGGTTGAAACAAAATCAGGGTCTGGATTTGTACTTTCTGAACCTGACCTTCCCTCCTCTACCCTTATTTGTGTATAGTTGCTGACGAGCTTTGTTATTGCAATCGTGTCTCTTGCATTCAATGGAGGGCTATGGATTTACATCCACATATTCTTCAAGAGGGACATGGTGAAGTTCCTGGCCGTGTGGGGGTGGGGCATAGCATGTGTTAGGACAGGCTTCCATCAGCTAGATTGTGACAGATCAGGGGTCTTTGTAACTCCTGTCTTGAAATTCCAGTCTCAGTCACCCCCTATCTTGAGTGGCAGTTGTCTTATCAGAGCTGACTGCAGGCGAGGGAATTTCTTTACATGGTCACGCAGACGAGCTGTTTGGATGACAGTGCAAACAATTTACATATCTGGCTTTTACCATCATGTCACTGAAAAGACACGTAGAACCAAATGAATGATGGATTCTGCCATTCATGCAAACATTCTAAGAGTCTCACTGTGGAGGGTAAGATCTACCATTTACCTTACAATTTAACTTTATTATTTTTAAATTTTCCCTTGCCTGATTTGCTTGAAAAGAGCTTTAAAATACAACTCTGATCCAAAAATGTGATAATCAAAGTTAATCATTACAATGTCCTGAAAGGGCCACCTGTATTACATCATCAATTGTTTTACTGCCATCTTGTGGTCCAGATAAACTGCTGTAAAGTGGCTTAATATGAAGAAATTAGAAAATGCAGGAAGGATGATCGCAAAGTCAACGTGAAGCATCATTAGATGAGGCTGAGATGTCAGCTTCATTGGGTGCCGTGCCACCAACTTCGAATCACAGACAATGATTCAGTTGGCAGATTTTTGTAAAGTAAAAAATGCTAAAGAGTTATTCAGGCTGTTGAATCTATTGCATCTTACTTCCGCGCCATCTGCCATTTGGTGTCCATTTTATTGGATGTGGTGAGCATCTGGGCACCTGATCCATATGCCTTTATGTTTCAGAATACATCCCATGTGCAATCAGAGCATGTGCCAGAGCGCACTCAGAACTGGGCAAAGTACAAACCCACAGGCAGCAGAGGCAAGAGGCAACGAGGCTCATCATGACTCGTAATGAAATTTCAAACCTAATCATTATGCCAACGGTCATTCTCAAATAATTAATTTCTCAAAGAGGATATCGACAGAGCACGGGCTGCTCATTCATTCGAAGTCACCTTGCCTCAAAAGAAAGATTATTAAAATCCAGTGTCAAAAATGTATAGCCCTCAACAGATAAAAAGGACCAAAACTTCAAAAGCCTAGTTGCACAGCAAATTTAATTAGCATTCTTAAAGGCGCTGATAACCATTTTCAATGTGATAGAAACTAGTCAGTCTGAATTACACTAATTATTTAGCACTTGAGCCGTCAAAACAATTACACTTAACCAATTATAGCGGAGGGAAAGATAAAATCCTAGCATTCTAGACCAGCCGTCTGTGCCTAGGATCCTCTGAGAGATGGAAGGGAGTGGACCTGTGAGACACGGCGAACTCTACAGCTATGCCCACCAGTGACTAAAGAATTGGGGGTAGAACCAAGTCAATGTCGCTCACCTCCAAGAAGGCTATATCATTCAATGGAGCCTTCGGCACATGGTGGAGTTAAAGACCCGAATACTTCACAGTGCACAGGTCTGAGGAGACAGGGACAAGGAAAACTAGATGGCTAGGAAGAATTAGCCATTGGGTAATCACTACACAGTATTAAAAAGAAACCCTAACAAATCTTTTCATAGGAGTTACTATTAATGAGGAAAGCAACAAGTGAAACCGCGCAGTTAATGGGTTTTCTGTATGCTGTCAATCAGCGACCGATATGGCTGAATTAGCATAGGTAAATTCACCGATTCCCTTTGGGTTAAACCTGGCAGGTGACTGATGGCACAGGGTAATTTAATTGGGTTTCAAACTAGGTTTAATTGGACACAACTTTCTTCCCTACTTATTGCTATGTGTAACTTTTACACAGGTGGTTAGAAGTTGAGGAAGGCTTCTGGGCATGACTGAAGATGAAAACAGGTCAGGAGGTGCACGTTGGCTTGTAGTAATTAAAACCATCCATGGCACACCTAAATATCACTTTAACTTCAGAGTTAAACTTCAAACAAAATAGAACATTACATAAGTCTATCCATCCATCCAACCATCCATCTTCTAACCATTTATCTTGGTCAGGGTCACAGCGACATTGCATAAGTGCACGTTTACCATTGCTAAGTAAGCCATTAGCTAAAACAGACATTGTCAACAAGAAGTTTTTGAGGAATGTGCCTGTCGATGGTCAATGGCACAATGGCAAAATTACTGCCATTCTCACACATAAACTCGTCCCTGAATTGTCTTATACTGTATTTAAAGTCAGCATGCTTAGCGTGTTAGCTGTCCAAGTTCAGAATTGTACGGCAATAACTGACATCATCTCCTTGAATTACTCTCTGCACTGTCATAGTGGCTATATAAGAGAAAGCACTTAATACTTGAGGAATTTGTTCCTTGCAGTATTGGATTTGTCTCTCTCTCTCCCCGGCACATATGTCCAGGGATTGGCTCCTGCTTTGAATAAAACTCTTGTCAACCCCCATTGTACACAGTCTAATGAAAAGAGGCTTGCATTTCTATTTCTGAACAGTGGGTACTCCGCGTTGTTAATCTGACACAACACAGAGCCTGGAGGCTGCTAACTCTGCCTTTTTCAACAACATAAAACCCTTGCAATGGAAACGTTTAGCGTACATCTTATGATAACACTTCCCTCGGAATGTGGGCTGTTCTGTTAAACATAAGTACAGTTGCCACTTCATTCAAACATATATTATGCGATATAGCTTTGTAAAAATCCGAGTGCCATTTACCAGGATACAAAATTAAGTCTCTGCATAATTAATACAATGTATAATTGTACAAAGTATAATAAATGCTTCTGTTAAATGAAAAGCAACATGGTTCACGCTATTTTTAAAAAGAAGCCTCTGTCAAACAGTACCTGCAGCTTTGGACCAGATCAATAAGAAGAACGAGTTGCGCGATTGAAATGTCTCCCAAATGGCAGCTATGAAAATGCCACAAGCTTCTTTTTGATGTACTACATTTTTTTTTCTTTTGGAAGATGTTAGTTTTGTTGATGTTTTTTCATGATTAAAGTGTACATTGGGTATACAGTATTCTAGCGGTACAAATGATGCAAAAGAACTTCTAATAAAACAACGTTCCAAAGATGTTCCCTTACTCTTTGTTTTTTTACATCCACCCTTCTTAGGGAGGGCGGCAATGTGCAGGGATTATTCTGAGTCGCACAAGTCCACAGGCCACGTATCTGCCCTACATGGGCGGCCAGTGACGAGTGGCCCTAAACCGCACCGGACATCTCAATTACTGCTTTTTTTACATTTAAAATCCAGAGCTATAGATCCCCAAAATAGAGCTTAAATCACAGGGTATCGTGTTACCGTCACATCGAGCCATATCTGCGGAGTATTTAAAGAGCTACTTTTTTCGAGAAGAGTCAAAAGAGCACACGATACAACAACAATATGACGCGGTTAATGAGTCAGCTGAGATTTAGTTGTTTAGTGTTTGGGGGCAAATGACAACAGACCAAACAAGTGGTTTTCTGTTGAACAGAAGGGTTCCTGCTCTTCAGTTATTAAATTCATGTAACAGATTTATGATTTATACACAAACAATTAATGCTTATGACTTCTTATGACCTCATTCTGGTTCTCTGTAAACGTAACACTTTAGCAACTTTTAACTACATTGAACATAATTTACATCCACATTACCACACATGCTAAATGCATATGCTACCTTATTGCATACATATACTGGATTTTTAACGTTCTTAATGTATTTTATTACAGTATAGATATTTTTGTTAGTGTTAAGGAAATAAAATAAATGTTTCACTCTATAACGTTATCAAAGCTAGCTAGCGAATTTGAAGTAAAGCAACAATTGGAGGGACCTTAAATTTTAACACTCAGTCATGTGCTTTTGAAGGTCTCAGTAATTCTCCTCAAACACTAGGTCTTTGCATGTCACTTAGCCAATTTCTCTAAAAAAAATTACCTCCCTCAAGTTCGGGCCCTGAAATTCGACCCTATCCCATATACTTTCATGTTCCGACTCCTTATGCATGGCTGGTTGAATATTTCAGACTCTGCCTTAGGTGAAAGATGAAAGGGAGAGCATTAGGTTTGCTGATGCAGGATGCTTGAAGACAACAGAGGACTCCGCTCTATGGCACGACTACAAAGACAGTCCTCATCCTCTGCATGTAATGAGTCATTTTAAAACATCTGCTTTACCTTCTTACATGTGCCTACTCTGGTTTTCCCTCACACATTACATTTAGGCTCCAGCCCCTGCAAATTACCCTGAAAAGTACTTTGTGATGTCTGGGTCCCTTTTTGCTTGGCAACCTGCTTTGATTTCGTTTGGTTTTAATCAGTGTAATTTTTCATGGAGAGTAAACTTCTGGCATCATAGGCAAGGATT
Organism: Mormyrops attenuatus; assembly: GCA_026777985.1. Classification (NCBI taxonomy): domain Eukaryota; kingdom Metazoa; phylum Chordata; class Actinopteri; order Osteoglossiformes; family Mormyridae; genus Mormyrops; species Mormyrops attenuatus. The sequence continues at coordinate 45,621,461 of JAODKC010000001.1, read as the reverse complement.
GCGGCCATCGCCACTGAGCCACAAAAAACAAAGACCTTTGAAGGTAAATGCAGAACATGCTTTTGAAAATATAAAAAGTTACATGATGTATACGGTATACTCACAGCCCGTGGCTTCTCAAACATCATTCTCAGGCTCTCAAGCGAGATGTCAAATTTCTCAAACTTCTTAGCAGTCTTCTGGAGCTCTTGGGCTGCTTCACTGGTAGCTTTGGGTGCCTGAGGTCTGAAAGAGGATAGGGAGGTGGAGGTGGTGGACCCAGTTCCACTCAGCACCGGTGGTCTGTTTCCTGATTGAATTTCCATTGTTGCGGACACCGTATCCCCCTGCTGCCGGCTACAGAAAAGAGTGGACATGAGAACAGTCAAAGCGAGAGACGGGGGGGAAAAGAGTGATCCCCGCTGCACTTGCACAGTAGCTGAGGTCTACGCAGTCTGGGAAGGCTAATTTCTAACTGGCCTTGAATAAAACTCAAAACCAGGCAAGAGAAAAAAAACAGGGAACCTTTTTCTGCTCCATCCCAGAAAATGAAAAAAAAAACAACGGCACACCCACACCAACTGTCACCAAGAGGTCTAGGGAATTTGAGGCTTCAGATGAAGCCTTCAGGAACTACACGGGGGTGTCACTGGGTTCCCTCTGGCATGCCGGGGGGGAGAGATTGGGGTTGTCCATTGAGGCAAATCTCTCCAGGGTGGGCCTTACACACGGTGCTGATTCTCACACACTCTCAGGCCACACTGCCAGGGAACTCCTGGAAAGCCCTCAAACCGGTATGGAAAGCAAAGCACGCAGCCAGGGCAAATGAGTTTACACACATGGATAACAAAAACAAAGGAAGGCACATTAAAGATGGAATTTTGAGGGGGAAAAAAACACACATAGTACTAAATGTTTGTCTGTTCTCTCTGCTCTGCTACTCTGACCTTGAATGAAAAGCGAAGACTCCCCTGGGAGATTCTCCATAGCTAGCAGGAAATAAGAAGAGAAAAACCAACAAGGCAACTCAAGAGACCAGATGACAAGACCATGCATATTCTATTCTTCTCAGACAAATGCCGGATGCCCTGAAGCAGGTCACCTCCAACCTTAACTTCCACTCGACTCTTTTTTTATTATTCTTTTTTACACCAACAGCCAATGAGGGAGTGTCCTCTGTTTAAATAGCTGCACTTAAATCTAAGCATGGCAAAATCATTGTAATCATGGTTTGTTTCCCCTATTCTGAAACCTGTTGTACTCCATCCTCCACAGAACGATCCTGGTACTGTAGTGTATCAATGTAACACAGATTAAAAGGCCATGCATTTTTTAATTATAGCTTGTTAATTATAGCTGTCCCTGATTATGATCAGTCAGCATTAATCTGTATCTTTCGAATTATTACATCAGGGGTTCAGTGTTACACCTTATATACTTGCTTTTGATTACATTCCTCAGTTGTTGGCTAGTTCTTGTAGATTCCTTTTCTTCTTTACTATTTTTTGACCTCTAGTAGGACTGTTGCCTTATATGGACTGTATAGTTTATGCAGAAACTTGTTCTCATTATTATTTTCATTAACCCTGCTGCTACTACTTTCTTTGTTGTAGTCATGCTGAAATCCAGGAATGAGTGCTCAGTGGAACCGCAGCCTGGAGCGGCGGCTTGTTTTGCAGGCGCAGCTATACACACATAGGCCAGTGCAGCTAACTCGCCTCAGTGGTCCATCTAACAAATGCCCGCGGACACAAAAGGGAGCAGAGAATAAGAGTTTCTAGCGATCGGAAGCTGATTTCATCACCCTAATGAGCGGCCGCGGCAACCGATAACAGCCGATAAGAGCGCCGAGACACAGAATAGCCTGCACCGAGAGGGATGCATTATTTAGTACAGCTCAGAGGGATACGAACGGTTTCAGCCGTATACCTAGTTTGTTCAGCGCGTTAAGAAAGTTGATTTTATACCTCTGAATATACTACTATAATAAGTTCAATGAAGTAAACGATGGGCTTAAAAAATAGACAAGGGACGAATCTCCCTCCTGATGTTTTTTCGGTTTAAACATACTTTTTGTAAAGAATAATAATAATAACAAAATAACTTAAGCCTGCATCGTGAATGCGGCTATATGCATGCATTGAACGTAACGTTTTACACCTCGCCCAGAAGTAGTTACAATCAATAACTATGAAAAGAAGAAGACGTCCCCAGGAAATAACACAGTATTGATAATAAATCTTGGTATGAGTCCCTAAAGGCCGGAGCCCCTAAAGGGACAGGGTTGGAAAACCTCTTGAACCCGTTTTGCGCTCCATCGCAAAACTTTTGCGTTGCGTTCCCTCTCAGTTCTTCAGCGTTCCCTAAATAATAGACGGTGCCTGAAATTCTGTATTACCATAACATTGCATGAACAATGGTACATGGTAAACGCATGAAAGCATTAATACTACATCAACACGGGAGATGAACGAAATGGGGGCAGGAATGAAATACCCCCACCTCCACGCGTCCCCCGCTTCCTGCACAGAACTACTGGTTTGAAATAAGCGAATAGATAGATAGATAGATAGATAGATGAAAGGCGTCGAGAGAGAGAGAATATGTTATGGGGTTAGGGGACACAATTTAAACACAAATGGCAGTTTATTGGGGGGATTAATTCGATTTAAATATTGGAGGACACACGTCCTCCGATTCCTACATCTCTGAATTTGTCTATTTTAGAGTAAGTTCAAAGTAAAAATCTATAAGGTGACCATGACCGTTGGATCTGTCGGAATGCGTAGCACAGCAGGCTTACGAGAGAACGCAGAATAATTGCGAGGCAACTCAATACTGTTAATGGTTTTCAACCCTTTAGGTGCTCCGTACATTTAAATATAATTGTATTTCACTATATATTATTAATTAATTCTAATGTATTGTATTTTAAAATACTATCTTTGTTTAAGGACTAGATTAGATTTACATCCAAGCTAAAAGCACGGCAGAGTGAGCGTAATCTGCAATGAACATAACGGCCATTGGTTTCCTTTCCTTCGCACATCCACTCAAGTCAAAAGCAGAGTTTAATCTGCAGATTCCCGTCTGTTACCTTCAGGTAATAGACCGCACGCTACATATGTCCCCAATTAGCTTAATTCAACAACAGCAGATATAAAATGAGCTAAAGTAAAGAGTGAATACTTCCTAAGTTTTAATTATACCAATTCACCAAATGCAGTGGAGAAAACAGAATGGCCAAGCAAACTGCTCACGAAGTGACTGCTAATGAGTTCTTCTGAAAAAGTAACTTTGCTTTGATTATATTTTTATAAAAATCTGAGGACTCCCCCCTTCATAAGAGGTGTCTCTCGAACAAAATTAGTTTTATTCATTGGAAACCAAAGATTTAAATGGACTGTTAGCCCCCTCTAGTGGTCACAACGGACAACAAGCCTGCAGATTACGGTATGGGCATAAACGGCGCGTTTCATACCTTTCATATTTACGCTTATCTTTTTTAGCAGACCCTTTAATCCAAAGTGAAGTAAGCATTTTGGAGATTATAGATAATAAATCTCCACGTAACACCAACGTCCATTTCTCACTGCTCACATAGTGCGAAAGAACACTCCAGTTTGGCAACAGAATCTTTCCGGTTATTAGTTATGTAACTATAGATAAAATATTAAAAAACCACTCAAGCTTGAGAATTAGCTGAAAGGTACGGAAAATTAACCTCTGTGGTCTGGTTTTCTTTCTTTCTTGCAAAAGTAACTAGCCGCCCATCAAGCATTTGTGGGTCTTGTCCAGCAAATGGCTACAGTCAGTATCAGGTTTAATAAAGCGGGCAGAACAGGGCAGTCTGAGCAGAGTCTTATATCAAACAAACCGAGCTTAATGGGCCGAATGGCCTCCTCTCCTTTGTAAATTTCTTCATGTAAATTTCTTCAAACATGAATCCTATATGTACAGACAGAAACGAGTGATGCACGTCAGATAACAAAGCATGAAATATTGGGGGCTACAGGTCACCCCTGTGTCCGCCGCTTCCTGCACACAACTACTGGTTTGAAAATAAATAAATGAATAGATCGATTTTGCGTCCAAGCTAAAAGCAGACAGAGTGAGAGCGTGCGGACAGAAACGAGTGGTGCATGTCAGATAACAAAGTAAACAATTCCCCCAATCGCAGACTAACATTTTAAGTTAGAAGTGTCTTTTAATTGTTTCTGTGGCATCAGTTATCCCAGATATACCTGATACCTGATACATTTTAAATGATGTCATTACTACCTAACCCAAACCAATACAATTTTTTAGGACCCTTGTTGATTAGGGCCGATGGAATTGTAGTAACTTCCCCCTATTTACGGCCCCTGTGTGTCTCTGTGTGTTTTCTGTGCCCTGCAATGATTTTGCCTCCTTAGTTACCAGGATGGGATCTGGATCCCCTGCTACCCTGCATAGGACAAGCAAGTATAGAAAATTGATGCATAAAGTGAATATTCCAGAGAAACGTTTTGCACACACACTTCTTTTGATGACCAGTGTTGACGATAAATGTCAAAACTCAACTGCATAAAACAATGGAAGGAAACCCATGGCTAAAATGATTTGATACAAGTGTCTTTTGTAAGCTCTCCATTGGAAGAATAGTAAATGAGAAATGCCACCTCTTTCCAAAAGGAATCCATTAATACGTAATGTATAATTTCTAATATCCTTCTGTCCATCCAGCTTATGTAATTACATATAAAGCAGGGGACTACGGTGTGCAATTATAACATAGGCCTTATTACCTGGGGTGTAAGGGTAGCCTGCACGAAATGTACGATTTGGTACGAATCTAAGTTTTGTGGAATCAAGGTTCAATGGAATTTTGGTACAGCAGGAAAAAACTAAATTTGTTTTGAAGTTATTTATTATTAAATCCGCAAACACAAACAACTAGGAACCAAAGGTAATATGTCTGTCAACGTAGCCTGTCTGAATGACAAAACGAGATACTTATTCGCACATTATAAAAATAAATATGTATTTAAAAATCAAAAATGAGACTGCATCCTAACAATTATAATGTGCTAAATCTTGTTTTCTACTACCGAGAATAGTGACATATCTGTAGCGATAAACAGTCTAATAGCCGTAATAATTTTTTTTAGCCTGGTCTGAATTTCCTGGCAAAATGCCGCGGGGAGACTAATTTGCAGAGGCTGCTGCTGCCTTGCTCTGATTGTACACACACTCGGATAACCTCGTCTCAAATGAGTTAACATATTGGACGTATTTCCAGCAACACATCCAAGTTCAGTATAACAGAGGCAACCGACAGTCTTGGTCTTATGAACCACATTCTCTCCGGTGCTGGTGTAATTTATTGGGAAATGTTCTGAGACCGCCGATTATGACTGAAACCAGCATTAGCCGTATCCAACTCATAGTTACAATTAGCATAATCTTTTCTGTGTTAAACAGTTACTTAATTTAGGTTCTGCCTGTGTCAATAAATGCATTCATTAGTTTCATTGTGCGTACCGAATCGAAAACAATGTAACCAAATAGCGCACAACAAGTAGGCCTATCGTGTACCATTACAGCCCATTATGTACCCATTTCCCATGCCACAGATGAACATCATTATTGCATCACTATACTTTTCCGTAACACTTTACTTGAGGGGGCACAAATACTAGTAGTAACTCAATTACTACTGAAGTATAAATCATGAACAAATACATTGGCAACTTGAGATAAAGATGCATCATGATTCGTTAATGATGAACAATTATGAGATCAGTATTTCACTTGTACTATTCATGACTTGTTCCTTCAGTAGTTCACAAAAGTTTACAGAGTTAACAGATAGCTTATAATAACTGCATGAGATAAAAGATGCATTATTAATGAATTAATATGAGATCAGTATGTAACTAAGGCTTAGTTTGTGGTTAATAAATAAGTAAGAGTATAACGCTCTATTATTTGTGCCCCCCAAGTAAAACTAAACCATACTTCAGGATTGTCAGGGTGACTTGTTTCAGCTTTATCAGCAAAAGACTGAAGCACCAGGAAGCAGTACACTCCTTCCTCCCCCCCCCCCCCACCCGGTGTCTGTCCGGCACTTAAAAATGTGACAGCGGAAAACAGTTCCCAGCCTCAGCCATCCCCTGACGGGTTGCCAGGTTGAGGTTTACTTCACCTCATTGGAGCAGTTTAGCAGCTCCGCTGGGGACAGCGTTAGTGGCAGTGGAGCCATATTGAATCCCAGGACTTTTACTATGACATCTGGTCTTTACAGTACATACAGTGCTGAATACTACACCAGCCTGCACTGTTACGAAATAGGCCTACCTATAGAAAGACATCAACATAAGTAGCTATCATTTAGTAAAGAACTAAGTAGTGATGTCCCATGAGAAAGATACGTGTTCATAAACAGTGGCTTTACTCCAGAACAAATGCTAGTTTAACTTTACCCTGCATGTGAACATATTATTTATAGGCTACATCTGTTCTGACAGCAAGGTGGAGAGTCTCTTACAAAAGTAAGAACATCTCCATAAATAAACCGTAGGCATCACTGGCGCAGTGTGTCGGCAGGTCAAACACATGCTATGGCGATGTGGGAGCTGGAAATGAATGTACTCTTCAGATGCTTTTTGTCAAATTCTTTTCAGGACAGCAGTGTAATTTCATCTGATCTAATGTAAAGTGACAAGACAATTCAAATCCATCGTAGCAGGTGGATTTATTTTCATCAAAATTATGTTAAATAAATTATGTTACCCACCAGATGTAATCTAACATATGCCAAAGATATTGCATTACATGTTTTGTTAACACAGACGATACACTTTATTTTGTTGAAAAATACCAGGAGATATCCCAATTCACATTGCATCAGTCTAGGGAGAGAGCATGTTTGTTTTCTTTATTTGCCTCTAGTAAATAGACATTTTTAACATTTTTTAAACAGCATTTCATTTGTATATTAAGAAAGACAGTCTTGTTACCCACTTAAGGATTTCTAATCCACAGCTTCCCCGGAATCCCTAGAGCCCATGCAAATGCAAAAGAATAGTCTTAATGATGCCCAACTGGGAAGTGCATGGAATCCTCACAGGGAATTGCATAACACCGCTACTTAAAGTCTGTGATGCACAATTCAGATATGAAACACAAAAAGGTTTAACAGTTAAGTAAAAAGTTAAAACGGATTAACATTTACAGGGCATTTATAGAAACCAACACATAGAAATATTGAATTTTCATTTAATTCTCATGAGTAATTTATGCAATACATGCATTTTTCAGTGTATATTCTATTTAAAAGCAGCAAATAAGATTGCATATAGGGAATCTTCTATTACCAGAGAGGACTGAGGATTGATAATATGCATGATTTCTTGGTTTCACTAGAAAGATTTCAATACTTAAACACTTTTTGAAATATTCCTTAGTGATAATGTATTATGTGCAGGTTCAAAGTGTTGGCCTTCAACCTGGAACAAAGCAATAGAGGAAATATCAGAGCAGAATTTGGATTATTCCTGGGCTCAGGTGTCTTCATCACACCCTATTGGAATCCACGGCATAGTCCTGAATCATCACCTTTGACAGATCCTCCACATTCTCCTGGTTATTCTGCATATCCATTTGTCTTCAAACTACTTATCCTGGATAGGATTGTGTGTATGTGTGTGTGTGTGCTTGTGTACAGTATGTGTGTGTGTGTGTGTGTGTGTGTGTATACCTTAACTTATGGGGACACAATGTCCCCACAATGTGATGAATACCAGTTTTTTTCCCCTTATGGGGACCAGTCTCCATAAGGGAAAACTCAATTTAATAAAAATCTGTGACTGCAATGAAAAATCTAAAAATGCAAAAACTGGTATTTTCTTTGGTTATTTAAAGAACAAAGAAAAAATAGTGTATTCACTTGTTAAAAACATCATATTTACGAGACTTGTTATTAATACAGCTGTATTGTTTTTTAATCAAATGTATTTCTTAGTATTGATCACAATACGCCTACATATTTTTGTTTCCCCTGCGTTTTGAATAGGGGTTGAGGTCGTCATGTTGGGATTAGAGTTTTCCCCATATAAATGAATGGAGAGTCCCCACAAAGACATGATTACAAACCTGTGTGTGTGTGTGTGTGTGTGTGTGTGGGAAGGGTGAGACCTATCCCAGACAGCACAGGCCACAAAACGGGTGTATACCCAGAATGGGATGCCAGTCCATTGCAGGACACATATGGAACAGAATCATACTCAGTGGGCTGTTTAGTGACACCAATTGGCCTCCATGTCTTTGCCCCATTGATGGTAAACAGGTGTGAGACAGAGACAACACAAAACCCCACACACACCGAGCAGGGACTCAAATCCCCAAGGCTGGAGGTATGAAGCAGCAGCGCTATACACTCAGCCAGCCACTATTCTGCACGTCTCTAATAAAACCATCTATTCTTAATACACACTTCTAAATGATATTTCTATTCATGACATTTAACTCTTCGAATGTCGTACAGTATTGCTCAGATATTGACAATACCCCTGTGCAAGAGTTCTCAAAATATCACACACTGTGTGCACCAGCAACAAATGCAACAAGATCTACTCTATTCATATCATAAACATATACAACATATTTTTAAGAAAATTTGTTAGAATTATATACTTAATTACTTCTAAGCACCTGCCTCTGTGACAAGGATAAGAATTTGGAAGACTGGTGAATACCTCTATGAGAAGCACAAGAAAAAAAATAATTTGAAATGCATTAATATCAAATTGACGACATTAGAGCAGGTTAAATCAAATTTAATTAAATCCTTGTTGCTCTTATCCAACATACAATTTTACTGATTTACAGAGTTGGATATTTCACTTGAACGATTGAATTTGAAATACTACACAAAGAAAAAACTCATCTGTGGTTACAATTATGTGTCCTTAATCACCCTGCCCCCTGCTGTCCTATATAAGAACACACTGGCCATTGGTTGACCACTCCATAGTCAAGCAGTTGCTGATACTGTACCTGAATAGCTCAGTTTTGTTTCAATAAAATATGCAAGGTTAAACACATAAAATAAACGTGGATTGTTAGTAACCATGGAAACAGGGGGTGTGTTGAAAAAGGGGAGGTGGACACAATACAGCACAAAAACTAATGGTAGGTCGACAGAAAAATATTGTACTTAGCAACGAAAATACTTGTGCACTTATTGCAGTCATGGTGTGCATTTCTACAAATTTCATATTTGAACACTTAATCCTGTAATTAGCTGTTTAATTAGTATACAAACGGCCGTCCTCAATAAGCACGCAAAATATTCATTTTAATCAAGGAAGCATTTAATACACATTGAATATTTGCACTTACTTCCAAAAGTAGACGTGTACCCAATTACGGTTTAACATTTGACATTTATGAATTACATTGTTTTCCAAAAAGGATGGTATCTCAGCGCCCTCTACTGTTAATGGCAGAATTGCGTCTCTGCACAAGTTCACATTTTCTTAAACATTCCCTGAAATACGTTTCAGTATGGTAGGGCTGGGATTTATACTTGTTTTAAGGTAACTATTATCTTATTCATTTTCGCAAACAGAATAGAAATTGAACATAGTGTATGTTTACATACTCTTCATTGGATGTGGTTGAAAAACTCCCTATCAGTTCTTAAATTTTCTAAGACTAATAATAATCGGATGAATAATGAGAAAAATGTGTCGAACGAAATGTCTACATTACTGAGATTGCTTCGTTTTACAGTCCTGGTAAATTAATTAATTTTCCACTAGATGGCGGTGTTTTAGTAATTAAATATACCTGCCAGAATATTTTAAAAGCATGGAGAGAATGAATGAATGACCCCAAAAAAATCATAAAATGGTTTCTACGATTTATTACCATAAACCAAAGGATTTGAATATGAACTACTGTAATTTTAACTAAAATGAAGGCCAATTGTCATCGCATGCGACCCGACTCGCTCAGGATTAAGGATTTTAGCGAAACCTAATCAGCTATCATTGTAAATATTTATAATAGATCCATTCAGTGACAACAGGAGTCAGTCCTCTTTGTAACCAGTTTTTCCAACCCATGCTATTTTGTGGGATTCCACTTTGTGCTATAGGCAATTTATAGATGACAGTCAACCTATCTACCCCCTATCTGTTTGCCCCCCCATCCAAATTCCTTCTGTTTTTGGCCACTTTATTGTGTCCAATCTCCAAACAAGTTTAGTATACAAAGGTCAAGCTGAGCAAATATAACATACATTTTAAAACGTCATTTAATTTATTGAAGGGAAGTAATTCAACCATCACCCATGTGACAAAGTAATGCCCCCCCCCCCCCCCAAAAAAAAACCTAATCCCCGGTTGTGCCACCTTCTACAACTGCAATCTTATGTTTGCGGTAAGAGGAGATCAGAGTTTGGTATAGCTGTGGAGAATTTGGGATCACTCTTTTCTACAGAATTGTTTTAATTCAGCCATATTGGAGGGTGTCTGTCTGTGTACTGCCCATTGATTGCCCAGCCACAACATTTCAATGGGGTTCAAGACACGACTTGATAGGACTGATGGGGACACTCACTAACAAACCTTAACTGTTTTTCTTGGTTTTTTTAGCCATTCAGAGGTGGACTTGCTCTTGCACTTTAGATTGTTGTCTTGCCGCATAACCCCTTCGCACTTGAGCTTCAGATCACGGACTGATGACCGGACATTCTCCTTCAGTACTTCCTTGTAGAGAGCAAAATTCATATATCCCACAGTTATGGGAAGTTGCCCGGCCCTGAAGCAACAAAGCAGCCTCACACCACCTCCACCATGTTTGATGAGGCCATGATGCTCTATGTGTGGAAAGATGTTGATGCCAGATGTAGCGGGACTCACGTCTTCCAAGTTCTTCCACTTTTGACTCATCAGTCCACAGAAAGTATTGATGGTAATCTAGGTGTTTTTGGCATGTTAGACGAAACCTCACACTCCTCTTTTTTAACGCCATTTTGGCCCCCCGTCTTTCCAGTCATGGAATCATGAATGCAGATATTAACTGGTCTGAGAGAAACCTGCAGCTTCTTAGATGTTCATCTGGGGCCTGCTGTGACCCTGATGACTTTTCTATGTGCTCTTAAAGTAATTCTGCTAGGATGGCCACTCCTGGGCAGATTTGTTCTATTTGGAGATGATGACTCTCGTGGTGTTTTGATGGGCTCTAAGGGTTTTAGAGTGTGCTTTTTACCCCTTTCCAGACTGATATATTTCAATAACTTTCTTTCTCAGGTCTTCTTTTGATCAAGGTGTGGTCGGCTGCTTCTTGTCACCCTTTACCCAGCTCCACGTTGCTGAAATGATTCTGTTTAAATGGTGTGTAGGTTCAACATGGCTGGCAGCATTGTCACATGGGTGATGCCGTTTAAAATCTGTGTTGTGTTTTACTCGAGTGGTCTTTCGCATCATACTAACGTTGTTTGAAGATCAAATACAATTAAGTGTTATGACTGAGACAAAACAGAGGGAATCAGGAAGGTTCAAAGTTCTTTGCCACAACACTGTGCATGACTTTAGACTGCAGCAGGAAACTGGAGGACCTGGAAGAGGCCCACCTGACACGCCACACACAGATTACAGGTGGGAATCAAATGCCCAGTCCAGAAGGGGCCAGGAAACATGCTGCCCAGTGAGCTATCAAGCCCCTTGAAACTGAAAACACCCCAACTTGATAGATAGATAGATAGATAGATAGATAGATAGATCTGTTCATAGATTGATTGATTGAATATTACATTTGCCAATAAGGAAAAGAACATGCTTTTTAAAAGCTCTTTGTTTTGTACATCCTAGTGTTAATCCATCTGCCTCATGTAGGCTACAGACACAACATCAAATGTCATTCCAGACTGTGGTGCCTGGAATCTGGCTCTTCAGTGCAGCGCCGATTTCTGCGGATCCTCATGCTGTCCTTGACAGCGTCAGATTTTAATCCATCTGGGAGCGATTGGCTAAGCGAAGTCACGTTGCCGGTGTAACGCTGTCAGCCTGATCCTGCACCATTGTTTCCACTGGCTGCCGGAAGAGTTCCCCCGTTCCCTGCGCAAGAGTCTGGATGCGGCTGCCGCTGGGTAGCTTACTAATGCCGTAAATGACGGTTCGCTAAAAGCATTACCAAAGCTCTGCCTTTAAAATCTGATACGCAAGAGAAGCATTTATTACCTTTGAAGAAACTAGTATCAGTTAAAAGGAGCTGTGCGTTATGAATGTGCGAGTCAATTAGCTGGCTTGCTAGACAAACGCGATGATCTGACAACATGAATGGTAAGTTAGTTATTGTTTTATTTATTCTGTAGATTTTTATGGCATCTCGTTTGTGCTTTCTTTTTTCCCCACAATAAATTACGGGTGTCTTTTTAACGCGCACCTTCACAACAATAGGCGCTGCACAATGCCGCTACCTGAGAGCGACCTATGTGGTGCAGATGTAAATTTTATTGATAAATGAAAGGGTGACGACGCAACATAGATGTGTCCAGGCTTACAAGCGATGCGGTATTTGCCATGAAGTTGTCGCGTTTTGTGCATCTTCGATAGTGATGGTCACTCCGATAGCTGCATGCAATTTTGCATAATGAAATTGAACAAAATTAAGCTTAGATGCTAAACGTGTTTTGTTCACTTAAGTTGAAAAAGAAATTAAATATAGTTGACGGTTTATCTAAATGTGTTTTGTTAACACTTTATTTTTCATCCGACATTTTCATTAAAAAATTACATGAGTGATCTCATGATTGTTAGTTTTGGTACGTTTGTGCGAGCAGATGAAAAGTGCCGTGATAATTAGATAAATGTGGAAATATTTAACATTGTATAGGCATATTACAGGAAATGTACGCGAGAATATGATTTCACATATCACCCTACCAACTGCTAGGTAGCCTAAATGTGACAGAAAAAAATAATTATTAATTATTTATAATAATTAGTAGTAGTAGCACTATCAATAATAACGCTAATAATAATAATAATAATAATAATAATCATCATCATCATAGTGCTGTCACTGTAATTACTGCTACTAAGTTTTAAAGCAACTCTTTATTTTCATATATGTACCAGTATCACTGTGGGATTGTACATATACATAAATAAATTAGTAGTAAAAAATCCGGTTGGGAAATCCTACGTGTCTCATACTTCTGCTTCTCTTGGCCGCTTATCCCCCCATTGGTAAAGTTTACCCTGCGTTAAAAGCCACCCAAGCACAGCGCCCAGAAAGGAAGCCTCCCATCAAAACGTTCCCTGAGAATGTGCAGCTGTGTCAGGGTCCTTCCCAGAATCCCCTGGGAGCCAATTACTCATCTCTTAATAGGGGCTGGCGGTGGATAGGGGGCGGTGAGCCATACAAGTCTACTTCCAGTTAGTTTCACCAGATCTCCCAGTAACATGAAGGCTGCCAGTTATAGTCTATTGATCATTACTTTAGTAATCTATAATTACCAAAGATTCTGCATCTTCAGAAAACGATCAAACATTTCATATTAGCATACAAACGTATCTAAATAAACGTTAAATCAATGACTACCGAAGTCTATTTACTCCTGGAAGATTCATTTATGTTATTTAGGCTGTATAATTATGAATTTGTTTGACCTGCCGAGTTTAGTAAAATCTACCAGGAAAAGTGTTCTTTCTTTCCTATTTCTAGCCTATTTAAACTGCTGGTCCCCATAAAAAGTAAATACAAAGGGCATCTATATCGGCATAGCAGTTCATTCAAGCCTAACGAATCGGTTTGAAGAAAAGTCTGCAAATGTCATATCCAGGGATGAGAAACCTTTTGCTTGCAGGTAATGGCTTTCAACCAGTGTACTTTGAGATAAACTGTATAAGATAAACAGTGACTTAGCCCGCGCGGCAATAACAGTGTCTTTGGTTGGCCTGACTGGGCAGATATGAGTAAAGAAATCCTTCTTGTTTCCTGCAGAATCAAGAGTCAAGAGTGTGTTCATTTAGCCTTTCCTTCTGTTTCAGGTTTAATGACAAACTCTGCCGGGATCCTGCGCTCCACCGCAAGTCCGCTGATGATAGCTCACCCATGGGAAAAGGCTGACACCTTCGTCTCGTTCCGTTTTCTTAAACGATCTTCACACTTCAGCTAATCATAACTTCACCTTTGACTGTCTGAGGTAAGAGAAATATGTGATCTATAGTTATTGCTGTATTTTTGCCGTTGATAGTGGGACATAATAACAATATCAGTAACGATAATAATAATAATAATAACCACTAATACTACTACAGGGCAATATTATAACAACGTCTAGCATGAATTTAAGAATGCCAGGTTTAGTTGAAAACTCGCACAGATGTTGCAATGTTTTTAAATCCACCTTCTTGAACTATATGGGAAATCAGTCACTTGCGCCATCAAAATGTTAGGTTGCATGTTCAGGACACTTGTGACATTTATTGAAATGAACAACAATTAGAGTAACATGAATACACATGACAGGTGGATAATCTGTTTTTCCTTATTTCAAATGTCTATATGTGCTGTATTGATTATATCATATATTTGCACATTTGCTCTGTGTATGTAACTGTACTATTTATATATGAGTTGCATGTCTAATGATGATCTATTACATTATTTCCTGACTGTGTCTCCATTTATTATGAACTGCCACTGAGATTTTTTAATTCGCTGAAAATGCCTTTTCACACAGAAACAATACCATCTCAAGAGATTTAGACTGATCAGCTTTTAAGTCTTTACACTTTCATGTGTAGCTAATTTAACCGAAAGCCCCCCTATGAGTTAACTCCTGTTGTAAGTGATTATGCCGCGTTCACTATAGAAGTTGTAATTTTTATTGCTTAAAAGCAGACAAAAGACTATGCTATTGAGAGTCGTGAATTGGGAAAAGCTGTACCGTGATGGTATTGGTATTTGCAAGGGAACCGGCAACACGGGGTTTAAATACTGCAGTTTTTTTCATACCTCTCTCTCAGCACACCCTCAGCTCATTCCCATTGTCAGGGGGTTGGTGGAGGGGGGTCGACTGCTTTGTTCTGTTCCCTCCTCTTCAACACAAAAACACTGGGAGGCTGAGAGATCCACAGTTCGGTGGAGAGACCAGGGCTCTTTAATGAATTCATTTTTTGTCTCCCTCGGTTCTGCATGCGTGGATTTTATTCCCTGCCGGGTTCCCTCCATCCACCAGCAAGCCACTCCCAAAGGAATTAAGTGTAATTAGTCCGAATGAAATGGATAAAAGCATGCACAAGTTTCCCTTTGCCCGTAGCACTGATGGATCAAACCCATTTCCATAGCCTAAATAAATCCATAACTTGAAAGAGCATTTTGGGGAGCAGAATATAGGTTAAGGGCTATTAATGACTGACCAAGAAGGTGTCTTGTTTGGCTGACTGTTTTAGTGTATAGCCAGGGGATATTTTTGTGGCCTCTGTATTGCTGTGTTGTCTCATTATTCGTTGCAGAGCTAAATCAGCTTGCGTCAGATCATTGCATTTTTCCACTACAGGGTTAAATCAATTCAAGCTCCTTTTAAATAGGAGAGTATAGCGGCCAAGGCTAGTCACAAGCCTGACCCAGTACGACATTCATAAACAGCTGTAAAACACAATCAGATGGGTCAGCATCTAGCCCCCGTCCCCTCCCCATCCTCCAGTCTGAATAGTGAATGAAATCATGTGACGTGGAGCTCACTTTATCTGAAGGTGACACTGATCTGTCATCTATAGAAGCAGACAAACACCAAAGCGATTACTTTTTTTGCAACTTAGGGGGAGCGAAAATGGTTTGATCTTCTTCAGGTTTACCTTTTGGTGAAATATGGGGTTTACGCAAAGTCTTTAGGAAGGACATTTACAATTTCTTGCCTGTGACTAGATTTTATTGAACTAAAATTGTATGGAAATGATGAAACTGGAATATGACTGTCTGTTCTTATTTTTTGGGGTGGGGGGGTGGGAACATCAAATGGAGAACAGTTACTATAAACCGTCTGCAGCTTTGAATGATATGCAATAAACAAAGCTCACAGACGAGAGCAGATCTGAAAAGTTGCCCTGCGTCGTTTGACTTATTTAAATGGAGTCGCGCTTGCTCTCCTTCGCTCATTATAATGAGTCTGTAGCAAAGCGGCGCTTTCAGGGTCACGCTCCTGGCCCCTCTTTCTCCTGGCAGGTTGCCATGGCTGCTGTTAGGAATGTTCTCTCCGTCTCCAGCTTATTACGGTTTCATCCTAAGGGGCTCACGTTCCCCCCTTTTTTCATTAGTGATTCAAAGCCTGCGTGTGTATGGAAACTGTACGGACCAGCAGCATTAAAAAAAGAACCATATATTTAAAACACAAATTAAATGTGACAGAAATTAAGTGCTCCTTATTAAGCCCAGAGCCTCACATACCTGGATATAATTTTTACATTTAGTCACATTATTACAAATAACAAATATGGTATTTAAAGATCAATCAGCTACATGGTATTTAATTACAATGGGCCTAAATTCGTCATTATAAAATGGCTTTTAAATGAAATGTCTTAGAGGCCCTTTATGGCGTTGTTTGCAGTCTCATTTTTAATGAATATGAAACATTTTACATTCCATTAAATTATCTGTGTTTTTAGTTGCCTTGAAAGAAACACAGCAGTAATATTCGCTACTGAACCTTCAGGAAGCTTTGGCGCTAATTTTATGTATTTTTCGGAGCCCATGCGCCACACAGGATGAGATTATATTGCTTCAAATGTTGTTATTCTTTCTACAAAAAAAAATTTGGAGTTGACATGAATTAATAAAGCACCCTGGAAATCTTTGTTCTGTTTCGTTTATTTTAACTGGAGCCTATTTTAATGTTTCGTTTTTTCCCCATATGTGTTCCACATAGGCCTATTGGTGTTAAAGTAAATTGGCTTTAGCAAATTCTGTTACACAAAGATAAATGAGATTTAAGGGCATTACATTTTCATAAAGGCCAATATTTTGTAGGCAAGCCAAGTAAATGCTTTTCATTTTTATAATTAGTTGTATCTAACTGTCTTAGTGTTATACACAAATTGCAAGATTAATTTGGTGGTGGAGTGGTCCTTCTACGTTTGTTATTTCTGCTGATAATTTACAGTCGGCCTCTGACAACATACCTCTTTTCTTACTTGCTTCATATATTTGTCAGATTTGATAAGACAGTTTAACAGCAGGCTATGTTTATCATTTGATCATAATTTATTATCAGAATGCACAGTTAATCTGTCGATGTGTACAATACTTCTTTACAACTGTCTGCTGACTGGACTTTCCATGCGACTGCTCCAGGCTTGAAGCTGATGTACAATTGTTGGCATTTAAAGATGTTTGACTTTCACATTTTAGATCATAAGGTGACAAATCTTCATTTCTTTGAAGCGCAGCCGTCTATAATGATGAATGATTACTCTAGTCATAATTTATTAGTAAAAATGGTAGACAGTATTTTAAAATTTGCCTTATTATTGTGACAACAAATTAACCCGTGAATGGGTGATTGTTGCTCATTACATGATGAGAGTAGAACATTTAGAACCTTTAATTTCAAAGAGAAACTAGGCAGATATTTCACAAAGGATCTATTCCCCACAAATCTTATTGTCCAGTGGCACAGTGTTCTGTGCCCATCATTGCTATGGCAACCAGCATAAAAAGTGTTTGGTGAGCTAGCTACTGTTATTTAATGTATTTTTATCAAGGAGCATTTTTATCAGAATTGAAATGATTATATAATTCGTTGGAAATTACTATGAAAATTATACAAGTCCGTTTTACTGAGAAAAGGTGTTGTTCAATGGTATGAAAATTATGCTTAATTTGTTGAAGAGCTGCGTATTGAGAGGTTTTCATTAGTTTTGTTAATTCATGTTGATCGGTATATATTTCAGCTTTCCAGGTTTCTTTCTCCTTGTGTGGTAGTAGACTTGTATTTTTATATATATAAAGCTACCATTAATAGCTAGGTCTTTTAAACATCAGATAACAGTCTCTTGTAGGGGATATTCAGGGAACAGTAAGGTGTTTGGCAGTGATTAAATCTGGGTAAACTCTTTGGCAGCGTGTCCCTGAGGGAACACAGTTGCATGCCTGAGGACATAGTAAAAGCAATGACACTAGAGTGTTTTATAATAAAGATGTGAAGTACAAGGACTTTAATTTACTGTAAAATAATGAATGAATTTCCAATGAGGAAAAAATGCCTTTATGTGTTCCTGGTACCATCTTAAAGGTTCCTTCATATATTCAAATTTACTATGAATAAAGACTTGGACACATTGTGTGACAGAAATGTAGCAATAAATTTCAGTGGCATTTTTAATGTACATATATATATGCATGTTCCCTAGGAAAATGCTTCACTGTAGACTGTACATAGAGAGTGACTTCAGTATGTGGTCACCTCTAGTCTGAGCAAGACTGGGATGGGAAATGGGCCTGGACTTTGGTTGCACCACAGTAAATTTTGCTGACCCTCATCCCATCAGCCCAGCGGGAAAATGCCCTGGTATGCCAGATGGCCAGTCCAGTCCCACCCCTGGTTCGCGTATTTTATGGAGTTTGGTGAATGGGAAACCCGATTCATGAACCAGTCCTTGGGAACCTGACGCCAAAAGACAGCAGTGGATGTTGAGTCATCTTCTCTTTGTGGGTGCTCTGCCGCACTAAATTTAGATCCTCCACCTCCCTCAGCCTGACTCTAACCCATGGACTGCGAACACTTCGGCTCGAGTCCCTGTCTCCACTTGGATTTCCCTCCCATTTGACTTGGCTAGTTGAAGGTTTTAGTGTTCTGACCAGCCGGTTGTATGTGGATGAGATGTACCCATGTGCCGGGGCTGACTTACACTAAGTGTGTAAGCATTATGTAAAGTTGGTCTGGGTGTTCTGGCAGGGCTTCCCAATTTTATTGGGCTAAAATAAAGGTGAAGTCGGCAGTTTCGCAAAGATATTCCTTTTCAAGGTAGGTACTTCTGTGTCTTACAAATTACACTAGCATTTACTTTGACACAGTTGAGTATAGACTTAAAACCAGTATCAAAAAAACCACTTGAACAGGAAGAATGATTTTGTAAACGTAAAGATACACAAGACTCTAGCTATGTAGCGGTACGGTTTAGCTGAGCGGAAGGGTCACTCCTTCGGGAGGATACCGGCCTATGGGTGCAGTATTGCCTGGGCAGGCTACCTGGGGCCATTCATGGCAAACACCAGATTTCACTACATCACAGTGGAGGCATAAGATAATGTCTCAGGGGTGGGGAACCTGTAGGCCCCCATCCCAAAAATGCGCACCTGCACCGGTCCTCCATGGAACAGGTTCCTCACCCCTGATCCATCTATCCATCTATCTATCTGTCTGTCTGTCGTAACAAGTATACTTAGCATTTTTAGCATATCTTATTTTATTAAATGGCATATTTCAGGTAAAGCTCTGTATATTATGTGCATTTTATACAGGTTTTCCTGCATGATTCCACAGCACATGACTACTCATCGTACGATGGCCTTCCAGTGGAGTTTAGTCTGATGGTAGTTTAGTTCGACACCCAGGTTACCGCAATCGCCATGTTCTGTGCGCGGTCTACTACGTGGTCCCCATGGTTAGCTTTGTCCAGCCCTTACTGGCATTTGTGCCAACCTCAAATGTGAAAGTATGTTTTTCAGATATTTGGTGGAGGAAGAAGGGGTGGGGGGTTGGTGAAAGGAGGGTATGGGATCGATACAGCCCGTCCTCACTGCAGCAGGCTCGTCCGTGTGCAGAGTACTGAGCAGGACCCAGACCTCACTCCCCCCCCCCCCAACCCAGTGTGTGCCTGGAGATGTCTATAGCCCAGGGCAGCCGTGAGTCCACAAACGAGCTGATGGGGGGGAAGCCTCATTTGCATAAATTGGCTAGCATGTACCATTCGTTGAAGCGGCTCCTTTTGTGTGTGAATCGTATTTCCTTTGCGTATCATTTGTGGACTTTTCCCCAACCTCCGGTGGATATCAAACCAGGCTGATGTCCATTTTGTCTGCATTCATTCGCTATTTGTTCGTTGGTTTGTTTATTTGCATCTCTGCTCATCTACACTTGGGGTTAACAAAGCAATTAGGCAGAGCCTGATATTTCCAAAATCCTGGGAATTATCCAAATTCCAGCTGAGGGGTGAATTTTGTGCTAGAGCTGCCCCTCCGCATTTGAAATCTATTTCATGACATGGTGACGCTAAACTGAATCACACGGCAAACTGGGTAACTGTGAAGTCATTATTATGCCATGCAAATGCTAACTTTATTCCTCATCTGTATTTTTTTATGATTAGGTGAAAGATTATTTCCAACATTACTGGCTTTCACAGGGATATTATTTGCTGCATATTTTTCCTCGCAACGCGAATCACAACAAAATATCGGCATAAAAGAATTTTTAAAACTGTATTCTAAGATTTGAGTGCTGAAATATTCATGAACCTTCATGAAATGTGCATGGTGAAAACATCTTGTCAATATTTATTTACACGTTCCGGAACCTTGTATTATTGTTTTGCATCTAGAAGCAATGAAATGGAAACTGTCGCATGAAACATTTAATTAAATACCTACCTTTGATAATAGGGAACCCAGAGGGAAGCTAACCCTTGACCTGCCAAGACAATATACAAATTGGTCCTTTCATGTATAATTTAACAGCACATCAGCCTCCACAATGCAGACAATGAACCCTGAATACATCTGACCTGTGTTCTCTTTGCACTACATATCTTCCAGCATCATCTGTAGATGTTATGAGATCAGCCTCTCTTCCACCTGGTTTCCCGCTGAGACACAGGCCTTCAACCGTGCACTTTCAAGTTGTAAATGCCAAACGTCTATCTGCATTTTGCATATGAAGCTTTTAATGATCTGAGCTCCCCATTCAGAATGAGGCACCCTCTGTAAATCCGGGCCAGTTTGTCCTGTCATGCAGAAATAAGGGCCATGTTCTGGCTTCCACATGAAGTGCATTTTAAAACAGACATAGACCTATTTTTTTGCCATCATGCAGAGTAAATTATTAAGTCAAATTTACATCACCCTACGCATTCACTTAAAGTCAGAGAATATTTTTGAAGCAGCATTTCCTTAATTTCATGGAAGACTCCTCACAACATTCTTAACAAAATTAAAAATGCATATGTTCAGCGTATTTTGATGCACTGTTACTTCTCTTCATTAACGATAGCCCGCTTTGCATGTATGCCTTCTGCAAAAGATCAATACGAGATAAACAATTGTCTGTATGAACTCGTCACATTGGAAACTTGATTATGGAGGCAGCTGCACTTCTAAGAGTCACATGTAGATCTTTAGTTTATTACTCAGTGGTACAAATGTCTGTCTTGTCAGTATTTGGACATAGACACCAGTAATTAGTGCTTTGTGTAGATGCTGGGCAGATTTACCCACCTCTTGTACCACATTTCATAAAGGTGAGTGGGCTGTGTGGGTTCCGACTCTGTGCCTGTGATCGGAAGGTTGCTGGTTCAAATCCCGTTGTCAACAAAGTGATATCACCATTGTGCTTTAAGCAAGGTCCTTAACCCCCAGTTGCCCAAAGACTGCCTGAGCCTGCTTTCTCATTATATGTAGCTTTGGATAATGACAACTGCTAACTAAATAAATAAAGGAAGAAGAATAAATAAGAATAAAAAAATAACTTTTTTAACAGTTGTTTTATATTATTATTATTATTTATTATTATTATTATGGTGGTGTTATTATTAAGATGTTTTTTTATTAAACTAGTTTGAAACATGCATTATGTCTTTTTTCCCCCCAAACAGGCACAACAGCTTTATAAAACTCGCCCCAAATTCCGAGCTGCATCAACCAAATATCTCACATTATAAATACGTGGGTGCATTTTTTCACGTCATTACCATAAATGGCTTTAATACAGATAAAACCGATTTTTTTTTAAAAAAAGCTATATGCTATGGACAGTGTCTCACTAAAATAGTATTGGTCTTTCAAGTTTATTATTTGCTATTTAAAACCGGCACCGAGAAATTGAACCTAATGAACCTAAATTGAAACTACATTATTAATAAATATTGCAATTTTTAAAAATAAAACCCATTATAATTGCAATTTAGAGTCTATCCTGAAAGCATATAATAATTCATTAAATACTGTTATAATATGGGCAACCATACACAGTTCTCAACTGTTGCAGCATAGAATACTATTAAAATGAAAGCTTTTTTTTTTGTAGTCTTCAATGGATGTTATTGTTGGCACACTGAGGCGTTGAGTTGGTTGTCTGGAAAAGACAAAGTATAACCACCCTTGTGGCGTAACTTCTTTATCATTTGAGGGCTATAAACATGACTATCAGCTCATCAGGTTCCACACCACTCGTTGGTCAGCCCTTCTACTATTTCTGTATGTGCCCAGCGGTTCAGACAGACTGTCAGTCATCAAATGACCGTTTCTCTCCATTGAGGGCACCATCAGAGCCGTCTGGGCCCTCCGGAGGTCTGTGTCCTGTTGCATAACGGTAAACACTCCAGAGTTTTGTGTCAGGTTGGACCGTGTGGACCCCCAGCTGGGTCTGGAGGGGCTGGTGCCCAGCAGGGTGACAGGACCGTGTGGATAGAGAGCGCTCCCCCCAGCTCCCAGAAGCGTCTCATCACAAACAGACTGGAAGGGGATCTGTCAGCGGATGCCCACTGTTATGGTTCGGCCAAACCTGTAGTTCTGGGTCCTTCACTCAGTCTGCCATGAAAAGCTGTATGTTAAGCTATACAAATAATTATGGGTAAGTGGGTCAAAAAGCCCTTTTCATAGAACCCGAACCAAAGTAGATATTGAATAGCTTTTGAATATGAAAGTACTGTATATTGGAATCATATGGAAAAAATACAAATCCAAGATAATGGACCTCGATTTCTCTGCAACTGTAGATTTATTCTAAAGACAAACATATGGACAGCTATTTTTTTTATGAAGTAATTCATGTTTGTGGTTGCTCTTCATTTGGTTTATTCGGCTATTAACTCAAGAGGAGATAAATTAACTGTTAGATTGACCCATCTGGATCCCGCTGCTCTAAGGAAGGACGGGAGCCGGGAGGAGTAAAGGGGTGGGGGTTTGCAGCCTTAATTAAATCCAGCTGAAGCAGAGGATTCCAGGGCCCATTGCGAGGCTGTCAGAACAGAGAATTGACTCCAGACGGAACAATGGAGGACAGGAGATGGGGAAGTGTCTATTTTTAAGGGATGGGAGTGATAGACTTCAGTTAAACAAAGCTGATGTATCCCACTCCGGATGTAAGTTAGTCTCCAACAACATCCAGGTATTCCTCCTGAGCCCATCTCATCACTTACAAGCAAGATTGTCCTTCATCCTGCAAAGGACAGAATCAAAGTTCATGCTTCAAACAGGAAAAGAAAGCTGTGTTAACCTGATGCTACTGAGCATCTCTTCCGATACCAGATTGGGAGTGTCTTCATGAAATCACTGGGGAGTTGCACATTTTGGCCAAAAATGATATCCAAAAATTCTTAACACAGACAAGTAACAACAATGGCACTGTAGAATGAGATAAAAAAATTTAAAAAAAACACTGAAAACAATGATTCAATATGGCACTCGTTCCAGTGTTTCCACTGACATTAGACTAGTCCACTGCCTTTCAAATCTGAAACACATGCAACACAGTTGCTGCATATTTTCCGAATATGTTGCTGCAATTCATTTGCAACCAAGAAAGTGTTCGGATGCAACATGAATGCGTCAAACAGTATGAATTTTGTTCAGTTGATGTTCAAAAGATCAAATCATTGGCTATAAGCAGTTTCTTGCGGAAGATCAAAACAAACATTCATTTCCTTGTTTGAGATGTTGTATCTAACGTAATAATAATAAGTATTTGTTGAGTTGCAACCAGCACGAGTTTTTTCTCTCTGATGGAGTGATAACCCTATTCTGACATGTGCAATGAAACGGGAATGATGTCAAGATATTTTCCTGATGTGTCCTGATGAAACGAAAAACAAAATCGGCTGCACCAGCTATCTCAGTGGTGTCTTCATCCATTTTATTTTGTCTGCTTCCAGCAGAAAAGACGAATGTCGATGGTGAAGCTCTGGAATGAGGATCTGCTTTGCATATGACCTCAATATAACTATGCAGAACCCGGCCAGACAAATTAAAATTGATTAATTCTGAAGCACATATATATTTCATGGCTTCTTTCACAACCTCAGTTAATTTGATATCCTGCTGAAAAAAGAAGAGAGACAGTAAGGTAGACAAAAATATGGGCCATCCAAAGGAGTGTGGTAATATTACAGTCTTTATAAGGAATTCTGGCTTTGGGATTAAGTTGTGTATGATTGTGGTTTATAGACAGAGGTGAAATCAGCCTGCCGTCTCACACTGAATATAAAGAAGGCAGTGTTTATATTTAAAAAGCACTGTTTACAGTGTGACAGCAATGAGAAAATTAGGTGTGATTGTTAACTTCCTTATGTTGGTTTTCGTCATGCTCACAATAAAAATCGTACATATCTGTTTGCCTGTAGATATCGGCCTATATGCATCCACGTCATTGATTTGCCCGCTGAGATCGTGGGTTTACTTTGCCAGAGGGCGGTATGGCATTCTTCTTAATGAAAAGTGTTTTTATTTCTATTCCTAATCACCGAGACATCCATTTAGGATCATGAAATGCATTTCCTGGATGGTAGGGAATCTTCCTCAATTAAAGTGAACACATAACACAACTGTGTGTATGTATGTAGGTATGTATGTTGTATGTATGTATGTATGTATGTGTGTGTGTGTGCTCTACCAATCCTGCCAATGTTGTGGAGAGACACACCGGTGTTACTCCTGGCATCGTGGTGTGGGGAGCCATAGGGTATGACTTCAGGTCATGTCTGGTAGTGATTCGGGGGACCCTGAAGGCACAGCGCTACGTCAGTGACATCCCGAGTCCGCATGACTTACCCCTCCTGAGACAGCACCGCGGTACAATCTCTCTACAAGACAACGCCCGTCTACACACGGAACTTGTGTCTATGGACTGCCTGCGTCATGTTGAGGTATTAGATATTATAATCATTGCGATACAGTCACATGACCTTTCACCACATGCAGATTCATTTCATTTACACCACTCCATCTGGGTGCTTAACTTTTCCTGTCACTGAGTATATATATAATAAAGGGATCTAGGTGAGGAAGGGTGAGCTGAGTATAAAGAATCATAATCATGAATTACTCAACTGGCTGGTTGAAACAAAATCTTGGTCTGGATTTTTATTTTCTGTGCCGCCATGTTGCTGTATGGACCCATTGAGAAACACTAGGAGCCGTTTCGCTGCGATCCAGGAATTGTACATTCTCGTAACAACCAGGCAAACCACTATTTCACATCGTTTATTTGATTAATTATTTTCTTTGTTGTGTTTGGTACAACCACGTTGCGCGGGCACTGAGCTCACCTCTTTGCTCTTTCCTGCTGAAATTGGTAGTTTATGTTTTAAATAGTATTTAAGCGTGTGATCAACTTGTTATATACAAAGCAGAGGAAAGGAATACAAGGCAGCCGACTCAGGGAACCTGTACAGGACTGAGTTTGCACCAACACGCCACTGCTGCTCACTGTGGGGGTCTGCATTGTGTGGCACTGGCTGCAGAGGTGTGTGTGAGTGAGTGAATGCTTTCACTGGTGGTAGACTGCAGTGGTAAGTGAACACACAAGTGTGTCATGACTGAGGGGTAGCATGGGTATGGTTTGGGCTGTCTCCTCTCTTTCCCCCTCTCCGTCTCCCTGTCTGTGGCTGATTGAGGTGCTGTGCAAGAGCAAACCTGACATTTCTTCACTCTGAGGAGAGCTAACCTGCTACCTTTAACATTGTTTTGTAGGAAATTCTACAAATTCTACCTCTGCTGTTTTCAAATCAAATTTTACAGTTTTATATTTTGCATAGCAGAAGGTGGTGTAGGTAGTCTCTGGAAAAATATTTTACACTTGCTGGTACACTGTGTGTGTGTGTGTGTGTGTGTGTGTGTGTGTGTGTGTGTGTGTGTGTGTGTGTGTGTGTGTGTGTGTGTGTGTGTGGTCAGAGCATTCATTACATTGTGGAGACGAAATGTCCCCACAATGTGACCTGTTATTTTGACGTTGTGGAGACCATTTTCCCATCCCCACAAAGGGAAATACAATTTTATAAAAATGTGTGACTGCAATCAAAAAACTATTTAGTTTGGTTACTCATGGCTAAGGTTAGGGCTGGGTAGGAGTTAAGGTTGTAATTGTTGGGATTAAGGTTATGCCCATAGAAATGAATGGACGGCCCCCCACAAAAATATGAATATCACGTGACACACACGGTTGGAAAACAAAATAGGTATAATGTGTATTTGCTTACAAAAAATACAAACTTGCCCTAACTTTAAATAGAACAATAATTTTGTGGTTTACGGTTAGTTTCATTAAAACTTTAGTTGACTACATCGATTTGGAAAACTCATGTTAATACTGTCTAACATCAACCAGACTTGGGTGCTTAATGGGACCTTTTGATTCTGCCGAGTTCAGTGTATCCCTGGGTGAACAAGGGAGGGGCTTGTCTTTCACTTCCTTAACCAATCACAGCCTGCAGCACAATCAGGACCTGCTTCGTTTAGTGTTAATGACAACGTGGCAGAAGGCAGCTACGGCTCTCTAGAGATTATCAGTGTTATTGCACATTTTACCGTTTACATAGTTTACAGAGGTATTATCTAAATTATCGTTTTAACATTTATTCAAAACTAAAAGTGCACAGGCCTGTCAGTATTGTGTCAAGTATGAAGTATAAAACTTGGTGATGATTTCAGTTTGTGTCAGAACATTTTGAATGTTTGCAGCATATTTTAACAGTGCCGCAACAATACGGATATCCGTGATCATTTGGTCCCTCGTTTACATGTGTTATAGAGGTAATTGTGAATTTTTATATATATAAGTATATATTTTATTTATGTAAGTCCATGGCAATATTTGGTATCAAACCATGTCAATCCATGAGCTGCGCTGGATGATATTATTCATTACATGTAAAAGGCATGTACGGTTATTATATAGCACCCTCTAAAAAGGAAATGAAAAATGCATCCGGTCTTGTTTCATCCAATTTACCTTGGTCTGTAGCGGGGCATCCAGCAGCCCATAGATCATTAGAATTGTGCGCTACCCCCTTGGGCTTAGCCGAGATGACCGGCTTCCTTTATGTAAATTACACTTTTTTTAACATTACATTACAGTCAGCATCCCTGGGAAAGGCTAGATTAAATCGAAAGGGGAATGGGATTCAGGCAGGCATGAAAATAAACAACGAGCGACCCGGGAAGCGGGGTCGCGCACGGCGCGCCGCGGCGGAGACGCAGCTGAATAACCTGCGGGCTGTGCATGTGCAGTGTTAAGGAAAATCGTGCTGTGCTCAAAGGTGTGTAATTATGCATTTGTAACCCCCACCTCCATTACCATGCGTCTAGCCAGATTCAAACCCTTAATTTTCAGGTTTTCAGTGAAACTGATTCGCGCTTTGGGGCAGTTCGTTTTAAACCTGCCGATTTTTGTCAGTGACCATCAGACGTAAAAATAAACAGTAAAAAAGTTAATGCCCTAATCTTTCTCGCTCAAAGTATTTACAGCTGAACAAATCCCTTTTAGAAATATTTCCTTAATTTTATAATTACTTTTTTTTTCTGGACTACATCTCACTTGTGTGTAGCAGAGCAGTGACTGAGTGGGTAGCGCTGTCTCCTGGTGCCTCCAGGGTTGGCGGGTTGAATCGCAGACACGCTTGTCTTTGTTTCTGGCATAGAGTGATGATGCAATTCCATCACAATAGTCAAAAATACTTCCCATTTTCATTTAGATACTAATGGACTGGCATCCCATCTGGGGGGGAGGGGGATTGTACCACCCAGTATTTAATAATTCACCCTCCCCCAATAATAATCTTTGTATATAAATCATATTTGTATATGAAGTTGTGCCCCCCCCAATGTCAAACCCTCTTCTGTGTACTTACCTGTACAGGATGAATGTGAATGGGTGGATAAATGGATGGATGGATGGATAGATAGATAAATTGATCAGGTGTGAGGAATCTAATCCTTGGAGGGTGCGGGTGTTTGGGATGACCTCTCAATCAGTGGTTCTCAACTCCAGTCCTGGGGACCCACTCTTATTGGCTGATCTAGAGGCCATCCCAAAAACTTAGACCCACACCCCTCTCCACGGATCAGGTTCCCCACCCCTGAGATATTATCTTATGTCTCCACTTTGATGCTGTGTAGTGAAATCTGGCGTTTGCCATAAGTAGCCCCCAGTGACCCAAGCCAGCAGTAGAGCAGCTGTAGGCTGGTATCCTCCCAGTGGAGGCAGCCTTCCGGTCAGTCAAACCACAGCGCCCTGGCAGAATGTAGTTTTGTAAGCTCAGATCGATAGCAGTGGAAGCTGTTCTTGCGGCCATGTTATCCTGCTGGGTATAAATCATTGAGCATCAAGCTACGCAGTGCTTTCCTCCACTAATGCCCCCCACCCCAACTTCTCTGTAACTCCACAGCCTGCGCCTCCCTGCCAGAGTCTGTCCAGCTTTCCTGGGGAAGGAAGTGCTTAAAACTCAATAGATGCAAAACTCTCCACCCACCACCTCCACCGACACCTTCCAGACCCACTAGCCGCTGAAAATCCGCTCTGATTTCCAGCGCCAGGCCGCCCTCGCAAATTGGCCGTTTGCACTGATTAATAATTAAATCGGCAGCACCTGTTTTGTTTGTGTTGCGTGCGGCCTGTGTCAGTCTCTGCTAATTAGCCAGTGAATCATCGATACAGTTGAAAGCGTGATTAGGCAGTGAGCTCTTCTGTGTGCGATTTTTGTTTGCTGAAGTTTTCATTTCACAACCAACATGCAATGAACCTAGATCATTTTCTTTGAAATCTCACACTCCTATAATGTGCAGCGTATTTCCTGTATCGTTTCTCGAGGCACTGAAGCCCTTATTTAGAGAATTATCTCTCTGTTTATTTCAGAGATGCTTTTTTCAGTGATTGTCAACTTTGCGTTTTTTTTTTTGTTACCCAAATTACAATCAAAAGTTGTAATAGTCATTCAGTGAACTTTGTTAATTGAATCATTTAAATGAGAGAGAAAATATGCCTGAGCCTGCAGACCCCTGGTTCCAAGTCTTAAGGCAGGGGTTCCCTGATGTGTGACCCAAGTGTGGGGGGGGAGGGTCTCCCCCAGTCCAAATTCGTGCCCCTGTGTGTCTGGCCAAGTTGCGGCACCCCCCTCCTTGGCTCTGCACTGTAAAAATATCCACAGACATTGGGAACGCCGGTACGCATGGCTCTCTCTCTCTCTCTTCCTCTCGCTCGCACGCTCTTTCTCTCTCTCGCTCTCTCTCTCGTTCTCTCTCTCAGACATCCCACCCATGTGATCTTGCAGGCTGTCTCTGCTCCAGTCAGACTCCAGCTTTCCAGCCAGTGGAAGCTAATGAGTCTTTGTGTGGTTGGTGAGCAAGTGGGAGAGGGAGAGAGAGAGAGAGTGTGTGTGTGTGTATGTGTGTGTGTGTGAGTGTGTGAGAGAGAGGGAGAGAGTGAGACGGAGAAAGAGAGGGAACATTCAAGCAAAAGAGAGAGTGAGCTTCAACATTAAACAATAAAGCATATGGCACCAGTATTGGAATAGGGTCTGGGAAAGTCAACTTCCTCTCACCCCGTCTCTCTATCCCTCTCTCTCTCTTCCTCATGGCCCCAGACTGCAGGGGTCAGCAGACGTCAGTAGGCTAGAGCAGTATGGGAGTACTTCATTCACAAAGCCTCACCGCTTTTTGCATCGCTTCATTTTGCTTGTCTGTGTGCTTCTTCTCTGTCTTTTCAGTGCTCCACTAAGGAGGCGGAGGAGCCAGAGAGCACCGGCGGAGACAGGTCAGTGGCCGTTTCCAGGGGCTTCCGTGCCAGTCGTTCTGAGCCGGATGCCGGGGGGGGGGGTGTAGGTTGGCGCCGCCTGATGCTGGCACGCATGACTTGAATTCCGCATGTCATGCCGGCAGCCGTTGACTCACGGGGATGGGAAGACCCTGCCTTACCCTTGGCCGTAATCGCAGTGCTTTTTTTCCGTCCAAAGGGGGTGCTGTGCCTGGGGTTGCTCGTCGAGCTCGCCTTCAGGGAAAGCGGGGCATGTACGCTTCCTGTCTCTGCACGATTTTCTTTTCTCATCACCGGAATTTCTCTCGCCCTGCCACCACCTCCTCGTGGCTCTCTGGAATCAGGAGACAAAGGGAGAGCTGCATGGCTCCTGCAGAATAACGAGCACACCCCCCCCCCCCCCCCCCCCCACCCTGGCTGCCTGGTAAACCGTGAAGCAGCAGAGTCTCCTGTCATTACATACTGTACTGTGTATATGATGTCATGCCAGCTCATGGTGCGCCAGATCTCAGACTTTGATTTTGGTTGTGTGGGGGGGGGGACTGTAAGGAGGCCGTACAGCTTTTTTTACTGCCAAGAAATCAGACACAGCTCCAGAACTGTTTGAAGGCAGATTTTCTCCTCTGGAAGCAGGTATTTCATTGCAAAAAGGGTCTCGTTTTGGCTGCCTGGCCCTCAAAACAGTAAAACAGATTCTGGTGTCTGTTTGTGTGTGTGTGTGTGTGTGTGTGTATCATGTATATTTTGCATTGTGGGAACCAAACGCCCCCCACAATGTAATACAAACCTGTTATTTTTACATTATGGGGTCCATTTTTCAGGTCCCCACAAACATCTGTGAATAATACAATCAAAAAACTAAAAATGCCAAAAATCTCGTATTTTGTTTGGTTACTTATGGTTGAGGTTAGGGCTGGTTAGGGGTTAAGGTCGTCATGTTAGGATTAGTGTTTTCCCCATGGAAATGAATGGAGAGTCCCCACAAAGATATTATCACAAACCTGTGTGTGTGCTTGCTTGCTTTCTCAAGCATCAGATCTTAACCCCCCTTAACCCAACACAAGAAATGAATCGATATCTAAACATCAATTAGCTGCATAGCTTCTAAAGTGGTGGCGGCCATTATCAAATCTTCTGACAGTTTAAGAACTGCTTAGATCAAAAATTTAGTATTATATAATGGGCCCTTTGTTTTCATTAGTACGCCGCAGTGCAATCGCTGAGATGTGCTTCAGATATAAAGGTGTGCATGTGCTTGGTGGGCCATAGAATTAGCTTTAGATATGAAATCACTAATGGTACAAGTGTAGTAGAATCTCCATGGAAACCACTTTGGGTATCAAAGCTGGGCGCAGCATCTGCTATGGGGTAACAACATGAATGGGCTTTCAACAAGGGGGAACTAATTATGATGATTTTAAGGAGATGGAATTGCAGTGTGTCCAGAAGATGAACTAAACCCGACTCATTTGCCCCGGCTCTGTCCATCGTTTATCCTGTACACTTCCAGGGGTCAGAGGTCATTGAAATGCGTGTCATAAGGTAGACTATGGTAAGAGTGGCATGTTGCTCTTGTCAAGGAGGGCATCAATATGTATGAGTGACAAAGGAAACAGATAGAAGGAGTTCACACACACACACACATACACACACACACGCACATGCACAACTCCAGGCAGATTTAGGGAAACAGGGTTGCATTTGTATTATGTTGGTATGATTTTGAATGGGAGCATAAATTTGGAAAACAGCAGGACTGTAAGTTACACAGTGTATTACACCGTATGTTAGTCTGTGTGGTTCTGTTTCTGTTCATTTCCCAGTATAATCCTTTGCTGGGAGCACTGTGGGGTCTATTTTTGTCATTTAGCTTTTGTTTATTTGACATTTCTTTTTGATATAGACTGTGCCGTCAGTTAGGATGGGGGGGGGGTACATAATGAAGAGGGTGGTTTTTTTCCCCTTGGACGGCTGATTCCGTGTTTCCTGGCAGACTTGATAACTCCGTTAGCTGACAATGGGTTGAGAAGAACGCCCCCCCCCCCCCCCCGGGGGGGGGGGGGGGGGGGGGGGGGGGGGGG
>JAODKC010000001.1:45566902-45589282 GCA_026777985.1 Mormyrops attenuatus | reverse complement strand
GGGTTATCGCGTTGTTCCGGCCCGACTTGTTACCGCCGTTCGTTGAAATTGGGTTGCGCACCCCGCCCCCCCCCCCCCCCTTTCGGGCAGTGACAGGGGCGGCGTGTGTGCACCACCCACCACCCACGCGATCCGCTGGCACAGAGTCTGAAGCAATGCTCGCATCTGCATTCAGCTGATAGCACAGCAGCCCGGGCTACGGCTGAAGAAACACCCCCCTAAATGGAAGTCTGGGACCGAGTCGCTTTGCCAGATGCCGGCAAGTTAAACCTCATCTGCCCCCCCCCCTCCAATCTGCTTCAAAAGGAACCCAAAGGAGAGCCAGCCAGGCTCCCACAGACCCCCCCCCTCCCCCCGAAGCCTCTTGGCGCATCCGTTTCATCCCGGCAGCGTCTGTTTAGACGCCTGGGCAAAATTTAGTCGCAGTTTTATTTCAGATAAACCTTCGTATCCTGACGAATTAAAATGAGGCCCATCAGAGTAGTGCCTCAAATACAGCACACCGCTACCTGTCTGCTGTTTTTTTTAACCTTTAGCTTATCAAAATGAGATTTGAGTTTTTGATTCTCAAGTAGCTAAAGCATTCTGCAAAATACAGGCCCTTGCTATCGCACCTGTAGTTTTTTTTTTTTTTTTACGGCTTCTAATGCTTCTTAATTCTAAATTAGAATTTTCAAATCAATGCAACAGAACTGGCTTTTCCCAGCATCGCCTGTGGTCCAGTTACCAGATAGAGATGGGAAGACTGTAGGGAGAGCCATGGAAACATAACATTTCTGAAAGCCCAGACACTACGGTTGGGGCGGGGGTGGTGCTGGGCTTCGCGTCCTAAATCCGTTGCACTGCTAATGAGGCGATGCCGCCCATACGGGAGAGGTCCAGCTCCCGCTGCTTGGCTCGAGACCACCTGCCTCCACCGCAACATCTGGACTGTGGATCTGAGGCAGATCAAATGGGCGCCGCATCCCTCTCCCTCTCTCTTGTTTTCTTTGAGCAGCCCTTTTATAAATGCACGCACTGTTTACTGGGGACTTAGCGCCGCGTCAGCAGGGTGAGACGCGGCTTTCCCACGTCTCTGCCCTGAACCCACTCCAGCGGCATGGCGGCTTAATTCGTTTATTTACACATTGATGTGGATGTTTCTTCTTGCATCGAGAGTGTTAAGGGCGTAGGAGAGAGTTTGATATTGTGAGGGACACAGCTTCGTAATTTAAATGCAAAGGTCTGTTTATTGGGGGAGGGGCAATGAAGTCAAATTCAGTACTGGGGGTTACCGCTCCCCCGGTTCCTCCTCTGTAGCGTCAGGGTGCATGCAACGTGTGTGTGTGTGTTTGTGTCCCAAAATCAAAATTCCAGGTACACCCTCTACAGGCAGCCTACTCCCATGTTCTGCAGGGAGAGAAATGTAATTAATTTTTAAGTCAACGGTTATTTTCAATCAAGAAATACACTGCCGCGTTGTCACGTCAGATGAATGCCCGCGTCGCACAACCTCCGGTGAGAGTTTCCGAATCCAGTGACAGGTTTTAACGTTTGACTGATTTTCATAAAATTCCCCTAGTGAGTATATAAACAAACATGCCATCAATTCGTCAAATCGAAGAGGACTGTAGGAATGCTGTTAGTGACTTGGGGGGGGGGGGGACTAAGGAGAATTGAGCAATTAGTGGCCCCTTCCCACCTACGATATGTGGTATGAATTTTTTAGCATGTTGCTAAATTTGGGTGCCAGCAGGAGGCGCAGTGCCGGGCCGCTGGTGAACTCTTTCATTCTGTGGCAGGTGCGGACTCGCCACCATGAGCGGCATACTGAAGCGTAAATTTGAGGAGGTGGAGGCCTCCTCCCCCTGCTCGTCACCGCGGGAGTCTGACGACGATGCCTCCAGCAGTGAGAGCCGCGACAGTGGTGACAGCCTCAATCCGTCCGCCTCGAGCCACTTTACCCGTAAGTTACACCACGTTCTACCATATTTTTTTCCCTCCCTGCTTAGCAAACATCAGATTCTAGTCAAAATCGCTAACACCAAATTATCTTTCCGCTGTAAATATTAGCAACAATAACACCTTCAATAACATGGCTGTTTTTGCTAGCTTAACAGTAAATACTCGACAGACAATTAAAGGTAGGGTAAATGCTCAAGTCTACTCATCAGATTCCGAGTCTTTTTAATTTTATCAGTTAATTAGGGAAGAGCGAAAATTTAAGGAATGATTTTCACAGTGGCTTGGTAAAAGAGATAAGGGCCAGTCTACGAGAAGCTCCCTCTTCATGCAGAGCGGGGAAGCTTGCGAGATGGACTTTTGTTTTGGAGACACCTGAGTGAGCACCGGCAAGCGAAGCGATGGCCCATAACGATAAACGAGTGCTCTGCCAACAGGAGGCCTCGGACTTTTCTAGAAGCACCTCGGCTGAGTGAGCCGATTGTTCCGCCGCGGCCCATTAAATGGAAGCGTCCGGCAAGTCCCTGCAGGGTTAAAGGAGTCACGTCTTCCACGGTCGAACAAGACAGCCTGTCACTGTCTGCTGTGCTTTGATCTTTGGGTTGTGGCCCGGGGGCCACTCCTGACCCCACTCCCCGTCTTCCCAGTGGCTCACGGTTTTGTTGTCCAAAGTGCATCCTAGCATCCAGGATGCACCACAGACTCCTTGGCATGTCCTGCAGGGATTGTGGTGAGGAGGGTATCTCAGCACCCACGCAAACTAGAGGGTAGATGAGAACAGTGTCGATGTTTCAACTGTCCTCCAGTTAATTCTTGCCCTTCTCCAAAGATCACAGCTCCCCCCGCTGATATTTCTTTCCTCGTTTCACTCTCTCTAATCTTTCTGGTCATTCACCTCGCGGTAGTTTTTCTGCAAGCATTGCAGAAGATTCAGTTTTTGTTTTTATATAAATCCAATTCAGCATGGCTGGGCGTTCCCCAGAAGCTTAGACTGGTTGTGTAGGTGGACACTGGGAAAAAAAGTGTTTCCTAGAGTTTCTTGTGAATATAGCCAAACAGATTTAATTTTTTTTCCCAGGAGCCTGTCTTGGCAAGGCCTCTTCTTTCATCTCCGATTTTAGGAGACATGTAATGTAACCAATGTTATGCTGTAAACTCTGCACCTGGCCAAGAACCCATGCATACATACCTCAATAAGCATGCTTCTCTGGCCACAATATTCAGCCATTTAAAGGCGCAGGCGGATGAGGGATGTGGTTTGATTGTTTCTGGTAGTCAGACGTACACACTCTTCAAATCCAGATAAACGACTTAAAACTATGCTGCCAGAATCTGATTCCATCCTTAAAATTGTCTTCTTATTGATTCTGTCAGTTCTTTGAAAAGAAATACAAAGAACACGTTTTACTCCTAATATAATGTGTAATAGCATGTAAATATTTATTGTTATAAATTGTGATGGACTGGCATCACATCCCTGGGTCATGATCTTCTAAGTTCTTGGGATCCACTCCAGGCTTGCCGTTAATCCATATCGGATAATCACTTATGGAAAATCAATGTATATATATAGAGTTTACAATATAAAGTCTACTAAGTGAAGCTTGGGTATGAAACCAGAGCTGATATGCCTTTGTATCTTAATGTACAGATGGTGAACTTAGCAATGTTCACCATGGAATTTCAAATGTACAGCAATAGTGATGATGTCACAGTTGAACCATTACCGGAGCCTTCTGGAGGTTCCTGTCAGCAGGGTGACTCGCTGGAGCGTTGTGTCTGGGGGGACGTACATCGCCCTTGTGGCTTGGGCCACATTTTCAGCTGTCTAAAACAGATGGTTGGCAATTTGTCCTACATCAGGGGGAGGCTCGTGGAAAACCTGTTCAGAGTTCTCACGATCCAAATTAGAACCAGGGCGATTTTGTTTTAAACCATCCCCTCCCCCCCAAGAGGATGCTATGGAAAGGTAACATTTAGGCGCACTGAGAGGTGGGGTATCTTAGTAATAACAAATATCCTCTTGCACTGCATATGGCATCCTCAAAAAGGTCTCATGGGAAGGAGGGGGGATAAAGCTGTCTTCATATTTTTTTATTGACTTATAAAGCAAATAGCCATGTTGTAGGAAGAGTGAGGTCAATTTGTGCAGCTATCAAGCTGTGCAGCAAAATATCAGTGTCAGACCAAGGAATGGCTGACAGCCAATTAAATTGAGCAGTCATGCTTTTAGAAACAAACGGTACATCGCATACATTATTCTAACCACTATAATATATCCATCCATTCATCCATCAATCTTTTATGACTGCTCATCCACCACAGGGTGGTGGGGAGCCTGGAGTCGATCCTGGGAATCCTGGCGCGCCATGCTATTCAGAAGGTTGCTGGTTCAGATCCCAGGGTTGGCAGACAGATTTTACCACTGGTCCCTTGACCAAGGCCTCTGACCCTGCTTTTTCCAAAAAAAAATAAATACACTGCCCTGGAATAAAGCATCTGTTAAATAATTGTAAACAAATGAATAATAGTGAAATTAATATACCAGTCTTGTTCCTTCCGTATAACCGTTCTCATATATTACAACAGTTAAAATCTTTGGGGAGACTCAGAGCTACACACACCTCTGGTTGTGGGTTCAAATCTTGCCCCAGCTCTCTGTGTGGTATTTCTAATGCTCTTTCTGCTTTGTGCAGGTTTACTTGCAGTATAATACTCTGTGTTCCTTCCATAGTCCAAAGACACAAACCAAGAATTGGTAGCTGGTTACTCTATATTGCCCAGTGTGTGTGTGCGCACCCTACCCTGGATTGGCATAGGGTCTAAGGCAGGGGCATTCGGTTGGTGGACCACATCCAGACCGAAACAGTTTAATCTAGACCCCCCCCCAGAAGTTTTTAACATTTAATTCTGTGCATCCTGGGATTGACTCCATGTTCTCTGTGGGTTTGTACTGGATAAGCGGCTGGGGGATGCACTGATGGATTAAAACAACAAATCTGTTGACTTCTAAGGCTCCTTTTAAGTAAGCAACACTGATTTTAGCCTAGACCAGTTTATATTAAATGACGGCATGACGCAGTGGCGGCGAGAGTAGGAGGACGATGAGTTCGACCAGCATCTTTCCTCTGTGGATCCCAGCTGCCTCCATTCTGAAGAGGGAGAAGCGGATGAGGACCAGGAGCGTGCACTTCGAGAAGGTGACGGTCTACTACTTCACCCGGCGGCAGGGCTTCACCAGTGTGCCCAGTCAGGGTGGCAGCTCCCTGGGCATGTCCAGCCGGCATTGCGGCGTGCGCCAGTACACCTTGGGCGAGTTCGCCCTGGAGCAGGAGAGGATCCACCGGGACATGCTGCGTGATCACCTGAAGGAGGAGAAGCTGAACACCATTAAACTTAAGGTACGGGAATGCTGTGATCTGCAGATCTCCAGCATTAGTAACACAAGTTTTGAAAGTATAAAAACATGGAAACCCCATTTGATGTCAATAAGTGTTTATAGACAACTGCTATCAGGGTTTATCAATTTTCATATCAATACTATGATTCGTATTACATAAACGAGAGGTAGACAGTTGTTGTCAAAGTTATTTTTATGCTATTTTGTTGTCTGTATGTGAATTTGGTAACACTCTACCTGATTGGGCACAACTAACGTAGTATTAAGTTTTCAGTTCTGCAGTAATTAACCACAAACTTGATACTTCCGGGTCACTGCTCGTGCGATCGAACGGTTGGCATGTAGAGCGGCTGTTTCATTTATTTTGTTTTTTTTGTGCATTTATTTTAAGCATACGGTCTCTCAAATTGCCCCTCGGGGACAAATAAAGTTTTTTGATTTGATGATTTGATTTGACAAACTACATGTGTTAATTCCGTGCTGATCTCACGTTCGGTCATCATTAATGAATCGTGAAGCGTGATCTTTTATCTCAAGCAGTTACTGTATCTGTTAATCCTGTAAACCATTGTGAACCACTGAAGGAACAAATAATGAGTAACACATGTGACGTACTTATCTCATGCTTGTCCGTCATTATTGAATCATGATTCAATATTTATTGGGCAGTTGCTATATTTGATCATTTATCTGTTAATTCTATAAACCTTTATGAAGGAACAAGTAATGAATAACACAAGTGAAAGAATGATGTCAAGTTTTTTCATCATTAATGAATCATGAAGCATCATTTATCTGAAATACCGACTATATTTGTTTATAATTTGTACTTCGGTAGTAACTGAGTTACTAAGTTACTAAGTGTTACCGTGAATTGTTTTGGATCTGACCGGACCAAATACATCCACTTCAGCTGACCAAGAATGGTACCGTGGAGTCAGACGAAGCTAGCGTGCTCACGGTGGACGACATCTCGGATGATGACATCGACCTGGACAACACAGAGGTGGACGAGTACTTCTTCCTGCAGCCGCTCACCACCAAGAAGCGGCGGGCCCTTCTAAGGGCCTCGGGAGTCAAGAAGATCGACGTGGAGGAGAAGCACGAGCTGCGGGCCATCCGCGTCTCCAGGGAGGACTGCGGCTGTGACTGCAGGATCTTCTGTGACCCAGAGACGTGCGCCTGCAGCATGGCAGGGATCAAGTGCCAGGTAGACAGAGCCGGTTGGGCTGCTGCTGCTAAGCAGCCCACACATCTACCCATCATGCATTGCTCGCAAGGACAATGCTGAAATCCATGTGTTCTGCAGTCTGTGACAAGTACATGAGCTCACTATGCTATATGAATTGCACGTCAATTGTACAGTGCTAGAAAGAAAAGATTATCTCCTTGTGACTGAATGTTT
Source organism: Mormyrops attenuatus (assembly GCA_026777985.1). Classification (NCBI taxonomy): domain Eukaryota; kingdom Metazoa; phylum Chordata; class Actinopteri; order Osteoglossiformes; family Mormyridae; genus Mormyrops; species Mormyrops attenuatus. The sequence continues at coordinate 45,582,536 of JAODKC010000001.1, read as the reverse complement.
AATAATGTTATGTATGTTTTTCACTTTTTGATGCAGAAATTATTTGTGTTTTTCTTTAATAAGCTCAGATTTAATCGTTTACCATCACACTGAGATCACGGTGAAGGCCACATCATTAAATCATTAATTACATTGGGAGAATTATGGTCCATCAGCTTGATGAATGAGTGTTTCATGTAGGTTTTGACTTTTGTTCTTTTGGCCCTAGGTGGACCGCATGTCTTTTCCGTGCGGCTGTACGAAGGAGGGCTGCAGCAACACGGCAGGAAGGATTGAGTTCAACCCCATTAGGGTACGGACTCATTTCCTGCACACCATTATGAAGTTGGAGCTGGAGAAGAGCAGGGAGCAACAACAGGCCTCAGCTGCTAACGGCGGTTACCATGGAGAGGCCAACATACACAGCAGCGCTCTGGTACCGGCCCAGCACGGTCTGGAATATTCCCTAGCGGATGCTGTTCCTCAGACAGCGATCATGCATCTCCAGGCGGCCGAGGAGATGGATGAGCCCATAGAGGATGAGGAGGAAGAGGAGGATGATGATGAGGAGGAGGAGGAGGAGGAGGATGAGGAAGATGATGCCAGTAGCTTGTGCAGTGGCCTCACCGACTCCAGCACTCAGAGCTTGGCTGCCAGCGACTCCGAAGAAGAGGATGACGAAGAAGACAAGTCGGACGGATTTGAGGACACCTCGATCACATCTCCAGGGTCCCGCAGTGAAGCTGTACCTCTGTCCTCTGTGTTGTGTTACTCTGATGGTGCAATGGTACAGGATAACCACACCAACGGCAACTGTTATTTTAGCAGTGCTCCACCAGAGTATTATCAGCTGGAGGCCGCAAGCACTGCGTCCATCAATGCGACAGCCAACCCCACCAGCGAGTCCTACGGCGAGGTCTCTCCGTTCCAAGACGGGGTCGCCAACGGCAACGGAAATTTCAATGTAGCTTCAGAGCAGTACCCAGACTACAACGGGCAGCCTGAGGAACCCTATGTCAATCATTTCGGCTTGGCGAACGGCACCTCCACGGTCATTGTCCGCTCTCCCGATAATGAGGACAACGTGCGGCCAGGTGGGGTGTATCGCGAGCAGCCAGGAGGTCATGCCCAGATGGAGTTTCAAAACTATTTGAACAATAATTCCCAGGAGCGCTATGTCAGCAATGGGAATTGCTTTGAGAAGGTAAAAGAGGTTGCCAGCGGCATGAATGAAGTCCCACCTCTACCAGACAGCAGACATAACCCTGCAATACTAGAGAGTTTCCCCCAGGTTGCACCAGTTTAACATACCTCATATGTTAAGGATTTTTGTCATTTTTATTATCATTTTTTAAAGCCATCATGGTCCATTTAATGAATTGGTAGTTATGAGATTAAACAACTGCAATGTAAGGGGAACCTTTTATTTTTTATTTTAATTAAAAGGGGAATGATTTCATTATTTATACTTTTGTCCATTTCAAATCGAGTTTATAATGAAGGGACTATAGTCAAACAGTCGCGTTTTAAGTTTTTAAAGTTCAGTTAAATTTTTATTTAATATACGACACTGAAAGACCATTAAGTGTAAGCTTTAGGCCTGTGCAATGTAAGTAACTTGTAAAATCAAGGTCAATGTTCTAGTTTCCATCAGATATAGTGAGATCTTTTATATATGTCCATGTGTCAAGTGTAGGGAAAAAAGTACTCTGTGCTGTTTATTTACGGAGTTATTAAGTGTATGTAAAATTATAAATGTTTTGATAATTAAAAGCATGTTATTTTTCATCTGTCTAGCATTAATGGCAAAGCTGACAAAAGGGGTTCAAAAATCTATTCAAAAATTGTAAGCTATATCAGTTTGGTGTACAAGCAGTATTTTGTGTTGTTACATATGTGCTTTTTTATTCTTGTATATGCATGATACTCCAGGCTTAAAGACATATTTTTTTATGTTTAATGTCCTCCGCTTTTGGTTCAATTTCCAGAAGCACAAACTGATCCGAGTCGTCCGTAGGCCTATCAAATCCGCATTTGAATTTGCACTTTTTAGATTTAATTCAATTTTGAGACGGGGTTTTCGCCATGTAAATGTCTTAATTGCCAATACTTGAACAATGATAGATAGACATCAGTAGGCTACTTTATTTTTGCATTGATGATCAGTATATTTTACACGCATTTGCATTTATAGTTTAAGATCGCATGCAACGGTTTAATTTGAAACTTTTCTTTCTGAAGGCATACTTGATGAAGAAGGAGAAATTATCTCAAATTCAGCATTTCTTTAAGATTAGCATATCCTACACTTACAGGGATTTCCTATTGTAGCACTTTGATATACATTTAATACTATCTTTATGAAGTGTTGCACCTTATGGTTTTCAATTGGATATGTTGATTAAGCTGCCCTGTGGGATTTAACCGAACTTTAAAAAGGCACTGGCCTATATACTTGAGAATGTAAGTGCAAGAAAGCTTGCAAAATGCTGTCAATAATTCTCTCTGAAAAAGTCTGGTGTATGAGACCATAGTTCCTTCCAGAAGCAGTACTGTGATGTTTAATAGATGTACGAGAACCACAAACATGAGGGTGACTGGTAGCAGGTCCAGTGGCAAAGGTCATGTGATCAGTCAAGCCAGGCCATACAGGGGTTCAGAAAGGAGGCGGAGCCAAGCTAAACAGAAACGCTTGTTTTCAACTGTAGATCTTTCTATTGTTATAGAAATGCTTCTTTGCAATGAGAGCTTTAGATGTAAATGGGAGAAAGTATTTATATTAAAATGAAAAAATCTATTTCTTGTGCAATAGCATTTACAAAAGAGTGCAATGGATTTGCTTATGTTTACAATGGCTTCTACTTCAATACTTTTACATTACTAATTACAAAACTAATTTTTAAAATATCACGACCTTTAAGATAAAACGACACTTGAATATATTATATGATGATGCCATACATTCATAGTCTATATTAAATTTGACACTTAAACCGATTTTGTAGAAATACACGTAATTGACTTTAGAAAGCACTCAAAGTCTGACAATCCTCGAGTATAGTACTATATTTGTATGTAACGAGTATGACACCCTGGTTATCTCATACCTTTGTAAAGTCACAGGATACGAAACAGCTTCGTAGATGGATAATCGGATTTCAGAATGGAAATCGTTGAATGCTCCATCAGATCAGATTGAACGAAATGTTAATATTAAAATGATAATTCGACTCGGGAGACAGCAATATTGAAAACAGCCTGTCACGGGTAACATGCCCTAAGTGATGTATTACTTTGTTTTGGCATAAGAAATAAATGTTATCAAAATCAATAGTTTGCTACGGATAAAGAATAAACGGGTTGCGGAAAGGTCCGATGTCCGTCGACGCTATAGTTTGTCAAACCTACTCCCCAGCCTTACTGGATCCTCATTTTGTTTTTTTATTCTGGCAATGTGCCAGCGGCACAGAGCTCTCGGGTACGCGCTGTGGTGCTAGAACGCGCGTGAGCCGCACTGACGCTGCATCCAACTCTGTGTTGCTCTGCTGTATTGACGATTTTTCCCCCTGTATTTATTATGAATGATGCCGAAATGTGTATTTATTGTGATTTATTGCAACAGTCTGTATTGATAAAAGGTCTGTTTTCAATATTTCAATATTCCTTATAGTGAGTTTTTTTCACGCTCTGTGTTTTATGTGCCTGTTTTGTTAATGCAGCTTTTCAATGAAAATTAGTATATATATTTTTTTTGCACAAACAATTCTTAGCTAGATTTTATACATTTGTTTTGGTTTTTAATCACTTGTTAAAAGCCAAAATATCGTGGTTTACTTTTTGTTTTTCCACCAATGAGACTTTGAAATAAAGAATTCGATTTGTTACATTTCACGTTAGTGGTGAAGAATCTAACATTTGACAGATGTTAGCTACGTTTAATCCCGATCACTTGTGCACCTCAAACCTGAAAAGATAAAATTGAAAAAGTTAAATTGACGACAATGTTGTTCTCACTCACAAATTGGAATTACTCTTCAAAGACCGATAAGCACACTGCGTTGCTTGTGAGTAAACTTGTGAGCTAAAGGCAACAACTGTAAATGAAGAGCCATCGAACTTTGATTTTATGCTCAAAATAATAAGCTTGAGGATAATTTTACCATTAATTTGAATTTAACATAATATTGCTAATTTAAATAATTTTACATTTAAAAATCTGACTGATCCTGGATTTTTTTTAGTCCTTTTGTTTCAAAATATTTACTACTACAAAGCTTAGCCATGATTCAGAGGCCCAGATATGTGATTTTGCCCTTTTCCCATACAGCTCCAATGGTTTCTACGATAATGATGTATTATCAGGTGTCACCACATTAACAAAAGGTTTATCTAATATGTATCAGCATCTCACTCTTATCTAGAAATCACCTCAAGTTATCCTTAGCTAATGTCATGACGAAGTATTCACATGCTTCATAAAAACCATCTTATATAAAACAAACTTTATTAGCAAGTTTTAATGTTAATCAATGGGAGTGTAATACAGCCCCAGGTTTAAAGCAAACTGTAGCTGTATGTTGAGAGGAACAGGTTGGATACCTTAACGGCTCTGTCATAGAAACCTGTTGAAAAGTGAAACGGTTTACAAGGGTTAGATAAATATCGTTATTCATATACTGGCCTCTTTGAACCCCTGTCCAAGCAAGTATCCAGTGGCAGTCCAATTGGGGCCAAAATAAAACATTCTCACCTATAAAAGACCAAACACCGATAGCGGACATAAAAATGTTTATTTTTGTTTAACTTGCTCAGTTCGGCTCATTGTTAAAAAATGTCCTTTCGAACAGTCAAGTCCAAAAAATGTTCAAAGATTTAACGAGAGCATAGTGACCTAAAAGTTAATAATATGGTGCACAAAAAGAATTTAAGTGGAAAATAGCCAGGAAGAAAAATCTCTGGGGATCCAGGAGCTGGCTGAGATTCCTCAGACATACTGCACCGTTTCATAAGGAAAATCCAACATGAAGCATATTTGGTGAGCCTCTTTACATTATCCATTATTTATCTTCCCCAATAAAAAAACACCATTTTCAATTCCCCACATTTTTCTGGAAATTGAATCAAATTCATGCCTGCATTTAACGGATTAAAATATCAGGGGTGTTATACCAAAAACAAACACTGGATGGTGCCCTCATGTGCCGCAGCTCAATTGGACATCATAATTCTATTCTTACCTGACAAAAAGGAGCGACCTCTCTTTTTCATTAGCACATACTTCCGAAATAGCTGGCGCCAATGTGGTTCAAATCGCTCGATAAGGACAGAGCAACGCCTAAAAATATTTGGAATGGCAAAGGAGCTTTCTGCTTATGGGAATCCTTATCCAGATCTAGCCAGAAAGCCAGACTCTCCATTACCTTGGATTGGTGGCACGCAAGAACCTAGTCACTATGGGTGCTTGTATATTTTTCCGTGGTTAGCGTTGATGGTGCTCCTCACCTTGCCCCAAATTCTTGAATTGGACTTTAAACCAGAAGAACTTTGAAGCTAAAGCTTGCAGAAAGAGACGGCACATGTCGGTGGACAATAAACCAGCATTCGGAGTACATTGACTAGTACTCATCCTGTTGACCAAGCAGCTACATGGAACTGTCTTTAGGTAACCTCTCCTTAATCCATCATTTGCATCTCCGTGGAGATTTCAGTTGAACAGCGAAGGTGCAGTCAAGTGGCCCTACTGCACACAAAAGTAGCAGAGTTGATTTGGCAAGTTTGCCAGAAGTGGACAGTACCATGTCTCCCATGGTAAAGGGATGACTTCTCCATTCATATCGAATTCTGATACCATCTTGAAATGGTGTTTTTTATCCCCCTACTGTTGTACATGGGAGGATCCAGGTTGTCTTCTGGTTTCAGCAGGGCCCTCAAGCAGGTATAATATGGATGATACTGCAAAAAGAACGAACAATCCTCCATGCTTCTGCTTCCTGGAAGGAGGTGGGCACGAGTCAGCACCATTTCCCATTTTTCACACTCGTCCACAATGGGCAGGAAATACTTTTATATAAAACAGGAGGAATTCAAATCATGTGGATGTTACAGGTGAGGAAAAAGACCAGCTTTCCACATGTCCCACGTTAAGCTGTTTTGCCACGATTATTGGATGTAGCGCGTTGACCCGTCGCCGCTTGTTCCCAGCTTTAGGGAGTCCTTATCATGCAAACATCTCTCAGCTCATCTTGCCACGTGCGCCACCATCCGACACAAGCCGCTCAGTCACAGGCAAAAGGCTGACGCACGAGAATACTAAAAATACAGCACAGGGAAGCGCTGGGTGAAACTGGGTCTGGGTGAAATCACTCAACAAGTCGGCAAGGCTTCGTTTTCCTATTAGGGATTGGTCCATAAAGACTGCCAAGTCCAACTGTCACATAAAAGCTACTAGCGGAAAAACGTGCGCAAACACACACACAGGTGGTATATTCATAATGCCTTTTAGGTTCAGGTTATCAGATCTGCGATATTTAATCAAGTAATTTGGTAAAGAAATTTGCACAAACAATCACTTAAAACCAGAAGTTTTTGTAAAAATTGGGATCTAGTGACATATAAAAGCTGGCAACTGAGCAGACAAATAATAATAATAATAATACGAAACAGCAACATTGTGTGCAAGAAAGTGAGTTAGGCACTTTAAAAATGCCCCGCTCTTTCCAGCAATACAGCATCCAACACCAAACAATACCAATAAACCCAATGAAATTATTTCAACCATGGCAAAGCAATCAGTTGGGCCCACATTGTATATGTCCCCCCCATATCACACTAGATTCTTTATAGGAAAAAAGACATTGTATCCATGTGGATATTAATACTTTTCTCACTTAATTCTAGGGCATAATCTGGTCATGTAATGGATTTCACTTCTACTGACAGATACAAGCTTACTTTTGCCATATGCTTTATAAAAGCATTTTCATACACTTAATACTGCTAAAATACATCCTTTGCTACCATTTTAAGAACCGAGATATTAAAGTTAAACATGCCAGTTAGGTGTATTTTAAACCAAATTAAAAAAATACATAAAATATGCGCAACGTTGACATGTTAGTACTGTTTAAATCGTTAATAACCGGAGTACATGACTCCAGCACGAAAGGAACTTTTGATACGGATGACAAACACCTGCATCGTCACATGACACCTCAGTGTTCAAGTTACTATGATCTGAAGCTGATTATAAATCAGTACATTCTCTGGCCTTTGAGAGTCGGACACCATCACATTGCATCTGAAAGAAAAGAAGTTGCAAAATATGCAAAATATACCAGGTCCACCAGGTTCCATCCCTACTGATCCCTCCTTGAATTGTGCATCCCTGAAAATATACGCTTCCATATCCCCCGTAATATTTAACATTGTTTTCCCAAGCTCAATGTTGCATCAGTTCAATCTCGATGACACAGTGGCATTTAAGGCTGTTAAGTCACTTTGGAGAGTGCTTTCAGAAGACTACATAGATCAGAGGCAAAAGGTGGCTATTTTAACCCATTTTTATACACATATTATTGCGTGACAAGGCTAACAAATTCTAAAAAAATATCAATTCATAAATAACCCTTCGAAAATATCTTTGGTGCTTCAGTATTTTCAGAATACGTACTCCTTCTCTCTCTGTGTTTGTTTCACATGTAAAAACTAGGGGGAAAGTTAGCTCCTAATCACGACTAATCAATAAAAGATCAAGATACTAATGAAGAAGTCTTACTTCAGAGCTGTTGTTCCCTGCTCTCCTCTGCCATGGTCAGTTAGTCATATACTGCATGGTCTTTAAAATCTACCCAGCAGAATATCTAATATTCTGATATGTACATTACTGACTTCCAGCACCAACAAGTGTCCTTGTGGGGAACCTGAAACACTAAAGCAGCTACAAACACAAATTAGATACATCCAGAATGACATTTATGTGCCTTCTTCCCGTTGAATCAGGGCTTTCCTGTACAAAATTCAAGACTACCCAGCATTGTGTATTTCACATATAAAAAATAAATTAAAACCCAATAAAAATAAATCTCCCATCAAAAAAAAAAAAAGTTCCCCCATAACCCCGTCTATGAACATCCAGATGCATTATGGGATCCTCAGGTAAACATCCAAAGTTGGGATTGATCAGTGGGGTTACAGGAAGCCATGTGTGGTTTTTTCTGAACGATACCAAGGCACAACTTCAATGCAGGATTAAAAAGCTGCTGGCCCTTTAAGAAAGAAAAAAGAGAGAGTGCTATTAAACTGAGTTACCAGCAGAAAAAAGCACATTTCCAATTAAATACACTGCGTCTAACAAGCTAAATCAGAGCTTTACATGCATGTTTACCCATGCAACTGCTATCAGACTTGACTAATTACTGCTATTCTAAGAAGTAATTGTTGCAACCACATTAACATTAATTGGTATGCGAATTGCATTAACAGCGGCAAGGTCCCAGCTGCAAGGTTCCTGCTGCAGAATCACCTGAAATTCCCAGTTCTGTTCAGCTGCGACGAACGAGTCGCGTCCCTTGTACTGGCAGTCCTGCAGTTTCACGTCGGCCTGCATTGCATGCAGACACAGCTCCTTCTGGATGTTGTGCCGCAGCTCATGACGCGTTGAGTACTCAAAATACTGGCACAAAAACACACGTCACAATACATGCAAGGGTAAGCCTACGTCTCCTTCAGCAGAACGATGGGAGGGAAAAACCCACTAGCTTTCATTTTCTACCTGGCAATATATGCTAGCAGGTAGAGCTTGGCGGTATTACCAAAAATTAATATCACGGTATTTTTCAAAGTTATATTGGTTTCACGGTATACAACGGTATTTTTTTTAAAGTATGACTGGGCATTTACATTTTATGGGACACACTTTTGTTTTACGTTTTTGCATTGTTCCCACATTAACTAAAAAGTGTTTCCTCTACCATTATATTAGGGGGGCGCCCCGCACCCCCCAACAGCACCTCCTGCCCACCCTTGAAGGTCAAGTTAATTTTATTTTCTATATAGCGCCAGATCACAACAGAAGTCATTTAAGGTTACCTTTCCTATAGAACAGGTCTATACATTGTCCTTTTATTAAACAAACTAAATAGCCTTATGTTATTTATCTTATTTACACAACAGCTTGTCATTTTTTGTCTCTACACAGTCGCACGTTTACAATTCTCCTCTGCTCTCTGTATCTGCTCTCTTCCGCCCCGATGCGCGCGCAAAGACACGTGCGCGCACACACACAGGTGAGCACACTCCCACCAGCGGACAGAGAGCGTGCATCGGAAAATATGTCGCGTCAACCACCTGAAAAGCAGACAAAAATATCTGCGTTCTTAAAATGTATTTGCAGGTCAAGACAAACATCCACAATAGGCTGCAAGGAGACCATCTTGCAGCCAGCATGTGGATCCCAATAAATGGGCCAGACGTTTCTGACTTCCCATATCAAGAAGCTCTAGAAATGTTCTTCCAGAAGCCCAGAAAGATAACTGCAATGACAAAAGCTGCCCACTTTGTGGATAATTGTCATAAAAAAGAAATGTTCTGATGTTTAGTTCAGTTGTTATATTGACTGCTGTTATTAGAAGAAACACATGAACACCATGAATCCTGTCGGTGTACGTCTGCCCCCTCCAAAGCTGTAAACCTAGGGGAAACACTGAACTATATTATTTTATTATTAGCCATTGCGCCTATCTGCTACCTTAATAATAACACACGGCCAACGTGTTTGTTGGCTAACTGCTTACAGATACGTAAATGGCTAATGTTAAGGTGTGCTGCAACGTGACCTTTACTGACCTCGCGAAATTTCTCATAAAGACCGGAATGTTGGTCTTTAAGATCTTTCGCCAAGTTTGACGTGCTACTTCACTTCTTCACCACAACTTCGTAGCACTGTTTGCATAGAGGCTTATTGACATCCTTAGCCTTTCCATGCTCGTCTGAAAAATACTTCCAAACAGCACTTTTGCATTTTTATTTTTTAATAAAGCAGCTTGCGAAGTGCCTTCAACTGCAGCATACGCCATGTTCAGCCAACTTGTGTGTTAAAACCGCACTGTTGGTATCAATAATGGTGAAAATGGGTATCTAATCAGATACTAATTTTTTGTATCGATTAGTATCTGAGAATCATTTTATTGACAACCCCAGTGTCTCATTATTTTCAACTCCAGCGTCAGCTATATCTTCTGTTTCTGATCGTTCGCGGTACATTTTAGTTTCCAGCTGCGCCACTTTCTGAACGTTGTGTAGTATTGCGGTATAAGAAAAATTCATATCATAACAATAATAAAAAACGGTTTTCGGTATGAACCGGTATACCGCCCAGCACTACTAGCAGGTAAATTAAGTGGATTTGACATTACTCCTGAAGGGGCAATAGAGGGGTAATAGAATTTTCCAGAATGGTGAGCTGAAAATTTCTGTCATGAGAGCTGAAGTGCACCTGGTTTCCTCCAAGCCCGTGACAGGGGTACATGATGATGTTTTTGCCACCCTCATTGTTTTCGCCCGCATCAAGGCACAGGTTGGTACCGATGTTCTTCACCTGGGGCAGAAGAGAAAACACGTTTCTAGTAAAATTAGCCATTAAAAGGCAACCACATGGAAGAACATTTCACTTTGCCATACTATAGCCTGCCTCTGTAGCTCGACAAGTAAAGCATTTTGCCAACAATGAGAAGGTCGTGGGTTCAAATCCCAGGGAGTGTACATATGCTGTCACCCTTCCCTCTAATGCAAGTCGCCTTGAATAAAAGCATCAGATAAATGAGTAAAAGTTAAATCCCCAGATGATCTGAGGATGCTGCGGTAGGAAAACTGCTCTGAATAGACACTCTGATCTTGAGGAAAAACGGCGGGGGGAGTTAACCATTTACCGAGCCAAATTTGAGCGGGTTAAGATCGGGCAGGAAGACCTCTGGGTAAATGTTCTCCAAAAACCAGGAGAAACTTTTGCACTGTAGACGCTGCCGGAGGTCCATACGCCTGGAGATGTCTCCAAAGGATTTCTGTAAAAACAATTCCGGTCTGTTAGAGGGGGCAAAATTTTCCACATTTATAAAAAAAAAAAACAAAAAAACACAACACTGCCCACTCTTAACATGGAGGAAAGGCTGTCTTGCCACTTCCCAGACACGGTTTAATACCACAGTTTCAGGTTAAGAGTGAGGTGTTAGACAAATGCTCGTCATGGATGTTTTACCTCAAACCAGCACTTTTTAAGCAAATCAACTATCCAGAGTTTCTTTTTAATCGACTAGTTCTTTTGTACTGATCAGCACTCTACAAAAACACCTAGCTAGATGCATACCTTTAGGAGAAAGATCTGACTTGATTTCAGCGCAACATGACACAATTATTAACCATAATTTATTTTTCTGTAATCTCACTGTTACCACGCTCACAAAGCAGCCAGTAAGAGCTACAACTTCATATTAGCTAAACTACAAATCATTTAAACCTCTAAGATCATTGCTCCCAGTTAATATATAAAACTGTACTTATGACCGAATGATTCCAATCATTACACAGCACAGACGTATGGCCAGATAAAACAAGATGTCCTTCCCACAGCTACATAAATCAGCTGAAACAATAACACGTCATCGAATCCAGATGCTGACTCGTGGCCACAAAAAGCACTAAAAAAAAGAGCTGGACAAGTCACATTAGTAGCACTGCGATTTGGCCTGAGAGACCGAGTCAAACACACTTGGTCAGTACGTCCGTTAAAATGACTAATTTGCATTACATTTATTGAAGGACCTTTAGGGATAAGGATTTTAATAATATATAAATATATAAAAGTTCTAATAGTGGTAAAATTAACGGCAGACACTGAAAAAGTAAATCACTTGGCAGTAGGGAAAAAAAAACTGAAAGAATAAAAATTCAAGATGACATTTAAAAGTGAGGATATCCTGACCAGTGTACCCATCTCACAGCACAGAAAATGAATAATGACCTCCAACGACTATTACTGCGGTCATAACTGGAATAACGTAATAATTTATGTTGGAAACAATAACTCAGGAGGAAGCATTCGCGGCAGCAACCCAGTAACGAAGTAACAGGCTGCCATGTCCAGGATACATTTCCTGCTTGGCAACTTGGGGGGGGGGGGGGGAGATTGCCTCACTTTGACAGACTGTTAAAAAGACAGGTGTGGCTGCTCCTTTACTACACGGCATCTAAGTTCAGTTACCGACACAGGGAGGTGACTTATGTTGGGTATGGGGAGGCAATAAAAAATAAAATTACAAAAATGAATAGATTGAAAGAGTAAATTAAAAAAATATATATTAAAAAAAAAACGTACGTTGTCCAAGTGCACACATACTGTGTCAATCTCAGAACTCGTGCAGTGCGCAGTAGTGCTGACATAATCACCAGGGCATAGCTGCTTGGGCAAGACAAATGCAGTGATTCAGGATAAAGGGCAATTTTATCTGCAAGCGGACCAACACTAGGTGGAGAGGGGCTCGAAGGCTTACTGGAGAACACAAACGATATAATCAATGCTTTAGCTGGCTTTTTGCTCAGACCATGTGGATATAAGAGGCGCCAGTGTGACAGTAGAATGCAGCAGACACCTACTTCCTTGGACATCTGAAATGCTTGTGGATTCCTGCGGTAAAAGATCTCCTTGTAGTCGTCCATCCAGACCTCGGCCAGGCGCACTTGGTTGCGGGCGATCACTTGGGTTCCCTTCGGAAAGGTGTGGGGGCTCTTGGTACGGAAGACGTGACCCACGACACTACAGGGAATGATCTCCAGCTGACCCCCACACTGCCACACCTGAGGAGGGAGGTGGCACAACGGTCACGATTCCCAACTTGCTGTACGGTAACTGAGGCGAGCAGCAAGACTACAGGGTCTCTAGCTGAACCAGAACACAAATGTGTGTCGTATTAAGCTTGGACGGCATTACAGTAATATGGTATACCATGGTGTTTTGGACATACTGCTCTATGTTGAACAGTTTATTTTTTATTTATTTTTACAAAATACCATGGAATTTGTATGGTCTTTTAATGCTATTCTGGCATTTTGAAATCTTGGAGCACAAATTGTATCATAGAGACCCCCCCCCCCCCATGAATTTTACCACCAAGATTTCAAAATAACAGAATAGCATCAAAATGCCTAATAACAGGGTGCCTGAGATCTTGTCCCATTTTCCAAATAAAAAATGCAAAAAAAAAAAAAAAAAGAAAAAAAATCAACTAAATGCCCAACTTTTGTTCTTTGTACCCCATTTGTCAGTCACTGACAATCACAAAAAATTTAGAGCCCCCCCGATTCACAAAATTTCTGACGATGTCACCGATCTCACTAAATGTACCCCACCACATCCAGACCCTCGACCATCGACTTGATGGTATGACGGTATGAAGAATTACAGATGCCATCCATTAAATAACTAGAAAACAGTACAAGTAAAAATCAACCATCAGCAAAAGCAGACAGGGTGTGGAGTGCCTTACCCGAAAAGACATCTCGATGTTCTCACCCCCCCAGATTTCCATTTCTTCATCATAGCTTCCAATATGATAAAAGTAATCTTTGGAAATTGAAAACAGTCCCCCGGCAAATGTTGGCGTTCTGTGAAGGGGAGATGGGTTTGCCGGTCAGGAACTGATTAGGAGTTTAATTATTCTACAAAGTCAGCCGGCAATAAATTGTCAAGCATTCATTTAGGAAGTGCAACTAAAAGAAGCATAGCGAACAGAAAACCAGGGATCCAAATGTGAAGAAGGCATCGACTTAGTGGCCGAAATATAATGTTTGACTTTGCTCGTAGACAGTTTCAATGGTCAACTTTGCTCACTAATCATCCATCAGAAAGCCTTACTTGATTGGGTAGGTCTCATCCTTCCTGCGCTGCTTCTCGTGGTCGGGAAGACCCTCCCAGCCGAAGGATAGACCCCAGTCAAAGTTGCCACGGTTGTGACTCTGCCCATAGGGTGAAGGTTTCATGAACTCGAAAGTGTTGAGGTCGATCGTGTTGATGTCGGGACTCACGACTGCGGTGTGGTTGTCCGCTATCCTGGCCAGCAAGGGCTCCAGCCACCCATGGAAGCACTCACCTAGCATAAACAAGGCCCAAATAAACGACACCTTCCTCACCCTGTCGCTCAGACCACGCTAACATTCCAAAGCTTTTGCTGATTAGCTGCATTAAAAGGCCATCGTGTCACATGACTACAATATTAAGTGACACGTATGGAATACAACAAAAGAGCAAAAGTTAAACTGCACAGAGCCGACATTAGGGCGGGCCAACTGGTACTGCCACACTGGGTCCCGCCCTCTAAGGGCCCCCACACAAGAGGGAAACTTGCCTAGGTAATAAAATGCTTTTTTTCCCCCATTGATCATATACAACCATGTTTCATCTGAATACATCATCCTGACTAAATGCTGGGGTGTGACGGTACATTGTAAACCATTTGATACATCATTTTTTGTTCAGTACATACAATGAAACAAATACATTTATTGACATGGGCAGAACCTAAATTCACAAGTAAATATTCAACACAGAAAACATTATGCTAATTATGGCTGTCTCTATGGTTATGGCTAATGCTGGTTACATTTTTACAGATTTGGAAAAATCGGCAGTTTGGGAACATTTTGCTTTTCCAATAAATTACACCAGCATTGGAGAGATACTAGCCGATAAAAGCAAGGCTTTGCTATACCAAACGAGTATGTTTCTGGAAACGCATCCAACATGAAACTCATTTGAGACGACATCATCCGAGTGTGTGTACGCCAACAGCAAGGCTGAAACAGCCGTGAGTTAGTCTGCCCAAAGCAAGTAAGGCATTCTTACCAAGAAATTCAGACCAGGCTAAGATAATAATTATGATTACAATAATTAACCAATATTTATCGGATACTCTGCAGTAAAGAACCTGCAATTTCATTCGTTATGATATTTTACATACGTGTTTTTAGGTGCAAAAAGCCTCTCTTGGGTTTTGTTATTCAGACACGTTGACAGACGCATTGGTATTGCCAAATTGTGTTTGAATTCACAGTTGTAATAAAAATTATTTCAAAACAGATTCCCTTTTCCCTGAGGTACTGAAATTGCACCCAAAACCAAGGTTCGTACTGAACCGCGAATTCTGTGCATTTTACCCCCCTGCTAAATAAATACAGGAAATACACTTAATATAATGATTTTCATTCCTTGGTTCATGTTGGCCTCAGCCGAGGCCCGGAATAAGTTGCCTCTCCCTAGGTTTGGCTCCTCCTCAGAGATGGGCCTGGCACTGCACGATATATTTTGGTTCCACCTTTCCAAATTGACTGAGAAAGGAAATGCATTTCATAAACAAAGGCAACCTGAAAAACTTCTTTTCAAACAGTTGGATTAGTGACACAAATGTGTGCTACGGCACGAGAATGTGATGTCAGAAGGACATGCTGGGTACGTTGAGGAGTGCGGAATGCCAGAGGTTGGCTCTATTTCATTGTTCCCTAAGGGTTACAAACCCTACTATGGGGGGGGGGGGGGTGTACAAAGATGTGGGGGAAGGGGTCGGCTACCCACCACGCCAAACTCCCCCCGTGCATGAAGCCAGATTAAGTT
>JAODKC010000001.1:45537767-45548214 GCA_026777985.1 Mormyrops attenuatus | reverse complement strand
TGAGCCACACCTGTTCCTGGTATTTACCTGAGAAATGGTGTGGCTCATCAGAAGCCAGGTAGGATAGAAAACCTTTTCTGGACAGTAGGTCTCCAGGACCGGAGTTGGAGACCCCTGGGTTAAAGGCTACTTAAGATGAGGTTGCTAACTATATGCCCTCTAACAATATCCTGTTTAACTGGCTCTATCTTGTCTCGCTTATCTGCTTAAGGTCTGCTGTTCCTACAGCGGCTACTACTTTACCAGCATCGCACTACTATGCATCCATTGGCATATTAGCTCTGATCTCACTTGACATGGGTCGTTCCAACACTAGCCAGAACACCACCCTCTCGTGCTATCAAACTCCAGTCTTAGTCTAATTATATAATCCTTTGTCAAAGAATTCACTACAATCAGGAAAATTCAAAAAGCATGCGGGAAAAATCATGCAATGAACATGAGGCAGGAATGAGCCTTTTTCTGATGTTTTCATGTACCATCTACCCAAATGTATGTTAGAATTAGGCAGCTTACTTTATTTGGAAAATTTGTAGATGATTTTCTGAGGAGCGCCAAACAGTCATCAAGAATGGTAAAGAACAAAATTAATTGGTTGCAGCTATGTTGACTGACACAAAATACTTGAGCAGAGGTACAGAAGAGGGAATTCCCATTCAGAAACCTTAGACGCTTCTCTGACCTGACTGGAACTTGACCTTGGCCATAAGGTAAACAGCCTGCAGAAGTCCTGGGACAGATTTCACCACGGTCTCCAGCACAGAGGTGCTGTGTTGGAGCTGGGGAGAGGAGGGCTGGCCCTGGACAGACAGCTAGGAGCCCAGACATTACATTAATTATTCCATTAATTTCACCTAAATAAAATCTATCCATGCTTTATTTAGGCTGTACAGAACAACTCAACAAATTCCAAGGAAACCTATGGGTATGGGTATGACTATCACTTTCATTAATGATGCCTTAAAGATGGATCTCCTACTGACCTTTGTGGGGCAAAGACCTAGGTACTCCTTAACGATCTCGAGCAAGAAGTCGGGATTGAGTTTTTCCAAGTACTCCACCCCCAGGGGCAGCCCATGAAGACCGGAGAAGTGAGTCTCCACGGCCTCGTTCAGCAGGCCGGTCACCTCCTCCGCAGGCCTGCGCTTCTTAGCTGCCAGAACTGCGCGCAGGTACAGCAGCTCCTGAGAGAACGCAGTACATATAAGGTCTGCGTAATCTTGAGCCATGCATTGCGAATGTCAAGGACAAACTAATAAAGTAAATAGCCAGAACAAGAGCTACAGCCAGACAATAAGGTCAAAAGAGCAAGAGCAGGCAGTGTAGTGAACGGGATAAACATAGGAATACCAACTCTCCTTCATGTCTTATAACAGCTTGGTCTACTGTACATGAATATATACTTTACTCTGATGCATGTCATACTCAAAGGGTTCCTTTACTACAAAGTAGTATACATGGTTCTCAAAACATGTTAAAAAATTTGGACACAGGGGGTCAGGTTTACCAAAGCCAAGTTATTATTACTGAACAGGATGTTTGCTTCTGCTGCACCGCGTTTTGGAATTCCTTACCTTCTGATATCAAGGGGTCAACTTCAATTGAACTGTTTAAAACCAGATTGAAGACTTATTTCTATTCACTAGCCTTTCATGACTATCAGTGATTCTATGTTTTGTTTTCGTAGCTACTTGTTTGCCCTCCCTTTCTGCTGGGTGCATTGTGTCTTATTGTATTTTTATGTATTAATTTTATTGTATGATTAATGTGAAGCACTGGTTACAAAATTATTGGTGTTGTTTTAAATCTGCTATATAAATTATTTGCTATTGCTATTGCTACTGATAACGAAACACATATCGGTATAAATGTTCAGGCAGAAATGAAGCCAAAAGGAAGGCTGGTCATTTTAGCCCCAGTACACAATAGATCTGAGGCAGTTCCAATGCTAGGAATAATTACATGGAGTAAATCACACTGTCATCTGTAAACTGCAGTGAAGCTACTAAACAATGCCTCAAACAGCAATCTGCAGCATTATTCTGCAACTAAAATGCGGGCATCATATTCTATCTTTCTCAAAACAATGTGCGTCTTTTAAACATCTTAAGTTTTTATTCATTTTAATCTTAATTTTAATTTAAAATTTTACTAGAACCTTTGAGAGGAATCAGACGTCAGTAACAGCTCTATGATCCTGCTTACATTCTACATTTTCTAACTCTTCTCCTGGATGTGTAGATATATAGACTTTTTGGTCCTTCACCACAACCCAACAAGCTGCAAACAGATAACAACAAACATCTGTGACAGTGACAGGTTAGAAAGCGTGTCACAAGCCCCTTGAGGACATCACAGGGAAACCTGAAAAAGGCAATAGATCCTCAAACCACACCCCCTTGAACGCTGCCCCTATGGCGCAAACCGGACAAGGGAGAGCAGTACAAGTTGGGCAGGAGTCAGCAAAGAACCACCAGGCTTCTAAACTGCAAATAGCGGTGAAGGATCCTTACCCCCGATTTCCCAATGGACTGCTGGATCTCAGTGAGGAACTCTAGCTGCTGCTCTGCATCTTCCAGGTGGCCCTCAACAAGTTGACACCTGATGATACCTACCATTTAAAGGGGAAAGGTCATTCATATGGACGACCTTGTGAAACAGATTATAGGGTCTTTTAACACTGTCAAGACATTAAAAGATCCTCCTGATAACACTTAAACACTTAACGATTCAGAGTCTGCATGCTTCTTATCAAACTTTTGCATTTTAAGAACATAAGAAATTTACAAACGGGAGGAGGCCATTCGGCCCATCAAGCTCGTTTGGGGAGAACCTAACTAATAGCTCAGAGTTGTTAAAATCTTATCTAGCTCAGATTTAAAGGAACCCAGGGTTTTAGCTTGAATTTATTTTTCAACATTTTTTAAACACACAATTTTCATTCTACAAGCAAACCAAATTTGAAAGTGCATATACACTCAGTAAAACTGAGGTAGATCAGAGAATATACCAAATGAAAGTACTTGTTCTGAACAATAATATTAACAAACTATTAATACTAATAATGAATGCGATACATATGCATGGCACATTTATAATGTAAGCGTCAAGCTGCGACGGGATATCCAGCCAAAATGTCATTTCTTCTGGCGGCTGTTGTGGCTTTATTTTTTCCACCTGTTCGTGTTTTTGTATGCCATCTAACTACATTCCAGCAGCTGCATTCATGCACAACCTTTCTGTAAATGGCTTGTTTTGGTTCCCCAGAATCCACTGTACTCTCAGCAAACACTGGACTGTAGTGTCGTTAAGTGAGAATTACCTGTATTTGGAGTCTTTTGGCTGGACCGTACTTGGCTCTGAACTCATTTATTTTGTGTGTCCCTACCTCGGAATGCTGGGGATATTTTCTTGAATGTTGCCGTTTTGTCTCGTAACGGCGTTTAACGGTACCACTTTTAGCACGCGCCACAGATCAAGGACACTGGGTGTGTTTGTTTGTTGCGGGAGAATGAAGGCATATTTGTGCGTGCAGTCATCTTTAAACACTTGATTTTCCGTGTCAACATTTCTTATTTTATGTTTAGAACAAGCCATCATTCAACATGCATTTCTTTCTTTCGGTGCATCTGCCCACTTGCTTTTCAGCCGGACTGCGATTCTTCTGCGATTGGACACAATGCAGGAAGGTTGCATGGTTCCGCATGGTTCACCCGAGATGCCCAGTCAAAAGGACTTTTATGATTCTTAGATTTTATTATTTGGATGCAAAACAATTTGCGGTCTGGGTGAACTCCTCTTTGGAACCAAAATCAGACCGGGAAGTCTCTGCTAACACAGTCAACACCTTAAACAATCTTTCTGTTAACACTGTCAACAACGGCTGTCTACAAAGTGGGGGATGATTTCTGGAGATAGCAGAGGGTGGTAATCCATCTAAGAATAGCAACGTTCACAAAACGGTGTATTAAGGTCAAGTGGGGCAATCCAAAGTTCTCTGTTTATATACTTTAAAATGGTTTTCAGAAAAGTCATATAGTCTACAGCAGGGGTGGTAAATCTTACCCAGAAAGGGCTGTAGGGTATGCGGGTTTTCACTGCAAGTGCCTAATCATATTACTACTTAGAGGACTGATTGGCTGAAGAATCCTCATACCTGGGTTTGAACAGCTAATGTAAAGGTTATCCAAAAAACCTGCACACACACTGGCCTTTTGCAGATAATATTGCCACCCCTGGTCTACAGTGTACTATGTATAGCATGGAAAATTCTGTCTTACCTGTTAATGCAGTGACACTGGTTTCATCAAGCGTCATGGCTGTCTTATACCACTTGATCGCTTCCTTGATTCTTCCCAGCAGGACCAGCTGATAACCCAGCTCTGTAGCTAGCTCAGCATCACTGGAGGCAATGGAGAAGGCCCTCTCAACCAGGCCATGGGTTTGCTGGAGGACCTTCTCATGTCTCCCACACTGAGCAAACAGTTTAGTCAGTCTAAACTACACATACGCAACAACGAGATTTTATCAAAATTTTATTTATGAAAAGGGGAACGCAAAATGGGTGTATTCATACCGTCCTAGTAAAGGCTAGAGACATCCTGTAGAAGAGGTCATGGTTCTGAGGCTCTTGGATTTCCAGCTTGCTGATAAGGTTTGTGAGCTTGTTCAGGGACTGGACAAAAACAAATATATCAAAGCTGTTAGTACCCAGCACACATAAAGCCACGGAGATGCAGACACTGATTTAACGCTCATCATATTGGCATGTGATTTTTTCTTGTCCCAGGAAATGAGATGATGCACAGGACCGGTCAAAAACAACACTATTTATAATGTGGTAAAGTTTGTAATCAAAGAGGTCAGAATTAGGGTTACAGGTGTTTAAATACAACAGGCATTTCACGGGTTCAGGAGAAGACCTTGTATTCTGTACGTTTCCTCTCTTTGAATATCTATACTGCCCATGTGAGTCCATTTTCTTTGCATGTCCATGTGCATTTGAGCTCACTTTCCATCTGAGAAGACTCTTTTCTCCAGCACAAATAAATCACACTGCCAGGCTTGTTTACATTACAACTTCTACACACAGAGGGTGAGGGAAGGGCGGGCAGTCACAGTGCACCCAAAACTCCCATTAAAGCAATTACATAACTGTCATAGACAGAGCCAGTCACAACAGCTGAGTCAGAGTGGGAAGACGGAGTCACAGGGAATGCTGCGGAAGAAAAGGGCTCATATACAGTCGACGGCTACCTGCCACACGTAATTTAGCGAGAGGAGGCACCGTTGAGCACAAGTCATCCTAAATCCAGTGCCCAGCTCCCAAAACTTCAGCATAGACAAGTGTCAATCTAAAGCTGTACGGGGCCTCTTGTGATAAGTCGTGGTACTGCATGACGACAGTCTTAAACTTTGCAAGGAGACAATCAGCGATTGAGGCAGGAGCCAATAGCAGCAGCAGCCTACATAAGCACTGAACTGGAGAAAGAGCAACCGGTTTCCCAAACGATCTGAAACAGTCCTCAACATTCGGCCACTTGTTCCCTGAGCTCGCTGATGACGTGAACGACGAGGAATCGGACTTTTTGGTTAGAGGACGGGACAAGCAGGTCAACATCTCACCGTGCCAAATCTCACCTCACTAATGTCTCCCTCTCGGCACAAGGAATGAAGAGCAAGAATCCTCAGGGCTTCCAGATCATTCTTGTCTTTCTGCAACAATCTGCAGAGGGACAGATCAGTGCCCATTCACAGTATATGTCACATGGCATCAGCAACACGTCTGAAAAAAGAAAAATCAATTAACACTGACGAAGTGGACAGCGTCAAACACTGAGGATTCATCAGCGGTCAGCTATTTAAGGGAGACCAGAGACCTTTTCCAGAGATGCGCCGTGCGGGAAGAAATGTGACTGCTTGTGGCGACAACCACAAATACTGTTTTGACACGTTACAGAAACACTTAGACATATGTTCTTCATTTATCATATACTGTTATAATTTCACAAGTGCAAAAAATATATTTTGTCATTAATTCCTTCCCATGTATTCTGACACACAACTGGATGATTAATACATGGAACGCAGTCAAATTCATATATCACACAATACCGAGTGCTATAATACCATAGTTTACTTTCCTTTCGGGGAGCGATAAGATCGAACATTCACATCATTCTTTCCCTGATGCGCAGATCACGATTTGCAGTTTCAAGATTCGGGAAAGGCAAGCCACCACACACCATAAAGGGGCAAGAGAAACTGGTTTCTCACTGTTATTTTACTACACTGGAATAATTCCTTTGGGGAGTTGACTACATTGAGAATATAGTGAGTGGGTGTTCTTATCAAAGTTAATTTCCATAGTGTATGAATGTTACTCTCCATAAAACTTACAACAGAAGTCTGCACACAGAAGCAGAAAGCAATACCCATATGGAGACATTCATCATGATCTTTCAGGGCTGCAGGCATGAATCTTTACTTCTTGTGGAACTTGGAATTTCTACTGCATTATTAGCAAGTGACATTTCCATTCCATATAAAGCTCTAGAAAAAAAATTAGACCACTCCACACTTTCCAAGAATCTGCATTGTTAAATCCTGGTATAATCCTGGTTCTGCTGGCAGAAGGTTACACTGTGAGGCAGGCTGCTTCCAGGCTCAAAGTTTCTAAAACAGCAGTACAAGAACAAGGTGAAGCAGGAGACACTGGGAATGAGCAAAAACCAGCCAGGTAAAGGGCAGTAGTGATTTTCTAATAGCAGAGATGACCATCAACTTATCCGGCAGTGCCTCATAAATCGGAGGATGACATCAAGTGACATACAAAAATAACAGGAAACATTAAGTGGTGTGAAGTGCACTGCTAGCACAAGTTCGTAACAGGCTCATAGAAGCAGGACTGAAGACCCATAAAGCAAGGAAGAAGCCCTTCATTACTGAATAACAGAGAGCCAGTAGAATGCATATTTTACACAGGCTCATACCCATAAATTGAGAAAAGATTGAAACTAAAAATGTTGTTGTGGTCTCTTAATTTTTTCCAGAGCTGTATTCAGATTTTCAAAACATTAAGCATCATCTTAGCGTCCTGTCTATCCACATCTGCCGCTCTGCTCCAATTTGAAAGGCTCCTGGAAAAAGGCCATCCTCTGCACACCCGACTTCAGCACATTTTCTCAATGGACTTTTTTTTCCTAATCGTTGACTCCAGCCAAAAGTGCGGGAGTGACAGCATGATGAAACATGCAAAAAAAACTTTTTCACTATGCAAGTTTGACTGTAATTCAAATCAAATTTATATTCTTTGACAGGCAAAAAGAAATCCAAAAAATGAAAAGTGATGACAGCAGTAAGCATGTTATCATCCATCCATCCATCTCCTATACCTGCTTGTCTACATACACACCATTGACAATTTGGCATCGCCAATTCACTTCAGCAGTTTTTTGCACTGTGGGAGGAAACTGGAGAACCCAGAGGAAGCCCCACGCCGATATGGGAAGACCACCCACCTCCACACACACAGAACTGAGCCCTTCTCTCCAGATGTGTCAGAGGTGACTGTGCTGACCATGGCATCAGCGCCATCTCAATTCTCATTCTGCTTATTATTATTACTACTCCCAATAATAATAATAATATCAAGAAGGCATGCAGATATAGTTGATCTTCTCTCCTGAATGCACCACAGTCTCTGCTCAGATCTCTGCATGCCTGGTGGACATTTAGAATGAAACGGTTACCAGTTTTATGGTAAACTCCAGACGTTCTCGTGTGCGGTACCCCAGAGGTGGAATGAGCTGCTAAACCATATCCGGTCAACAGACTCTACCATCAAGAAATGGCTTAAGACCCATCTATTCCATGGATTCCTAATGCCTCTTACATTGTATGAATGCTCTTATGTTGTACCTACTGACCCTTGATTAGTCTTCTTAGGTTCTTCCTTTGTCAACAGATATTTTGTAGTTGTTGTGTAGCTGTTGTGTAGCTCCTGCTCCAACACTGCTTACACTTGCACCTGGGCATTCACTGGAAGCTCAGCCTAGCTGCACTTAAGGCTAGTTGACTTCTAGACAGCACAATGCTTGTAATGAACTATTTACCTCACTTGTATATCATTTTGGACAAAAGTGTCTGCTAAATGCATTAAATGTAAAATGTAAGAAGAAATATCAGTATTATTTTTAATGGGTTAACAATATCAATAGCGATTACTGCTATTATTATACTACATAAAAAGCACACCCCTCTTCCACCCAGTGCACCCCAATAAATGGTGTACAGCACCTCTGTGCTGCATCAACAGTCTGCTCCCAGTCCTGTAGGGTCAGCAGCAGCTTCATCTTCTTAATAAATGCAGGGAGGAAGTGTGGGAAGCTCACGATGACCTGGTTGATAATCTCCAGGGCTCCAGAGTAGTTCTGGCGAAACTCGTAGTACTGCGCCTGAGCAGAAACAAATCAAAACAATCCAAAAAAAAGGAGAGACCATAGCCTTATTAAAGTCTTACGTGGAGGACACGGGTTTCATCATGGCATGAGTCATCCAGAGAGAGGACATCTGCAACATCTACTGCCAGATACAGGTGTTCAGAGCCGGGAGGGTGGGATTGAGTGAATGGAGCACAACAAGCGGCTGACAGCAGGCACATCATAAACTTCACCGCTCCTAAGCTGGCACGGCACCAGAGACTTTCTTCTACGGTCTACGTTCTAAGGTTCCTGTACTGATATTTCTAAGTTACAGATTGAGGAGAATTTCAAGATAAAAAATTACAAAATATTCCTAGACAAATGGCTCCAAGACTTAACCAAGAAAAGCCCTCTTAAATCCCCTGGCAGGACTTAGGAAACAGAACTTCAAGCAACATTTTTTGAGGGATAAACGATGGAAGAAGTCAACAGAATTAAATACATTATAACTTCAATGGTTCTGAAGAACCTAATTAGACTTTCAGGACAGCGTTAAGGAGGATTTTCATATCACTCAGAACATGATCACTCTGACCTTGATTAGTGGAAGCATCATAGATGGATTACAGTTGGGTAAAAACATGGTGAAAAGTGATCGTTTGACTATTTATTTGCACTAATGGCTGAGCTTGTTACGTAAAACTTCAAGTCACATCCACTGTGCCCCATTCTTGGGACGTAAAAAGGACGATACCTTCCCCATGAGGGCAAACACATCAGGGCTTTCCTTAAGTCCTTCATCAAAGTACTTCCCAGCCTTTTTGGCACAAGCGTCCTTATTAGATGTCAGGTCAATCCACCCTTTTAGAATCAGTCCCTGAAATGACAAAGATAAACACAAGTTTACTACAAACTCTAGCTATTTTAGCCAACTGGCTACAAATGACTCTTATTAAAAACAACTTTCAATTGTTATTGTTATTGTTACAATGATGAATTGCATATCGGTTCTACAAAATGTGTTTTCCATCTGCATGTTTGCATACTTTCTTATCAGGAAACCTAACACTGGATAAACAGGCAGTCAACTAGAGCTGAACCAATAACAAATAAAAATTACTTATATATACTTATATAAATTTATGTACTGATGAAAACAGGATCCAATGCCCAAATGAGAAAGAAGCAACTGGGTATTAACTGGTTACTCCACCTTTTACAGTTATAACTACTGTCTGCAGATACTGATCAGTCTCACAGAGCCATAGAGGAATTTTGGCCCTCTCGTCCATGTGTAAATGTCTCAGTGATATTTGTGGGATTCAGGTCCTGCCACATCTCAGCGGGGTTGAGATCTTGGCTTTAACGAGCCCCTGTCCAAACAACTTTCATTTTCTTGTTCTGCGACTGTAACACGGATTCGACTCTTGTGTTTTGCATCGTGGAGTCACTGCAGGACCCAGGTGCTATATAGCTACGGTTCCCAGATGGACAGAAGGCCCAACGCTGACCTGGAGGAAGGTCCAGATGAAGAAGAGTAGCCCCAAAACATGACACTAGCCCTATGCTGTCACAGCCCACAGAAAGACCTAACCAAAACCAGTGTGCAAAAATGGTAAGAATGAGAGAGATGTCAACTAAGTTTTTTTTATTGGACTACTTGTGGTGTGGAGGCGATCAGCAACTCTTCCAGCAATAAAAACCGCAAAACGGATTGGTTTGATCCTGGAGGCTCACCTCTTTGGCACCGTTGGAGATTTTGATCATCCTCTCGATGTACTCCCTGGCTTTGTCATTACGGCCGAGGTGCCAGAGGAACAGACCAGCGTAGTACAGACCCTTTGGGCCAGCAGTCTTCCGGTCATCCTTCACCTTGGCATCCAGCTCCTGAATTGTCTCACGGTCTACAGAGGTGAGGGCACAGATCTCCGTGTAGCTGCCAGACAGCCCACCTGTCCCACCCCCCACCCCCCCCACACACACACACACATCCTGCAAGAATGGTGTGCTTTAAAAATACCAGA
>JAODKC010000001.1:45517318-45537667 GCA_026777985.1 Mormyrops attenuatus | reverse complement strand
CTGCAAGAATGGTGTGCTTTAAAAATACCAGACAAAGGTTCACATGTGAAATCAAGTATGTGTGCATATACACACAGTGTGCAAAGCCCAGCAGGATGGATCAGAAAAAAAAACAAACACACACAGCTCCTTATTCTACACCGACTCTAGGGTACTGGATAGGTTTGGATGGGAAAACAGTGTGTGGCTCAGTAGATTATGACAGAGTGCCTGTGATTAGAAGGTCACCAGTTCACATCCCAAACTTGGCAGTGATGTCATAGTAGGCCCCTGAGCAGTTTAACTGCCAATTGATACAGTGATCGACTGGCCCTGTTCTCAAAAAAGCACGTCTCTTTGGATAAAAGTGTCTGCTAGATAAATAAATTGTAAACACTCCTTGCAATGATACTGGTGTATTACACACTCTTCAGTGTGTAGGTACTTAAAAAGTCCCAGACTTCAAGCAAACCTGGATTTTGGCTTTTCTTCTCCGCATAAACCAGTGCCATCAGGGCGCACAACGACACGTCTCTCTTTTCTTTAATGGACTCCAGCTCATGAATGGCTTCCTGTACTCTGTCTGCAATGAGAGATGTCACTTTGGTGACAAAGTAGAAGACTTCCAGGAAATCATACAATAGCACAACAGTCAATCTCAAAAAAAGAAAGAGAAAAACAAAAATGAAGAGACTCAATATTTACCTTGCATGAGAACTCCGTAAGCACGGTAAAAGGTGAAGATCGGGTCACTGCCAAATTTTCTTTGAGTCTCATTTGCAATGCTAATCACACGATTAAAGTACTTCTCCTGGCAGTAATAATTAATCAAAGCCTGGAAACAAAGACAGGCACTCAAAATCGGCAAGGTAGTCTGCAATACATTGCGTAACACTTTCTTAAAGAACATACTTATTTCAGTATAAATGCATCACGTCTCAATAATCATCATAATCATAATAATAAAACCAGTTACTATTGAAATATTATAATTTAATATAACAAATCTCTCCACACACTGGCAAGAAACACACTAATAAAGAGGTGCATTGCTTAGTTTTGGAATATAATGAAATTTCAGACAATAAAAACGACAAAGTACAGCAATTAAAACACACATCATCGTAGGGTAATAAAGTCATTATTATGTAAGAAATCCATGTGCATTGTTATGGCATACAAAGTTTACAGTAGTAGTAAAACTTGCAGCCTGGCTAATTTCGATATTTAATTACAGAATAAAGTTCTAAAATAACAACCACTGTTAAAACGGGAAAGGAAAAGGATTTTGGCGGAGAAGTTTCGTTTTAGTTTGCTGTACCAGACCAGGGTTCAATTTTCATTTATTTTAGCTTATGATAAAACCGACTAATGGTGTGGCATGCAAATGGTGATGTTAAAACCAAAATTATGCCAGAACTATACAGACATCATGCAAAAACAACCGTCGTAACGTCTTTACTGTCAAAATTAATTAATGGAGTGAGTAAACAGCAATTAAACAGCGTGGATACAGTGCAGACACTTTATATACCGCAGCCATGCGAACTTGCATTAAGCCGCCGTTACTAAATTGTTTCCAACAGTGAAGATCACCAAAAAAAAAACAACCTATCAACAGAAACTGGGACGCTGCAAAAACTAACTCACCAGCATCGAACTACCATCCTCTACGTCTGCCATGGCAGCTTGCCTTTCTGCACTAAATAAAATGCAAACGATGTATTTTAAACTGGAAATATAGCGGGTTGATGTTATGATTAACAAACTTGCTTTTTCTCATTTCTTTTTCGCCATCTTAATCCTTCCTTGCATAGCGTCTGGGTAACATAACGACTTCCGCCATTTTCCTGCGGTTGCCAAGGAAATGCGATGGATTAAAGGGGAAATGCCGAGTACGGGCGGCGATCACTAGAGGGCGCCAAGGCATTTCGCGCATACTTCGTGCACGTTCGGCGATTCTTCGTGCGACGAGTAATGTCCTGCAGCCTGCATATAAACATATCTGCGTGTAACATCTGGGATTTAAAAAAATATTTAATTTAGTCATCCGGAGCAGGAGTTATTAGGAACTGGATTAACTTTTAAAGACTGTACTTAATGTTTTTATTTATGGAAACAATATAAGTATGTGTTCAGTGCTTTATCCGACCCTTAATTGTACCCTATGTTGCCAGGGATAAGCTGAATTGAAAGTACATTAGGCATATAAAATCGTGATAAAATGGGCCTTAAGGAAGTTGACTATGGATACAGTTTAACACAGACATTAAATTCAATAAGTGTAGCAATAAACAAGATTTTAACATATTTCAATATGAAACATCCAAAAGATGTGTTTATTTGCAATTTCACATATTGTTGTTCTTAGAAGCAGTTTTGGTGGTTTCTGGGAGCAGTTTACTGTGCTATCATGACATCTTTTCTCTGTAGTATGGAAGATAAAACCAAAGTGCAAATTAATTTAGAAAATGACCAGTCCCTTCGGTTTCTGCCTGTATTTCTGCCTTTTACGCCTAACTTCCACACCAGACTCATTAACCATTGGGTATAAAGGTTAGCCGTAACTGCACACTGCTTTTCTCAGCTAGAGAAAGATTTGCATGTGTGCGTGATTGTGCTATAACGTGCCGCTTTGTATTTATTCACCACATACTGAAATTAAAAGATACAAGCGTATAACCGTAAAGGATGTTTGCTAATGACTCATACCTTCCTGCGGAGAGTTGAAAAGTAAATATTGGCCCAAAACCTGTCCCCAATAGAGAGTAACTAATTATTAGAAATAAACAAAAAATTTGAAAAATGTATAAGCTGCCGTTTGTTCGTTTTCTAGCAGACGCCCTAGGCCTACCGCACACTCAAAGTAGTGATTATAAGCAAGATAGTCTTGTTGAAATAATTTCCCTGTTTAACCACCAGAGGGAATCAAACATCACAACAAGTTAAAAAGCTGCGCGATAGAAGATTTCACTGGCATTATTAGACGGTAATTTTTGCTTCTGTTTCAGTTTTACTGTACTTCATTCCACACATAATCTTGATTTTCCATTATCCCCCCCAAAAAAAAACAAATTACATGGAGATAGATCTCTTTATAACCTCATCTTACTTCTATGAAATATGATTCAAGATTCAAAGTGTGTATTGTCATATGTACAGTAGAAAAGTGCACTTCTGTGCAATGAAATTCTTACTTTGCTGTCCACACAAAAATGCCGAGGTACAATATAATAGAAACAAATTGAAAAATAAATACTTTTAAGTGTAATGTGCAAAAGAGCTTAATGTGCAAAAGATTACAGTAAGAGGTAGTATGGCATGGTATGGTAGTATAATATCCATTATTCATACTCCTGTCGGCTGTTAAGGAGTCTGATGGCAGTGGGGAAGAAGGAGTTGTTAAGTCAGGAGGTTCTAGATTTCACACTTCTGTACCTCCGTCCTGAGGGCAGAAGTGTGAACAGTCTGTGTTGGGGGTGTGTGGGGTTTTTGAGGATGGAAGTGGCTCTCCTCTGGACTCTTGATGAGTCTTGATGATCTTCTCCGCAGTCTTCACCACTTTCTGCAGGCGTTTGCAGTCCATAGCTGTAGTGCTGCCGTACCACATGGTGATGCAGCTTGGTTGACATACCAAACTTCCTCAGCCTCCTCAGGAAGTACAGCCGCTGTTGGGCCTTCTTGACCAGCTGTGTGGTGTTCAGTGACCAGGTGAGGTCCTCATACGATGCACAATGTTAGCATTGGTTATCATTGCATAGCACTGTCCAAAGACATATAGTTACATGGTGTCTCCAAATTTTTCAGTACACATGCTTATTTGTGACCATGCTCTGAGATGGTCTGGCATCCCAGCTGAGGTGCACCCCAGACATGTGCTCTGTACTTTCTGAGATCAACCCCAGGCCCCATCACCCTGACTAGAATAAGAGGTTAAGAGTTGGATGAATGGAAAGTGTCATTCAAGTATTACTTCAGACTTAATTCAACAGTAGCATAACAAGCTGGTAGTAATAGCACTGGGCTGTTTGCTGAGTGAATCTTCTATTGTTTTTAATAATGGAGTGAAATGTTTACAATTTAAAAAGGGGGGGACAGAAAATGGCCTGTAAATGGTGGGGGGAGTTGGACTTCATGTGGTTCAGTGATTTTAGGTGAGAGGTCCTTTAAACCTGAAGTCACTTATCTTTTTAAAACTGGCCTTCCACTGACTCCAAATTCAGCTTTTATGTCCCACCAACCCAGACATCATTTGTCCAAATACCTTACTTTCCCTGCTGTCACCCCTTTACTTTTCTTGAATTTTCTTACCTCTGTTTTGTATGTCACTGGCTGTCCCAGCTGTAGAAGAATAGCTGTATGGCCACTCTGAATGTCTTTCTCCATGGTAGTTGCTCTTTAGTCACCTTCACACACACAGAAGCTCACACATACGTTTGTGCTCATATCTTTGTAGAGACTGTCCATTCATTTCAATGGGCAAAACCCTAATCCCGGCAATGACAACCTTAACCCCTACCCAGCCCTATCGTTAACCATAAGTAACCAAACTAAATATGAGGCTTCTGGCATTCTTAGTAGTTTCACTGCAGTCACAGATTTTAATTTTTACAAAAATGAGTTTCCCCTTGTGGGGATCGAAAAAATGTCCCCACAACGTCAAAATAACAGGTTTTTTTTTTATCACAATATGGGGTCCATTTGGTCCCCACAATGTAATATAAACCTACCACACACACAGTGTTGCCATGAAGACCCTGTACACTCCTCTGAGGATAGCTTCTAAACAAAACTTGATACAGAATCCACATCTGTATATTCTGCAATGTGTTCCACCGAAGATTCTGAAGCAAATGTGGAGACGTCATTATAACAGGGAGGGACTGGGCAGGAGGTAGTTGGCTCACCCCCATATAAACTCAGAGCCTTCTGGGAGACATTAAAGTCTAGGGTGGAGAAAAAAGACAATTGATAGCTAATTAAGGAAAATGTGGTGATGTCAGGTTGCCGGGCAACAGGAGAACAGAATGTGTAACATAACTCTTCATTGATAAACGTCCCTAGAACAGAAAACCTTTGTCCATCATTGTCCCTGTTATCCTCTGTGGACTAGCATATTTCCATTATCGATTGGCCAGGGATTAATTATATGTGTAATAAAGCAGTCTTTAGGAAAACGTTTTATTTAATACAAAGGTGTAATAGTAAGTGCAATAGTGTATAGTATAATGTATGTAGCAATGACTGGCCAAGGAACTAAACATTTATTAGCCTAAAGCACATCTTTTTAAACATGCAATAATTACACAAGCGGATAGATAAATTACCATACAATTGTCTAAGCCATTACAACAATAATGTGTTCACTTCTCATGAGTGAACAGCAAATTTGACAGATTTTCATTTTACAGACCACATAAGTAGGGAATGACTATCACATAGCAAAATATACTCTTCTTTCAGGAAATCTGCCTTTCTGTTGTCATGCTAAGTGCTCTTTGGATTGGGGAGAAGAAATGAACACTTCTCACATCTTAGGGGCTGTCAGATTTGCGGTGGCACTAATGCTCTCATCATCCAGTTGAAGTATGAGTGCTAAACGAGCCCTAAATGGTAATGACAGGAAGCCAGCTCTGTTCTGTAATGCTTCTGCAATTAAGAGTGGTTGGTCATTGGAGACGGAAGCTAATGCCAATTAGCAATCCTCCCTGGGGCAGAGAGGTATTTTGACATCCGTTTGTATGAGCATTGAAATTCTCTGCAGAGCGCCAACCGAATTGAATGACAAAACAAAGAATTACTTTGATGGACCATGGGGTATTATGATCTATCACCACGTAAATCCTTTACTAGCATTTGCGACTTGCCACACGTTTGTCCAAGACTGTTATAATCTTTTTCCATGATTTTATTTACTGTGTACAGCACACATGAAACACACAAACAGGGCATGCCGGCAGAAAATTGAGTACACAAATTAACAAGAAAAAACTCACAACCCCCCAAATAAATACCAAATAATAAATTCTAAAATAAAACCTAGTAACCCAAATGTGATGATGATGATGTTAAAATGCAGAGAACGTACTGAACTTCACATCTATCATAGAACAACCATGTAAGTTACAGTACCAGTCTGTTTATATAAGCAATAAATGGGGACCAGGTTCTTGAAAATCTGTCGTCTGCACTTTGTACAATGTGTCTTATTTTTTCTAGATGAAGTAAAGATGTGATTTTTTGTGCTCATCGTCTAAAGCAAGGCGTGTTCTTGGCCTTCCACTTTCTGAGAATTACGTGGCGTGAAACAAATCTTTTAAAGAGACATTAAAAAATAAAAACAGCAAAATTAGATTATTGTCAGTAGACATTAATTGGTACACATACAGCCCTATCCAAGTCTATCTGGGATATTTACTCATGCCTGCAAATGACCAAGATTTTCCAGTAAGTCAAATAATATTACATGGATAGTAAATGTTGAATTATTTATTTCACGTGTCTTTCAAGTAGCTGGAAAATGAGATTATGTGAATTTGCAGTATTGTAATGGTTTTTCAGAATAATTGAGAACTGCATACAATTGGTCAATATTAATATTAGTGCATCATCAGTGTCATTAATACTGAATGATCATTTCCACAAAGCAAACTTAATCTATACATATGGATTAGAGTTTGAGTACGGATTGAAGGTCTACTTCGGAAGGATTACAGATGCCCAGTTCTGAATCTCTCCTGAAGACTTTACTTGCTCTTCCTGGGTGCAGGACCTGAAGGGTGGCTAGACTGCGGATTCTTCGCCCCTTGGCTTGGCCTGTATCTATTTCCGCAGCCTAATCTATCCAAAGCCCATGTAGTTGACCTGATTCTGGCTTCCTCCACAGGAAACAAGGGACCGACATTACCTGCAAAGTACAGTCAACCTTTTCCCATATGAAAAGTCCCATTTCCATCTAAGCACTGAGTTTTCCCCCTGAGCTTTGGTCGTATCTTAATAT
The DNA here is from genome assembly GCA_026777985.1 of Mormyrops attenuatus. NCBI lineage: Eukaryota > Metazoa > Chordata > Actinopteri > Osteoglossiformes > Mormyridae > Mormyrops > Mormyrops attenuatus. The sequence goes on along the minus strand of JAODKC010000001.1, from coordinate 45,530,688 downwards.
TTTCAATCTTTGAGTAATACAATGTGTCATAATCATATTAAGCCTTCTCATCTTACTGTAGAGACCTAATGTGTGCCACCCTAAGAAAACAGCTGGGTAATGGTTCTGTGGGTTAGGGCTCTGCTATCTCACATGCATGTCATTTTGGACAAAAGTATCTGCTAAGTAAATAAATGTAAATGGACAAAAGAAGGTACAGGGCATGTGGTAGGGGTCACCCTAGATAAGATGCCAGCCACTACATGGCACTCTCAAGCAACCACACACTAAGTGCACCACTGAAAAAAACATGCCACTGGACCACAGCAGGAAGCTGCAGTGACCGTAAGAGACTGCTGCTGTAGAACAAACATCTAGCAAATTACATAATATAACAGTACAGCATATTACATTGCCACTGTATTGAAGCTCAAAAAAAAGACAAACATAACAAAGTTACGTGACAGAACTAACCGTGGAAACTGGATCAGTCACACTGTAATTCAGCATCTGGGCTGTGCTAATTGGAATTAATCCAACAAGTAGATGGAGGAATTGAATCCAAAGGATTTACAGAGGTTTGGAGAGAAAAAATCAGTGCGGCATAGCACACAAAGATTTTGTAATCCATACATTAGCAGAGACATTTAGTAGCATACAATGAAATATCTTTATGCAGTTGTTTCCAGGATTATTACACTGAGGAAGGGAGAAGTGAACAGGAACAAGAATATCACTAATCTGATTGGTATACATCAGTTAAGGAAACATGAATCTCTGAATCCATGATGTAGAAAATTATTGGAAAGTGTCATGTATGTACGTGGTGTACAGTATACAATAAAACTATTGAAACAATTCTGCAAAAAGTCAACCTACACCAGAAAGAATAAGACTCAAGACCGGCTTGCCTTATCCGGGCAGAGTGGGACCAAGGGCTGCCCGTAAGTAAGAAATGCCTGTAACTTAGAAATACATGAACAGTACAGTACAACGTACATGCAAGGCTTATAATAGGATGTTGTGGCGAGAGGAAGAAGACAGGAGGCAGTTGCTTAGTCCGTGAAAGGGATGAAGCACTTTTTTTTATTAACCACAACCAGAAGACAAAGAACAGACGATCCGGTTGCCGCCGAGATACCCAAAAAACCGGAAGTCCAACAAACCTTCAGAATAAGAGCACATCTGCCCTGAGAATTCTGATCGATAAGACCCCGCTACAATGTTATTTCAGTCTGAGCTAGCGAATCATCCCGTTTTATTCCTGCAGTGGTCATCCAGTTTTTAACCAGCATCAAGTGAGCTGGATGATCTTTTCTTTACTCATCCAAATATTGCCTACCGTAGACTTAGCCACTCCAGAATGGTCTGCAACAACTCTGTGGGATTTTCTTTTTTGTATCACTGTAATGATACCGAGCTTCTTTTGGAGGGACATGACACTACGCTTCCTTTTTGAAGCCATGGATTTTGCAGTTTTACGCGCCGCTGTAAGTTCAGCTCCGCCCACAGCCTCGTCCTCTAGCTCGCCCTCCATTCGACGTTAGCTCTGCCTCTACGTGCAGACTCCGCCCACAGCGCCGCTGTAAGTTCAGCTCCGCCCACAGCCTCGTCCTCTAGCTCGCCCTCCATTCGACGTTAGCTCTGCCTCTACGTGCAGACTCCGCCCACAGCGCCGCTATAAGTTCAGCTCCGCCCACAGCCTCGTCTTCTAGCTCGCGCTCCACTCGACGTTCGCTCCGCCTCCACGTGCAGGCTCCGCCCACGACTCTCCTTATGCGACATTCGTCACTTCCGAAGTGAAAAGCCGACCGCAAGACCTTTTGGGAGCTCTGCTTACTTATAGATTATTGTTGTTTGTTTGCTTTTCTTTGATGGGTATTACTGTGTATGATTTGTTTGGCTTATTGGATTTCTGATTTTCGCTTTGCCCTTGTCTGTACTTTCGCCTGGGTTTACTTGCTATTTGGATTCGAACTCTCGCCCGGTTTTTGGTTAACGTCTTCGCGCGCCCTTCGGACGCTTTCATCTCTGTGTGTCATAGTGGTGTAGATTTGAGTAGTAACGAGTAAGTAAGTAAGTAACAAATACCGGGCTGTAACGAATCGTTGCCGACAGTAACGAAATGACTGATCAAGCCGCCCAATCGGCACTCGCCATGCAGACTGTTGTTTGCGGCAGTTCTGGCTGGCATGCAGTTTCAACTGGTTTCCATTATCTGAAGCCTGCGCTCATTGCCTGCATGTTGTATGGCCCACATACGAGTCTGATGGGGGGGGGGTTGGGTCACTGCACTAACTGGCCGGGGTAATTAGTCGCCCATCACCGTTACGGCATTCATTATTGTATGCATAGCCAACCCAAGTAGTAACGAGTATTAAATATCCAATACTGGACTGCCGAGTACTCGGTAGTAACGATTACTCAAAAGTAACGGATAACCACATCACTAGTGTGTCAGGTGCATAGGGAGTGACTGCCATTTTTGTTTTGCGAGATAATGTTGTATGCTCTTGTTTGGATAGGGAGGAAGGTGTAGAATTTGATGTTGTGTTTTTGTTTTCTCCGCACTTAGGTAAATTAGCTTTGGGTTACGTTCGGAAGCTGGGTTTTGTATATTGTTTGCGCTATAGTCACTCCTGAGTCCTTTTGCACCGGGTTTGTTTGTTCTGTGCCCGTGGCGTTTTTATTGATACTCCACGTCCCCTTTCTCTTTCACTCTGTTACGCCCCAAACCTACACTGGGGCTCGTAACAACAGCTGTTGGTTGTGTAAAATTCATTTGCCCATGTGCGTGCCTAGAGCTGCCCGGTAGAGGGAGAGGTCCGGAAAAGGGAGGTTTGACTGTACTAACACGATCATGAGAGAACATAGATTCCTCACACAGACCACAGACATGGGATTTAGACCCTCACCCTGGAGGTGTGGAGACAATGCTGTCCACCTTTGTACTTCTACACTTCTGTTATGATTGCTTCTCGTGTTTCTAATGGCTAAAATAATGCTAAATACAGTTGGTGATTGTACAAGGTGGATTTCAATCCAGTATGTTTTGCTTTGTGAACATGACAAACGTGTTCCACAGACACAAGGTTATCAATTATAGGAAACAATCTTTCTAAATAAAGATTAGCACCACAGCAGATTTTCTGCAGTGCTTACCTAATACTTTATGAAATTACAGTATAAAAATGACTAACACTGTAAAATGATATTCCTCTATATTCCTTTTCTGATATTCCATTAAGATTTTGAAAGATCTTAGATTAGATTTCTTTTGAAGTTTTTATTGTAGATTAAGGTAATGTTCAAAGTCAGTTAATTGAGAAGCATTTAATGGATACAAAATATTTACATGCTCAGTTTATGATGTTAATCTCCAAAGTATATCATAATTCATATTTTTTATATTATGCAAAATATTTAGGCTCCATTTTAAAAGCAGTCATGTCTGCTGTTCTTTGCATAGAACAAAATGGGTTCACACGATAAAATACATACATTTTAATCAACCGGTCATATTTTCACAATTGGACTGTTAGACAGATGTTTGTTCACATTCACACATTTCAAAGAAAAACATTTATGTATAAAACGTGTTGTTGTTTAAAGCAATACCTTTTTTGGAAAATGTGGACCATTAACGGTCAACAGTTGTCGGGAGAACATTGAGTACAGATTATGGGTAAATATTATAATACATTTGGTGGTAAAATGACAAAAGATCACCAGTGTTAAGAAATGTAACAGATATACCTGAGTAATAATAAACTTCATTTATCATTTTGGCCTTTAGGAAATTTACAAGTAAATGAGAGATACACACAAATAAACTATTGCTAAAACGAGATGTAATGAGATGTATCTCCGGAAAGTCAGTTTGCTCTCTCATTTTTGTGTTTTTCCTTTATTCAGTTTATTAAGCATAAACCAAACATTTGAGTGATAAAAATGCATACAGACATGCAAATTTAATTATGGCATTTAACAATATGTCAATACACACTGGTTTTCATTTTTGTTTTCAAGAGGAAGCAAATGGGAAGCGGAAAAACAAACCGGAAGATCAAACATGAGTGCAGACATGTACAGTTCTGTCAACATTTCAGGGCAAAACCAACAGTGGCGGATTTATATAAATCAAGGACAACAAAGAATAAATTAAAATGACTTAAGCAAATACAAAAATATTACTATCCATATGTAATAAGTAAATTAAATGGCTATCTTGCCCATACGTGGAAGTGCAGCAAAATGAATGCATTAATTAAAACTAATACAGACGGTGACACACTTGCTAAATTTGGGTAAGGAGGATGAAGGTGGATGATGGTCATAATTCTAGCAGTGTGAATGTGACACTGTGACTTCTGCCTCCCAGTGAGTCTGTTATAAAATAATACATTTATGTTGAGGTCATACTATGCTGTAATAATTACACTGATACAATGTTATGCCATATACATAATTCCATTTCGATCAGTGAGACTGAAAATGCAAGATATACAATCAATGAATGTTTGCCAGATCAATTTCAATATCTAAAATATTGTATGATATTTAATAAATACTATGAAACATGAAAGATTGTGGATGTTTCAGGGAGGGGTGATGTCAGCAGACCTCCTCGTGTTATTCACACATATTCGATTTATAGTTCAGTTTGTGTGAGAGCGCAAGAAACAAGACTCAGTACTAAGAGTTTGCCCAGGTTTCGTTTGTGCATTTCTGTCTTGTTCAACTAGCTTATCTTCATACCATGAAGTCACCAAATAACATTTCTCCAGTTCACCATCCAGTCCCTCTCATTAAATGGATTTGTTAACTATATACAAAGATTGGTAACAATGGTAGTCTTTGGTAATGCTACACAAGAGTATCTCATCTATTCTTCCCTTACAAACAAGTATAATGCTCACAAGCACCTCTGATATTGAGAGACACCATAGATACAGGCTTTAGTGTTGCAGAGCTTTGTCCCAATATTTATGACAGAGTAAGCATGCTTTCATGCAAATAATGTTCAATTTACCAGAACACTCGTTATCTTTAACGCAATATATTAACCCCTCACTAGTTTACAGGGTGGTTGCAATCAATGATTTAAAAAACAAGATACTGGTAAAAAGTTCATTTTTAAAGATAGAGCCAGGAGCAACAGCATGATTAGACACAAAATGAGTTTTACTATATTCTTCCCAGTGTAGTAATAATCCAAACATTAATATTCCTCGCTATGTGTAAATGTTTCCTCTTAGCTTACTCTTACATGTACGTTTCCTCTAAGCTTACTTAGCTTCCTCTTACACGTACATGTTTCCTCTTAGCTTAGCTTACTATACAAAGGTGTTACCCTTGAAGAGTGTAAACAATTTGTTACATGGTGTATTTTGCTTCTTCCACTTTTTACTCCTTGAAATCTTTATTTTTGTCCTCTTTCTCTTGCTTGTCTTTCTCATATTTGTCCTTGTCTGTGTTTTTCAGACTGTCACATGATGATAAAGATGTCAGGGAAACAATCATTTCAGACTTCTTGTAATCAGAATTATCTTTAAATCTGTGTGTGCCGTGTGATTCATTATGCTGTTGCCACCCGTTGGCACTTATGTCTTCTTGTCTTTTAATGGTCTGCCTGGAGAGATACTGCCTGAAGGCTCTTTGGACGACCACTGCAGAGACGTTCTCCTGTTTACGACGCAGCGTGGAAGTGATAGGCTCGTAGGACACAGAGGGGTTAGAGGCCATGAAGCGGTCTTCCATCTGGCTCCGTAATGCATCCATTTCCCCACCTTCGCCCAACACATGCTTGGTGAAGGCGAATAGGATGTCCAGGCAGTGGATGCGCTCTCCACTCACCATGGGCAAGTCCATGACCATCAGTTGGATCGTGTTGGGCTTGGGGATGCGCAGAGGGGCTTGTAGTGCATTGGCAAAGTCTGACAGCTGTCTGAATTCCATAAACTGTGTGGCATTGGGGTCAAACTTCTCCCACACCTCATAGAACATCTCAAAATCCTCCTCGCCCAGTGGCTCAGTACTCTCCTCCCTGGCCACGTTGAAGTTCTCCAAGATGACGGCAATGTACATGTTGACCACAATTAGGAAAGAAATGATTATGTAGCTCACAAAAAAACAAATGCCCACTGTCGGGTTGCCACAGTCCCCCTTGGTGACGGCACTGCCAGGGTATTGGATTGTGCTGTTACAGTCTGGGTCCTGATTGAGAATGGGATTCAACAAGCCATCCCATCCTGCAGATGTGGTGATCTGGAACAAGCAGATCAGGCTGTTGCCAAACGTCTCGAAGTTGAACATGTCGTCAATGCCTCCCTCCTTTTTGACGTAGGCGAAGTTCGACATGCCGAAGATGGCATAGATAAACATGACCAGGAATAGCAGGAGACCAATGTTGAACAGTGCCGGAAGTGACATAATTAAGGCAAACAGAAGGGTACGGATGCCCTTTGCGGCCTTAACAAGGCGGAGGATGCGACCGATTCTAAAAAGACGAATGACTCGAAATAGGGTTGGTGAGACAAAGTACGTTGCAATCAAATCTGAGAGAGAAATACCTGCAAAGAAAAAATAACTCATTAGACATACTTTAAAACATATGTATAATTATATATCTATCCACCCATTAATTGATTCCTCTAGTCTAAGAAATCCCCCATGCCTTGCAAAAGTCTTAAAATAATCAGATTTGCCCAAGTTACAAATGATAGATACATATTCTTCCTGTCAGTATTTATGTTGCAAACTCAGTCTCTCTGATTTTTAAAAATCAAAATCGTCAGCAAATCTTTTACAGAAAATCAAATACTGAAAAATGCATCAAGCATATGATTTCAGCCCCTGCATATTAGTATTTGGCAGAGCCACCTTTTGGTGTAATAACAGCACTGAGTAGGGTATGTAGTTGCCAGTTTTTTACACTGTTCAGGAGTAATTTTCGCTTGTTCTTCATGGCAGACTTCCTCCAGGTCCTTCAGGTTGGTTGGACTTTGCTTGATGATTTTTTTTGCTTTAATCTCTCCTGTATCGCTTCGGCCTTGTGCTTTGGATCACAGCCCTGGTAAAAGGTTCACTTTTCCCCCCAAGTGTTTTTGCAGACCGAAACATGTTTTGTAATATCTCCCAGTATTTTGCACCATTCATTCTCACTTCAGTTTTGATAAAATATGTTCTAGATCCTGCAGCTGAAAAGCATCCCCACTGCACAGTGCTCTCACAATCATACTTCACTGCAGGGATGGTGTTAATTGGGACATGGGCCATGTTGTTTGTTCCACACATAGTCCTATGAATGTTGGCCAAGAAGCTCTGTTATGGTCTCAGCAGACCACAAAACCTTGACCCAATTGTTATCTAGTCTCTCTCATACCTTCTGCCTAACTCTAGATATGCTTTCATATACCTCTTCTTGAGAACTGCCTTTTTTCTGGCCACCCTCCCATAAAGTCCAGCACTAAGCACTGCTACCATATGCAGTATGCACAGCTTCAGTATGTAGTATGCTCTTGTAGTATGCACTTTCACTCCACTCACAGCCAGTTAAATCTGTAGCTCCTTCAGAGTGACTGATGGCCTCATTTTTGTTTCCCTCACCAGTCTCCTATTTGTGTTGTTGCCGAGTCTTTAGGGATGGCCTGATCTAGACAGGTTTGGCTTCCACTTTCTCAGTATTAATCCAACAGTGCTTATTGGGATGTCCAACCTCTTGGATATCCTTTGTACCCCATTCAGAATTTATGACATCATATTACTTTATGTCTAACTATCTTATTCTGCTCTTTATTGTTTCCACTCTTTACCTTCAGGCTGTCAGTCTTTCCAATAACAGTGAAACTGAGGGGGTTGGGTAATTACAGGTAGGGGCCACTTATAGGACAATTGAAAATTTACTGTGAAACTATGAGTTTTCAATTAAAATGCTGACAGGAAGAGTATGTGTCTGTATCATTTGTAATTCAGATATTTTCAAGGGTGGCTCAATACTTTTGCAAGGCACTGTACATGGAAATCACACTAATTCAAAGAGAGACAGGTATGAGTGTAAATCAATCAGAGTATTAGAGATTTCAATAAATTATTATTTCTTACCAACAATCGATATAATAATGACAACACAATCAAAGACATTCCATCCAACGGTGAAGTAATACTGACGAAATGCAAACATCTTAAGTACACATTCTCCAGTGAACAGGGTAATGAACACCAGATTGATACTGCGAAGGGTGTCTTTCTTTGGCTGTGAATCATCGTCTGTTTCCACCATCATGACAAGCATGTTACAGAGGATGAGAATCATGATCACAACTTCAAAGACTCGAGATGTAACTAAATCATAAATTAATCCTTGTAACTTGTTCTGTAAGAAAAAAACATGTTGCATATTTCAACACACAATTTATTATGGCTAAAAACAATACAATTATGGTTACATTTTGGTTGTTTTGGATTCTTGGATGTCTTTTTCCCATGTGGATATAGTAATTTCATACCTTTGGTCTAGGGATAGGCTTTTGAGGTTTTTTTGATCCAAGCTTCTTCATTGCATTATAATACTTTTTCTGCTCCTCAGTCATGAAGATATCCTGACCTCCAAGGTAAATAAGAAAAATAAAGTTTGTTATAACACTATAACATGTCCATTCTTACAATGAATTTGCCCTTTCAATATAATGAGAGTCATGTGAAAAAGACAGTACAATTCTAATGTTTTATGTATCAGGACACTGTAATAAAAATCATAAGGTCTTTAGCAAGTTTTAAAATTAGGTAAATACAGATGAACAACAACACATGACATATTAAACTGTGTCATAATTTATTTAACAAAAACTTAGCCAAAATGCAGAAGCAATGTGTGAAAAATTAAGTACACCCTTACTGCTTCCATGGGAATTAAGAGGGAAAGCAGCAGCCAGGTGCTGCTAATGAAATGCATTTGATTAATTGATCATCAACAAGTGTGACCAGCCCAGTAAAAGCAGAAGTTGTGGAATTTTACTGGTACAGAGCATTCAGGTGTGTGTTAACACAATGCCAAGGAGGAAAGACATCAGCAATGATTTTAGAGAAGCAACTGTTGCTGCCCATTAATATGGGAAGGGCTGTAAGTCCACGTCCAAACTATTTGAAGTCCACCATTCCACAGTAAGAAACATTATTCACGAGTGGAAAACATTCAAGACAGTTGCCAATCTTCCCAGGATTGGAAGTCCCAGCAAATTCAGTGTGTTTGTTTTTCCCATGACTGTACATGGAGGTGGTATGGTGGTGCAGTGGTTAGCACTGTTGCGTCACAAGTCTTCGGCAGGGTGTGGAGTTTGCATGTCGTTGTGGGGTTTCCTCCAAGTACTCCAGTTTCCCCCACAGTCCAAAAACATACTGAAGCTAACTGGTGTGACCAAATTGCCCACAGGTTTGCGTGTGTGAATGAATGGTGTGTGAGTGTGCCCTGAGATGGGTTGGCACCCCATCCTGGGTTGTTCCCTGTCTTGTGCCGTATTTTTCCCATGTTTGTTAGAACATATTTTGGCAGTGTGGAACTATCAACACAGATATACTGTTCATTCTCTCAGGCATGGATATGGACAGCTGATATGTCATGTAACCTACCAGACTGAGACACATAATATTGGTATTTATAACAACAAGAGCAACAACAATAATAATAACAAAAATAATAATATGCTCATCTTTGCCTCATGATTTTTGAGTTATTATGTCTCCAACCTGAAGAAGTTTGACCTTTTCCATTGGCAACAGATGGAAATACTTATCTTTTTCTTCTGCTGATTGAAATTGTCAATTACGACGCCGATGAAGAGGTTCAGAGTAAAGAAGGACCCAAAAATGATGAATATGACAAAGTACAGGTACATAAGAGCGTGATGTTCATATTCAGGCTGCAATTCTTTCTGAAAGTGAAGGCAGATACAAAAACAAGACATCATTCAGGAACGAGAAATGAAAACCTGGATTTCCAACTAAAGTGAATATTCATGAAAATTAGGTGAAAAACATGAAGAGCACTTACACCCCGAGCATCCACTGCTGCGTACATAATGGGCATCCATCCCTTAAATGTAGCCTGAGGGTACAGAAGAATTTTTCACTTTCTTTGCAAGAAATTCTATTTTTCATGGAATCAGGTATTATATTGTCTTTGCTGCAAAAGGCCCTTTGACACAGTATATAATTATGAACAATTAAAATGGCTTATGGAATCATCATGCCAAAGCATATTAACATATTAAGCTTAGTTTGTCTTTGAAAAGAAACATTCATTCCTTGCAGAGCCTGCTCTGGTCAATTACACTTCGTGCAATGTACTGCCAAGTGGTAAAATGAAAGAAAATTGAATAATACAATAAAAAATAGAGTAAGTAATAAAATTTTAATACCATCTGCTTTTCTCAAGTAAATTACAAATGTAACCATTTTATACCCACAAGTGACACAGTAACAACTAAAAAAAATCTACATTCCTATGGCCCTCAGAAATGAAACGATCAAAACCAACAGAACCCAAGAAAATCACACAAGAAGCTGATAAAGATACTGTAAAGATAATAAGCCCAATATTTCTCTCTCCTACTGCATTTTGAGGACTGTCCCTTTCTTTAATCAGGGTGCATCGTCATTTTTTTAAACATTCAAGTTAACCTTTAAAATTCCAACTATTTCTATAAACCAGGCATCACAATAGGGTGAGTTTTTTATTATCTTGCCTGCCATTATGTAATATGGTTTATTCCTGCCAGAACCCCCCCCCCCACTCCCCTCAAATATGAAGTTGCCCCAAATACCAATCTCCCTTCTACAATTTAGCTGTATGGTATGAGGAATTGTAAATTGTGAATTTTCTGACTTTGACTGGCAAATGGGATCCTCATAGCATAGGATAACACGATGGTGGGTCTATGGAAAACAGCAAAAGGAATATTCCTAAAGGGAATCCACAGAGGGCGCCACTCACCACTTGTAAAAGAGCCAGGTATCCCGCTGCCACATTATCAAAGTTTATCTTGACATTAATCCACCGCTTGTCGTCGCTCGTCAGGTTTAAACAATCATTGCGGCTGTCCACCTTGTCTACTCCAATGCGCTCCATTGAGGTGGTGTTGACACAGTAGTAGAACTTTCCGGCTAACTGGTTCACACCCACAATGCTGAAAATGAGCCAGAATATGAGGCAGACCAAGAGGACGTTCATAATGGAGGATATTGCTCCAAGCAGGGCGTAGACAACCACCTGTGCCCAAAAAATACACAGAAAGTTATTTACTAATTAATATTTACTAATAAAATAGATAAAACGAACATGATTTGTCATGGTGGAGTTCATTCATATAGATACCTTCAAAATGCATTAAAATGGTCAGTATAACAATTAAGGATACTTTGCACTGCATTATGAAGGTAGTGCATTATAGATGATGGCTTCATAAAGCATTCATAACGCACATTAAACATGGCTATAATAATACTTACAGCCATGTGTATATTGCGTTATGAATGCATTATGATGTGTTGTGAATGTGTTCAATGATTCTTATAGATATTGCTTTCACAGGAAGTGCTACCCAACCAGGAGGCATACCAAGGCATTCCCAGGCCAGCCGAGAGACATAATCTCCCCATTGTGTCCTTGGTCTGCCCTGGTGCCTCCTCCCAACTGGACATGCCCAAAACACCTCCCCAGGGAGCCGTCCAGGAGGCATCCTAGATAGATGCTCCAACCACCTCAACTGGTTCTTTTCAATGCGGAGGAGCAGCGGTTCTACTTTGAGTCCCTCCCGAATGTCCGAGCTCCTCACCCAATCTCCAATGCTAAGCCCATGCCTGTATTATATTGGTCTGTGGGCCTTCATGAGTTTATATCAGAGAATATCAGTGTAGACCTGAGCAGTCATAAATGCAGATGAGAAAATTCTACTAGAAAGATGATTTGTTCAAACTGCAGATTGTTGGTGTATCTATCTAAATGTGGACCGTCCATTCATTTCTATGGGAAAAACCCTAATCCCAATCACGACACCCTTAACCTCTACCCATTCCTAACCTTAACCATAAGTAACCAAATCCAAATACAAGACTTTTGGCATTTTTACTTTTTTGATTGCATTCACAGATTTTTATAAAACTGAGGTTATCCAAATGGGAACCTAAAAAGATGTCCCCAAAAGTCACACACACACACACACACACACACACACACACACACACACACACACACGTGCATGTGTGCGCACGGCTCTCACCTTCATTCCTTCAAAGCGAGAAAGAGCTCTAAGGGGTCGGAGGGCTCGCAGGGTCCTCAAGGACTTGATGGCCCCCAAGTCTGAGAAGCCCAGGGCATTAGCCACCAGGCTGACTACAGACACCTGGTAGAGACAGGACAGATGCTCTCAGGAAGTGCAGAATTCCTGGTGACGATTCATACCGCACAAAACTCTGGACAAGTACTTTTACCTTAAGAACAACATAACTTCATATATTTGTTAATAATTAGTCATTTAATTGGCCTGACAGCTGTAACACTCATATTTCAAAAACTAACTTCTTACTGTAGCCTATTACATAGTTTGCTGTATAATATACAGTAGAGGTACATCTATCCACTCAACACATCCAATTCAGGGCTCCATACAAAGTATTTGATCTTCAAACAAAAACTGAATACTAAATAATACAGTATAAAACTCATAGTTTTAATTGAGATAACTGTTACTTATTTCACTAGCAAAATTGCCCAAATAACTGATGGCATGTCCCCCATGTGGTAAAAGAATCACCTTCCTATTCTGATCATGGCACGATTAGCATCATGCTATCGTCTTTATGCTAGAATCGTGAAAGCATCTTGATCCAGGCATCCATGCAGAACTGCTTCAATCAGTAACGTTTTCTCACTTTTAGTATGCCGTGTGTTAAATCTGAGTGCTGACACTCTGGTAGTAAAGGTCTCAAGCCTTTATCTCAACCTTGATGTTGAGCAGAACTGTCTCAAATCAAGTCAGTTCAGATCTGGTTGTTTACCAAAGTATTAAAACAACTGGATCTAATTATCCCCCGATAGGGGTTTAGTTAAACACAGTGGTACCTCGGTATACATCCGCTTTGGAACAAGTCCAACTTGGTATACGCCCTGTTTAGACGCAAAATTCTTTGCTTGGTATACTCCTTTGTTTGAAATACGACTCGCGTGCTAGAACTTGTATGGGTCAAAATGAGTCACGCTACTCTTGTTTACCTCTCTCGAGACAAAGCCACGACTACCCATGAGCATCAGTACGCCAGTTGCTACCATTCAGTGAACAACCCGCACTATAACTCTCTTTTCATTTATTTCATCTAATTGCTTTTGTATTTATGTA
>JAODKC010000001.1:45469071-45494604 GCA_026777985.1 Mormyrops attenuatus | reverse complement strand
GCCCAGAACACCTCACCAGGGAGGCGTCCAGGAGGCATCCTAAGCAGATACCCAAGCCACCTCATCTGGCTCCTCTCAATGCGGAGGAGCAGCGGCTCTACTCTGAGTCCCTCCCAAATGACCAAGCTCCTCACTCTAAGGGAGAGCCCAGCCACCCTGTGGAGGAAACTCATTTTGGCCGCTTGCACTCGCGATCTTGTTCTTTCGGTAACTACCCATAGCTCGTGACCATAGGTGAGGGTAGGAACGTACATCGACTGGTAAATCGAGAGCTTCGCCTTTTGGCTCAGCTCTTGCTTCACCATGACAGACCGATGCAGCGCCTGCATCACTGCTGACGCCTCACCGATCCGTCTGTCGATCTCCTGTTCCATCCTTCCCTCACTTGTGAACAAGACCCCGAGATACTTAAACTCCTCCACTTGGGGCAGGACCCCCTCCCCGACCCGGAGAGAGCATTCTACCCTTTTCCGGCTGAGGCCCATGGTCTCGGATTTGGAGGCGCTGATTCTCATCCCAGCCGCTTCACTCTCGGCTGCGAACTGTCACAGTCCGATGAAGCCAACAGAACCACGTCATCTGCAAAAAGCAGAGGCCTAATTCTGAGGTCACCAAACCAGACACCCTCAACGCCCTGGCTGCGCCTAGAAATTCTGTCCATAAAAACTATGAACAGAATCGGTGACAAAGGGCAGCCCTGATGGAGTCCAACCCTCACCGGAAATAAGTCCGACTTATTGCCGACCATGCGGACCAAGCTCTGATACCGGTCATACAGGGACCGAACAGCCCTTATAAGGAGTCCCGGCACCCCATACCCCCAGAGCACTCCCCACAGGACTCCCCGAGGGACGCGGCTGAATGCCTTCTCCAAGTCCACAAAGCACATGTAGACCGGTTGGGCAAACTCCCATGAACCCTCCAAGACCCTGCTGAGCGTATAGAGCTGGTCCACTGTTCCACGGCCGGGGCAAAAACCACACTGCTCCTCCTGAATCCAAGGTTTGACAATCCGACGGACCCTCTTCTCCAGAACCCCCGAATAGACCTTACCAGGGAAGCTGAGAAGTGTGATCCCCCTGTAGTTGGAGCACACCCTCCGGTCCCCCTTCTTAAAGAGGGGGACCACCACCCCGGTCTGCCAGTCCAGAGGCACTGCCCCCGATGTCCACGCGATGCTGCAGATGCATGTCAACCAGGACAGCCCCACAGCATCCAGAGCCTTAAGGAACTCCGGGCGTATCTCAACCACCCCCGGGGCCTGGCCACTGAGGAGCTTTTTAACCACCTCAGCGACCTCCACCCCAGAGATAGGGTCCACCCCCAAGTCCCCAGACTCTGCTTCCACATTGGAAGGCGTGTCGGTGAGATTGAGGAGGTCTTCAAAGTACTCCCTCCACCGACCCAAAACGTCCTGAGTTGAGGTCAGCAGCTCCCCATCCCCACCATAAACAGTGTTGATGCTGCACCGCTTTCCCATCCTGAGCTGCCGGAGGGCGGACCAGAATCTCCTCGAAGCCGTCCGGAAGTCGTTCTCCATGGCCTCACCAAACTCACCCCCGAGTTTTTGCCTCAGCGACCACCGAAGCCGCATTTCGCTTGGCCCGCCGGTACTCAGCTGCCTCTGGAGTCCCACAGGCCAAAAAGGCCCGATAGGACTCCTTCTTCAGCTTGACGGCATCCCTCACCACCGGTGTCCACCAGCGGGTTTGGGGATTGCCGCCGCGACAGGCACCAACCACCTTACGGCCACAGCTCCAGTCAGCCGCCTCCACAATAGAGGCGCGGAACATGGCCCATTCGGACTCAATGCTCAGAATATTCAGAATAATCAGCATATTTAATATCCACATGGAGAATACCACATAAAAACACATGCATCCATACTATATCACTCTGACTTCTGAGATCCTTAAAAGGCCCCAGACATGGATCTTTCAATGGTTTCTAACGATACAGTTACCTGCATTTGGATGTAATGTGACCACCCCATCTTCCTGCTTTAATGTAAGGCAATACCTCCCCTAGGCAATACTAATAACAATGACACTTTATTGATCTCTTGGGGAAAATTCTCTTTTTGCTTGTTTTCAGTGAGAGCAAGCATGGTAGCCATCTTCAATGGCACCCATGGAGTTGCAGGTTCAGGGCCTTGCTTCAAAGACCTGCAGATGTGACTTTCATGTTGAAGCCAGGCTCGAACCGGTGACCTTCTAATCAGTGGCACAGAGGTTAACCCAACTAAGGGTATCATGTCGGGATACCTGTCTTAGAAGGAACTAACCCAAAGTTTCTCTTTAGAGTATAAAGATTTAAGATCCAAGGCTCTTCCCAAGTTTCTACATAACCCATACCTACTGTAAGAAGGACAAGATTAAGCACTTACTTTCATCCTTTATGTACTCAGTGAAGTTCGGAAAGTTTGTGAAATTTACTCCTTTGACACATTTCTGTTTGAGATTTCCCATAAAGAGCTGCAGCCCAATTAACGCAAATACACTTAAGCAGAAGACAGTGAGGATCAGTACGTTGTACAGCTTTTTGACGGACTGGAATAGGGCTTTGACAATGGTCTTCAAACCTACAGGAGAGAGCACAGAATACTCAGTCACCTCGTGTCACAGACTGAACTGAGCAAAAATGATACGTGTACTGGAAGTTAGTGTGATATCCATCATGCCAGCTTTTTCATAAAAGTTTTGTAGCAGGCTACATTTACGTAACCTCTCCAAGAGCCTTTTTATTCCATAATGACCATCTCCTGAAGAGAAGGCATCGTTTAAAGTGGAGTTTTTCAACCAGTATGCTACAATAACTCATCAGGAGTGCAGTGAAAAATGATCAAATTCTACAAAGAAGTAAATAAATGAATTACAAATCATAAATAGGCTATACATGAACATATTATTAGACCTAGATAAAATAATCAAAATGATATTAAGTTCATCCTCTTGCAGGCTGTGATTAGAGGGCAGTATTTGGGGTTAAATCCTGAACCTGTGCCTTGCCTATGGGAAATATAATAGGGCAATGTTAGCAGCCAGTGTTAGCTAGCTCACTGATCCATGTAGAACTGCTAACTTGTTTCGTCCAATTAGTCTGTCGTGGGTTCGTTGTACTTTGCCCTCCCTTTTAAAAACGAAAGTAATTCCAGTAAATTGGCAGAAGTCTTCCTGGTGGCCATCAGGTCCGCCATTTTTTCTGCTGCGTTGCATTGTAGGATGCAGTGGGCGAGGTAGACTGTTCTTGTGCATACTGGCGATTCTTTCAAAACCAGAACAGCGTCCAGTTATCTTTGGCGTACTGCGAATTTCACACTTCTCACGTACTGCATACAACATACTACTTTTTTGGTCCAAATCAGTATATGGAAGTAGTATAGTATGTGGTTTTGAAAACAGCCGTAGTTTGGAGTTTTCGGGAAAAATCTTAAGATTCTCAGAACCCAGGTCAAAAATTCAGTCAGATGTAATGCAAGAGGAGGCACTCCGATGGCGCTGCCAGGTCTAGGGAAATCTCACCTGGAATTACTGAAATAGTTTTCAGTGTTCTTATCACTCTGATGGTGCGAAGAACCGAAAGGTTGCCAAGAGATGTATACTCTGTGACAAAGCTGCAAGATTAGATACACGATTGTTAGAAATTCTGTTATGACGAGACTAATAAGACTTACGACAAGATGTTAAATGTTACCTTTTACGTGCAATACTTATAATTCAATTTGCCCATAAATGTAACATGATTTTATGATATTTCTATATGAATCTGTAGCAATGAATACGACTGTGTTGCTATAGAGTGAATTCCATAGTGGTATGAAGAAGAGAAGTATAGCACTTACGCCATTACAACAACGGTAAAATCCAGCCAGTTCCAGGGGTCACGTAGGAAGGTGAACTTTCCTATACAAAATCCCCTTGCAAGGATCTTTATGAAACACTCAGAAGTGTATATGCCAGTGAATGTATACCTGTCCAGAAATAAGAGAGAAGACACTCTTACTTATACAAACACAACGTTCAGTCGGCACTGTTACATGAATGCCCATGTCTGATCATTAAAGAAACCATGTGACTTACTCCACACTCTTTGGCAAGTTCTGTGTGTTATTCAGGGTCATGAACACACAGTTGGCCAGGATGGTGCACATGATGAACTTGCTAAATAGCGTTGAGTGAACAGTCAAGGACAACAAGTTTTATCACATTGGACAAATGGTCAACAATAGCATAAAATGTGTCACCGATGCCGAGTCAGTACTCTGATGTACAAAACCATGGTTATGAGGGTAGCACTTTACTTGATGAGCACAAATACTTTGTAATAACTCAGTTACTGCTGAAGTACAAATTATGAACAAATAATGAACAAATATAGTTGACAGATGCGTCACAATTCATTAATGATGAACAAACGAGATCAGTATTTCATTTGTGTTACTCATTACTTGTTCCTTCAGAAGTTCATAAAGGTTTACGAAATTAACAGACATAGTAACAAATATTGGGTGCCACTTTACAATAAGGCTACCCATATAAAGGGTTTATGAATGGTTTATAATCTGGTTATTAATTAGGTTGTAACACTTTGTAAATTATTAATAGACCATTTTAAAGAAGTTATAAGTTTTCTTTTTAATTAATGAGTTACTACCACTTACAAGTGGCAAAAGGGAGCCTTATTGTAAAGTGGTACCAAATATTGTGACTGCTTGAGATAAAACATATATCACGGTTCATTAATAATGAATTAACGAGATCAGTATGTAACCCAGACTTTTATTTAGATATTATTTGTGCCCTATCAAGTAAAGTGCTACCATCATGAATTATTCAGTACAATCCAGCTACACTGGTTAATAAGGAAAGGATGGCCTGCATGTAAAAGGATATCAATGCACCAGAATCTTAATCGACAGCTTCCTTATTGGGTTGAAAGGGCTTAAGATATACAAGGAATCTGTGGCATTGAAGCGGAAGATAATTTTCCCACTGTTCAGAACCATGAACGTCTAGAAGCAAAAGAAAGGATAGAGAAGAAAGAGAGGGTAGGTGCTACATGAGACAACATCTGTCACAGACATCTGCTTATGGCATCAAATTGAATACCTGAAGAAGACTCTTTTGTATTCAATTAACCTTATGAAAAAAACAGCAGAAGAAGCTCCGATGTCACTGGTCTGCATATATTAAAGTCTAATAATATTATTAATAAAAATCTTTATTATAACTGCAAGGAAGTAGCATCGCATCCAAGGTGCCCAACGCTGCCTGAAATCCATTGCAGGTCTGCCTATGACACTGACAGGAATAAGCAGTAGGAATATTGTTTGGAAAGATGAATGAATCATTGCCATTCTCAGGCATTATTTCCCGGCAGTTAGAAGCAGAAGGAACCAAAACATCAGAAATAGCACTTTGTGAAACTGCATCTAAATCTACTTCATCCCAAAGACTCACCATTTGATTACCGTAATATGGGTCCAGATCCTCCAGGGGAGTGGACACCATTCCAGACGGTATGTCCCCATAAATGAACGGCAGTGGTTTCCATGCCTCCAGATCCCTATTGGGTTCAGGGACAGGTTTCTCATCAGGGTCATCAGGTACCACCCCCTTAGCTCTATAGGCTTCCTCCCGGGCAATCCGCTTCTCGATGTTACGGATAGACTCCGGGGTAAACCGGTTGAAGCTGTCTAGTCCAAACAGTATGGGAAGCCTTCTCATTTTTTCATCCGGCACTTTCACAATGCGAAGTTCTGACCTTAAAGGCACTGGAAGAAGAGCAAACAGGACAAAATTATTATGCAGTAAACTCAAGTAGTTCATTGAGTGTTCCCATGAAAAATGGATGTACATCGTCTACAAGAAAAGCATACAGCATACACAAGTCATGATTTTGCCGGGTTCCATGTCATGCCCCTGGGTCAACAATGGAGGGGCTTACATTTCAATTCTTTAAGCAATCAGTGTCTTCATTGTACGACATCACAGCTTTAATTAAAACCAGTGTTTTCTGTTACGTGGCAAGGTGCACAGTTTTCTAAAGTACCTGTTTTGTTGTGTATAGCTTTTGTTAAGGGACGTGACATAGATAGACATAGCAGTCCCATTACGTGCAAAGGCTGTACAGAGCAATGTAAGGGTGCATCTTTATTTAATGGTACTACTACTACTACTAATAATAATAATCATAATATTAACAACACGAAGGCTTGAACCAACCTGAGTTTGAAAATGAGAAAGAAACGGACAAATGTGGTGATGTCATACAAAGACTGTGATTGTGTTGCCATGAAAGGGTGTACTGGGTCTGCAACATTGCTTAGGTAGATGGTACGTATCAAAGTAACATCCATATAAATACAGGGACCCAAGGTTTCCCAGTTGAACATTGCACAGAGCATCACACAGCCTCCGCCAGTTGGCCTTCTTCCTGTAGTGCATCTGGGTGCCATCTATTCCCCAGGTGATGGTGCACCTGCACCCGGTCATCCACATGATGTAACACAGGATGTGAGTCATCACACCAGGCCACCTTCTTCCATTGCTCCATGGTCTAGTGCTGACACTCATGTGCCCATTGTAGGTGCTTTCGGCAGTGGACAGGCGTCAGCATGGGCACTCTGACCAGATGCACTGTGTGTTCTGACACCTTTCTATCATAGCCAACAATTTATGCTACAGTAGCTCTCTTGTGAGATAGGACTGGACAAGCTAGCCTTCACACCCTGCGCACAACAATGAGCCTTTGGTGCTCATGACCCCATCGCTGGTTCACCGGTTGGCCTTCCTTGGACCACTTTTGGTAGGTACAGACCGCTCTAACCAAAAACACCTTACAAGACCTGCTGTTTTGGAGATGCTCTGACTCACTCACCTAGCCATCAGAATCTGGCCCTGTCAAAGTCGCTCAGATCCTTACGCTTGTCCATTTTTCCTGCTTCCAACATATCAGCTTCACTTGCCTAATGTATCTACTTCACTTGCCAGATATATGTAGCAAGATAATCAGTATTATTCACTTCACCTGTTAGCCACAACAATAAAACATTAAAAAAATACACACAAGCAGTGTTCAAATTCAGAAGCTGCATCCTGCTAAGGCTGCATTCCAAGACCAAATGGGCCATAGCGGTGCAAAATGACTGTCACATTTCCAAGGCACCTTCAAATGTGGTCTAGGAATACATCCTTCTTTTGCTGAGTGGATCCGGGTGGATTCTTCACAGTCCAACATATCATGAGATTCACTGTGCAGACCTTTGAAAGACACAGCCTACAAAGTCTACATAGACCACATCCACCAAAGTCCCCGAATTCGAACACGGCCGTACACTCACTGGCCACTTCATTAGGTACAACTGTTTGTTGAAGCCAATATCTAATCAGCTAATCATATGTTAGCAGCACAATGTAAAAAAATCATGCAGATACAGGTCAGGAGCTTCAGTTAATGTTCACATCAAACACCAGAATGAATAAGAAAGGTAGTTTAAGTGACTTTGAACGTGGCATGATTCTTGGTGCCAGGAGGGCTCGTATGAGTATTTTAGAAACTGCTGATCTACTAGGGTTTTCATGCACAACCATCTCTATGGTTTACAGAGAATGGGTCAAAAAAGAAAAATACATCCAGCAAGGGGCGGTTCTCTAAGTGAAAATGCCTTGTTGATGGCAGATATCAGAGAAGAACGGACAGACTGCTTCGAGCTGACAGAAAGGCGACAATAATTCAAATAACCACTTGTCACAAGGTATGCTGAAGAGGATAGAACAGTAAGAGACCTATCTGATGTTCCATTAGAGATAGCTCTAATCTAAAAATGGCGAAAATCCTTGCAGGCTTAGCGTGACATTCTGTAAATAGAAGTGAGGGTCGGCAAAGAAAGTGAAATGTAAGCAAGGTATACTGTATATGCTTTCCCCATCTGCCCCGAGGGGCCTGCTGCCTTCCAACTGACCCAGCGCTTCTTTATGCTACCAGAATGTTCTTATGATGCACTTCTGGTCCTTGAATAAGCTTATTAGCTCGTTGCTTTGTTAGATGTTGTTGCGTAGCTCCTGTTGTAATACTGCTTAAACTTATACCTGAGCATTCTGGTATGATACTAAGCCTAGCTGCACGTATAGTTGACTCCTTAACAGCACGTATGTTCACAATGTGCCATTTGCCTCATTTCTACGTCACTAAGGAGAAAAGCATCTGCCAGAAATGTAAGTGTAATCTGACCTATTCATACTACAGAACCTGTAGCTGTGCCTTATTGGGAAAACAGGTACTTCCCACTGAATTGGAGACCATGACCCTTCATTGTCACAGCCCTGGTATCTTCTCCACATAAACTCTGCACTTTCCAGGGTATCTGCCAGGGGAGGCACCCTCATCTCCTGAACCTCCTTGCTCAGCACCAAGTCAGTTATTTATTTCTGATAAAAAAAAGAGTAAGAAAAGCTAACATCATAGTCAACCTCACTCCCAAGAGGGAGGCCACTCCATTACTGTAAATCTTTCTTCCTACCATTCAGTTTAGAATGTTTCCACCAGACCACAGAGAATCAGTCCAAATAGGAGGAAAGACACTCAGTGCAGTTCTCTTGGCAGCGATACATGAAATTAGAGCTGGGCGGTATGACCAAAAATTTATATCATGGTATTTTTCCAAGTTATATCGGTTTCACGGTATACAACGGTATTTTTTTTAAGTATGACTGAGTATTTACCACATTTTACAGGACACGTTTTGGTTTTACATTTCTGCACTGTTCCCACCAGTGCCCTGGCCAAATTGGGGCCCTAAGCAGAATTTTATTTTGAGCCCCCCGTATTACAAAAAAAAATGAGTAAAAAAAAATCCACTAACAATCTTTTCCTTTTCCTGTGCACTCTTTCCTAACAACTTTTATACAACGTTCTTAGCGATAAATTGATCTTGACAGCTGTTGATTTTACGTCTAGCTTATAAACTGAAGAACAATCACAGACTACTAAGCACTTGTTGTAAGTCGTTCTGGAAAAGAGCGTCTGCTCCTAGGTTTACAGCCTTGCAGTGTCAGATTACTCGTCTATTTTTTTTTCTCTCCTGCCTTGGGCTGACGTAGTGCTCTACGCACACCTCACGGCAGCGATGCGCATCCTTTGCACATTTGCAGAAAATGCGTCCCGTTGTGGAATATGGGCCCCCCCATGGATCGTGGGGCCCTACGCACAGCGCATGTTCTGCGTGTAGGGAGGGGCGGCACTAGTTCCCACATTAACTATATCATTTTATTATTAGCCATTGCGCCTATCCACTACCTTAATGATAACATAGGGCTAACGTGTTTGTTGGCTAACTGCTTATAGGTAAATGGCTAATGTTAAGGTGTGCGCCGGCCAAGTTAACATTTTTGATAAGTGTTTAATAGTTCAGTGTTGCTGGAACGCGAGCTTTACTGACCTTGCAAAATTTCTCATAAAGACCGGGATGTTGGTCTTTAAGATCTTTCGCCAAGTTTGACGTGCTACTTCACTTCTTCACCACAACTTCGTAGCACTGTTTGCATAGAGGCTTATCGACATCCTTAGCCTTTCCATGCTCGTCTGCAAAATACTTCCAAACGCAGCATATGCCATGCTCAGCCAACTCCATATGTGTGTGTTAACAAGCGCAAATGCGTTCAGCGGCTATTGAGAGGAGGGGAGGGGCTGCGCGAAGTGTGGCGAATGAGGCGAAAACCGCACTATTGGTATCAAAAATGGTGAAAATGAGTATCTAATCAGATACTAATTTTTTATATCGATTAATATCTGAGAATCGATTTTTTGACAACCTGAGTGTCTCATTATCTTCAACTCTAGCATCAGTGTCCTACCCTGCTCGTCCCGCCCCCTTGTCGACCACGCCTACTCGTTACCCTCATGTGGATTCCCCGTGTTTACCAGCTGTTTCCTGTTACTGTCATTAGTCCCTTGTATTTAAGTCCGCGTTACGTTCGTTTCCCCAGTCTGGTCATTAACGTCTATCGTCAGTGTTTTGCCTTGCCTGGTGTTTTCCTTATTAAAGACCCTCGTTTTCCCGACGATTGCTTCTGTCTTGCTTCCCCGCTCCGTGCTTGAGCGCTGCGACACGACAATCAGCTATATCTTCCGTTTCTGATCTTTCGTGGTACATTTTTTTGGTGCACCAGTGAATAAGGTCAAACAGTTTCCAGCTGCACCACTTTCTGAATGTTGTGTAGGCTATTTAAACCGGTATTGCGGTACAAGAAAAATTAATATAATAATAATAAAAAATGATTTTCGGTATGTACCGGTATACCGCCCAACACTACATGAAATATAATATGTATTCTACCAAATCGTGTTGACATCTCATTGCATCCAAATGCCAAGTTCATGCCCATGTCCACATAGAGCTAAAGAGCTTTGTTTAGCTGCATGCAAACTGTTTCAAAACAGAGACAATCGTATGATATCATCTATTACACGGTCTTACTATATTTCTTGAAATAAATACAGTGGTGAATAAAACTTCTTATCAGTACAAAACACAATTTAGACAAACAAAGAGCATGCAAACGCCATACACACAAGATTCAACCCTAGTGGTGTGGGCTAACAGTGTTTCTCACTGAGCCACTGTGCCACCCCATCACTGGTTCCTCTGAGAGCTATTTTTGTTATCCTTTGTATTGCCACACTGTATTTAATTTAGCCTTGTTATTAGTAATGATTGAGCAGCTCTGGCATGTTTACTCAGTACAACAGGAAGGACACAAAATCAACACCCCCAAAAAATTAGACCATTTACCTGCACATAAAGCTATGACACACTAAAGGAATTGGAAAAACTGGAAAAGCATGACAGGGCCCCTTTAAAATTTAAACAGCATTTGCTTTAAAGTACATTAGGGGTCTCAAACTCCAGTCCTGGAGGGCTGGATCCCTGCACAGTTTTTGGTTTACCCTCATTTAGCACACCTGATCAAACCCCTTGTGCTAATCACCACACAGCTTTTGAGCTGAATTATTTGTGATGGAACAGGAAAGATCTAAGTTACACAGGGCTCTGGCCCTCCAGGACTGGACCTTGAGACCCCTGATTTATATGATACTTTCATCATTATGTAAATAACAGGGCTGTCACAAAGATTGTCAGTTAAAACCCAAGCCCAACAACAGATCGGCACGTTGACCTGCTAAATATTACATATTACTTAGTCAAATAACTAAGTATAGATCAGAGATCGGCAACCTTTTTAAAGCAAAAAGCCATTTTATCCTAAATGTCTGACCCAAGACTTACAAAGAGCCCCAATGGATAGAGAATAGGGTTTGCGATACGATTTTAAATGCGGTATCGGTATATATGCATTTAACACAAAAACAAAACTTACAAAAGTACTTACAAAAAATAAAGAAATACAATTAGCAATTTAATTAGCAAGCTGAGCAAAGCAAAATAGCATAGAGGAAAAGTGATATAAGTTGACACAGTGCCTTGAATGCAAATTTTAACTATAGCCTACGGAACAGGATGTTTCATTGGTTTATATTGAGGAGTCTTGTAAAGCCTGATAACGTAACTGCCCTGTGCAGAGACCAGATTCAGCTCATATACATTTTGTCGAACCGCTCTGCCCGTCAAAACTTAAGCACTGAGAGAGAAAAAAACTTTTAAATCACGCGAAAATCTGTCTTATACTATTGTTTTTCAAAACCAGAGTTTATATTATATTTACATTATAACAGTAAAATGTAGGCCTAACTATAATATTGATAATGGCCAACGTACATTTTAACGATGCAATTAAAGAAAATAACAGAAAAGTATGTTCTTATAAACGAGTATTTCTTTTCCAAATTTTTTAAACAAAATAAAACAACCCACTTACCAAAGTGTGGTGTGCGCACTAAAAATACTGAGCTCAATCCTCTTCTTAAGTCAAAATGAGTAGGAAGATAGTGGATAGAACTTTTTAATTAGTTATCCAGAGAGTAACACACGCAAGAGAACCGCAGTATCCCTTCACTAAGCCTCGAGTATTTTCACGTAACATTTAAAATGATACGCAGTTTTGGTGATACGCCTCAGAGACAGCGGTCTTAATTTCATTGGGCTACTGGGAATAATATACATCAAGTTTTACAGTTTGCACACTAAATTGCTGCAGGTGCATTGGCAGCGTATAATCCTGACAACGAAATACCCGTATTATAGGGAAAAAAACAAGGAAGAACCCTATATACTTGTATATTTTGTATATCTGTTGTACTTCTTCTTTAAAAAGCGAACCCGTCTTTAAATCCACCTTCGAGAGCTCCTGGTCAAGACGTCAAACTTACCATGATCACTCAAAGGGCTTCTGTGATGGGGGAATAGTTTTCTGTTCGGGGCGTTCCGATCTGCTCTGGGTGAACTATTAGAGATAAATTATATACGCAAGTAATCAAGAATCGTCTTTAATAAGTATTTCCCAGAGATCGGTGGGTAATGGAAAAGAGGGAATGAATCAGTAGCCTACGTCTCCGGGCACTCGTTACCGAATAAGAATGACGCCAGCTCCGCCGAGGATTGAGGTTTCTAAGGTTCTCCTAATCTCCATGCACTAGACGTCTGTGACCAGCCCAGCTGCAATTTTTTTTGTCTAGGCAGACATGGATGTATGTTCAGTCCAATGTAGCAACTTTTGAGTTGGAAATGTTAATAGAGTAATAGAGCCAGACATTTGGGAGGCGAAAATAGTTCACATTTGGCCTATTAGGCTACTTAGAGATTCTTCATGGTCTTCTGCATCAATTATTATTATAATTGATAATTATAATTATTATAACGGTAATTATAGAATTGTATTCCATCTTACACCTCCTACAATGCTTTTTAAATTCTCGCACAAAGTTAACAGGTGGTTAAACTTTCTGAGCAAATCACAGTAACACATTTTAATGATTGTTTCCCATTGATGACTTATTTCCATATTACAAAATAAAAGCACCATTATGCACTGTATCGTATCTATATTGACCCTATACATGCAAATATAAATTCTCAATGCAAATAATGAAAATGTTATTTACAAGTTATCTTACATCCAAACACTAGACACCCTCCACCAGCTTCCAAAAACAATAAAGAAATCTAAAGAAAATAAAAGTGTTTTGCGATACGTCTGGCGGTTATTTCATTTCCAATTAAATCTAGATAACAAACTCGGGCGTTCTTGGACTTGCCTGCGCGGCAAGACTGCTTGCCACGCCTTAAGCCCATGGGCTAAGGTCACCAACTTCGCCACCGTTAGCAAGCCCACTGGCGACATCTGGTGGCTCACGAAAAGTACGTTACAGCACAGTCGCGTATAGTACAGGATATTCCCCTTTCGGTAAGGAGAGTTCCTGAAATTGTGGTCCTGGCCACCCGCTGGTGGAAGCTTTAGTAGTTTAGGAGTTTAAATATCCTCGATTGAGCAGCCATTTGTTTACATATTTTTATGTTATTATTCTTGTCGTCGTATTAAACAGATTTTGTGTACGTTATCCAGAATATCTAGTTCTAAATTCAAGCTTGGTGAAGACTGCATGTCTTCAGATTGTTGGAGGAAATGCTACATGCAAAGTCCGCACGTAAAACTGTTAAGATTTGAATGACCCCCCCAACCCTGGAAGGCTAAGGAAACAGTGTCGCCCACTGAGCCATAACGCTACCTATGCAAATACCTAGGAAAATTATATGAGCTGGTGGTTTCCTTGCGTTTCCACGTTCTTTAGTCAATCACTATCATTTACCAACCACCAGATTCTGATATCTGCTGCATTTTGTTGTATATAGTCCCCGAACAAATTTATTTTGGAAGATTTCCAACTGTGATGTGCCATGGTGGTACAGTGATAAGCATTGTTGCTCTACCCTGGCTCTACATGTCAGGAGTTTGCATGTTCTCCCCACATGGTCATGGGCCTTCCTCTGGGTTCTCTGCTCTCCCCCATGCTAAGGTGAATCACAATTGCCAAATTGTGTGTGTGCCCTGCAACGGGTTGGCTCCCCATCCTTGGTTGCTCCCTGGCTACCCAATGACCCTGCATAGGACAAGTGGGTACAGAAGATAGATGGATTTCCAGCACTTACAGGGATGTTACATAGTATAGCAGTGCCTATAATTCCCCTGTTAAGTTTGTTGGATTGTGCAGTTCAGGTGTAAAGTGTATGTGTGTGCCATTTCAGAAGACCCAGTTACATACATACATCTTACAACCATTTATCCTGGTCAAAGCCTTGGTCCATGTATATGTTGCTGTTGATCTCTCTCGGAAAAACAACAAACCAGCACTATACATTTTAGCTATCTCTGTCAGTAATCTTTGCTAATACTTCCCCACCATTTTCTCCATTCTAAAAAACAAATCTGTTTGGTATACATTGTATTTCTTATCCTCTTTCTTAACCTTTTATTTACAATTTTATTTTATTTTTTCTTTTACAGGGATTACAGAGCATGCCACACAGCAGGACAGGGCAGACAGGCGGTGGAACAACAGAAGCAAGGACCGAAACATGGGAGAAGAGCACAGGGGACACAGACTGGGCAAAAACAATGGCAGGACCAGGCACTGGGACAGGGACTGAGGCGTGACAAATGAAAACGAGGGACATCTGGAGAGTCTTCCAGATCCTGGGAAGCATGCTGACAACCCTGGGACGGGGATTCTACTGGGCCTGTTCACCGGCAAGTGGGAGCCCGTCCGAGCCGCAGGAACTGAGGGGCCTTGGAGAGTCAGCGAGGCCTGAGGGCGCTAGCCTCAGGCACTCTCCACACCACAGAGCTGCACCTCCACTCCAGGTGTTGGTCCAGAAGGGTGAAATAGTCCTTGGCTTGCAGGCGGGTGGCTCTAGCAGATCCTGCGGCTCTGGAGACCTTGCGGTTTTTCAGAACCAGTGTACACGGTTTATCCAGTCCATGGGGTATATGGAAGGCTGGAAGTTGGGGTTGACATTATGACCACAAAGTTTCTTTAGACGTTCAATCATTCTGTCACAACAGTCAGGACAAATGACTTGAGGGCATGTATTTGGCAAAAAAGGGGGTTATATTGAAGTAAAACAAACAAGGACTGTAAATCAACAAGATCACGAGGGATCAAACCAAGAGGTCTAGAATGGGGACGGACATGAGCACATCGGTTCCAAATCCCTTTTTTTTACTGACGGAAAACACAGCATCCTCTCTGTCTGAAACACATCGCTGCAAGGGCTCCCAATACCATTATATGTGTCATCTGACTGGATCTCACAGGGTCAGATTTGTACCAAGCGCATTATGTGTGAAAGACACACATTAACATACACTGGCCTCCTGTACCGGTCGTGCCTCAGCCTTGTGTCCAGTGGTGCCTATGATGTTCTCCAGGCCTCTGCCTGACCTAGATGAGATAATTGGCTAGAAGACAGATGAAAGGTTTGACTAACATGTCATGTTTAACAAATATCTACCTCTTATGAGACTGTTTCCATAATTCTCTCCAAAATACCCAGTGAATATCTCTATGGTATTTATGTTTAAGCACTGTTTGTTTATATAATAGTACACACTATAGAATTATGTCTCTGTCTTGGATTTCTCATGACCTAGAGAATTATGGACAGATGGATGGATTTCTGACAGCAACCATGTTCTGGATAAGAAGCTATGGAAAATTGATGGATGAATGAATGGATATTAGAGTTCTACAACTAAACAGGGCAGTAGGCCTAAATAAAATATTATTCATTATATTGATTAAGCTGGGGCTATTTGAAAATGTGTTTTTTCATTGGTGAAACCGGGGTGCATACATCTTTATTAAATAGATATGTTATTTTTATGTTATGTTACTTATGTGGATTAAAGGCATTTTTGGGTTAAATGTAGCTAAAGATTTTACTTCATTTTTTTTCTTAAATTATTCATTCAAACTAGTTACTTTGGAACTTTCAGGACTGCACATGTTAGAAATAATAGAGTTACAGTGCATATGCATGTATTATGATTACAAAATGCGACGGGATTAAACTTAAGTTGTTTACTTCCAAACAGATTCCAAACAGAGTTTTTTCAGAGATTTACACAGGCTCCAAAAAAAAGTCTATGGAAAGGACAACTTCAAACTACACAATTATCGTGTTGCTGTATCGTTTACAAACACAAAACTCTATCTTTAAACCCAAGTATGCGAGAAATCAACAGAAATCAACATAAGTAAAGCTGTTTTATAAACAACGGCAATAAGAAAATATTACAATACAGCGCCCGACTCTAACACAATATATACTCGCCGAATCTCAACAACAATCTGATAGGCCTTTAGCAATGATAATTAGATCATTGGCATATAACAGATTTTTTCTTAACTCAAATAATTCTCTTGGCTATTTACTTTAAAAGCGGTAGCTGAAAGCTGATTCAGTAGGCGGGCTAAACTATTCGGCCGTATTAAACTCTGCCTCTTTTGCACGACTAATGGCGGAGGAGACACAATTGGGAAAAAGTCTTTATTTATTTTTTGACAGCTACAAGCGTAAACTTCGCTTGAACTCCCAGACAGCCCAGGAGGGAGCAGCTGGTCAACAGGCACATAGGATGAATGATGAGGTGGGTTCGCTTATAGCCTATATAACTACTATACTCTTCATTTGTCATTTATAAAGCGTATTAAACAAATTGAAACTGCATGTAATGGACCAGTTCCTTTATAATTATGGTCTCATCTGACTACATTTCAGGATGAAGCAAGTGATAAGAAATGTTTGGTTTTACTGGAAAAATTCACGGACAAGAGGGGAACGAGCTCTATGCCAGTAGCTTGCTTTAACTTCATCAATTCCATCATCGGATCGGGAATTATAGGTAGAGAAACAAAGTTTGAACAAAACGAAGTGGTATAATTTAATATTCAATGCTTAACGATCTGATTCCGGTATTTAGTTAAATAAATCTTTAAGTATTACTCACTGATCATGTGATCTGCCCGTCTTTTCCTGAATGAATGAAAGTTACGGAGCGCCTGGCCTTGAGATGCATTTAAGTGGTCCAGTTAGTAATTTGATCACGTTTGTTTAAAGCGTTTCCATTTAATGTTGGAATCATTCTTTTCAATTCCCGTCCGGTGTTAATATAACCTGGTGTTCCAGCGTTCAGTCATACCTGTATCTTCTTCTATTGTTCCTCCTGTTAAAGTAGCCTAATCTCATAATCTTAAAACGTCTAAATTGTTTGCGATGAATGAATGATAATTTCCACGGTTAAGACAGCATAGATTCCTGGTTTAAATTAAAAATCTCTATGTGATACCTTCAATGTTTTGCTGCAGGGCTGCCTTACTCAATGAACCAGGCGGGACTCCCTTTAGGGATTGTGCTCCTGGTTATCGTTGCCCTCATCACTGGTACAGTGCGGTTTTGTGCTTATAAGCTTAATGATTATTTAACAGTTGAAAATGTTGATATTGAAAATAATTTAATCTGAAAGTCTTTCTGTATCCAGTCTTTATCCCTAGATCAACCTTGTTTAAGATGAGTTATAATATAACAACAACAATACAATTTTGCAGAATGTTATTGTGTATTATGACTCTGGCTCCCCACATTGTTAGTGAAAGTTTCTCTATTGCAGATTACTCTATTATCCTGCTGATTAAAGGAGGGAATCTCTCAGGAGCCTGGAGTTACCAGTCATTAGTACAAAACACGTTTGGCTTTATTGGATATTTGATTCTATCTGTTTTACAGTTTTTATACCCTTTTATTGGTAAGGCATCAGTGATTCAATGTGTCCTTGAATGTTTGCAATTGAGAAATTTATTTAAAATGTCATCAGTAATATATCCGTATGTGTAAGGAGACCAGATCAAATCAGATTTTTAAAATAATTAAAAAGTGTATTCAAGACAAAATTTAAAAAAAAAAATGTATAGACTGTGAATCATTTTATACATAAAGTGCTTCAAAATATTGAGCCAGATAAGATTTGGAATGAAGATAAATCGATAGATTATAACAAAGCTTAGGGAGAAAGTCTAATGAATTTCAATTCCTTAGCTATGATCAGCTACAACATCATTACTGGTGACACGCTGACCAAAGTATTCCAGAGGTTACCTGGAGGTAGGTGAGGGTTCATCCTTAACTCGTAACTCATGATGATGATGATGGTGTGTGTGTATACATTTATAAACATTATAAGATGCTATCTTGTGAAAATTAGCCTATATGGCTAACTAGCTCATTCCAGTCTTTTTTTTTTTTCCTCTTAACTAATGAGCACTTGTTAAATAAACACATAAATGAAATAGTTGCATGTTAATTAAACATAATGTGTCATCAATGATCATTGTTGCATTTTTAAATTTGTGTGGGTATGTGTTTGGTTAGGGAGAGATTTTATTTTTAACTGAACATTGTAATGAAAATTATTAGTGAAATATATATATATATATATCCTTTCTATGAATGTATTTGTAGTCGGGCCCGATCATCTTTTTGCCAAGAGACACTTCGTCATCTTCCTGACAACGATTCTTTTCACCCTCCCGTTGTCTCTCTATCGTGACGTATCAAAGCTAGGAAAGGTGAGAACTCTGTTCGCTGCAGCATTGCCCTAAGCAGCCCGAGGGTGCTTACGTTTTTTTTGTCTACTTTCGCAGGTGTCTTTACTCTCGATGATCTTCACCCTCATGATCCTGAGCATCGTCGTCATCAGAGCTGCCACTCTCGGCCCTGAAATGTCTGTACTGATTCTTTTCATTGAGCCATTTCAGAAGACATTCCTTATGTTTTGCTCTCCTCTGTGACCCTGGGAACTTGTCTTGTATGTCTCTATTTTTTTCAGTTCTGATTTAGAAGATGTAACATACCAGCTTTTTAATTTTAATTCGCTTGAGTTCAATTAATTTTACTGGGTACTCCAGAAGATGGCATAGGAGAGGAGAGAAAACTTAGGTTGAACTTCTAGGGAGGAAAATCCTCTGGAAGTTCAGTTACATATTCATCTTTCATTACTATTATAGCCAATTAAATTTTAGGATAAATTTAAGTGCATGAAGGCACAGGAAACATAATACATGTTTGATAAAATATTTATTTTAGCATTGACATGTGTGGTTAAAAAATCTCCTGTGTGACTCCAGACCTCCGGTGGAGAATGCATGGTCTTTTGCCCACTGGAATGCAATTCAGGCAATCGGTGTGATGTCTTCTGGTGAGTCCTTATCATGCTGTGTTTAACTAAAGTAATGTGCCTTCTCTATAAGTTTGGTTCCAGCCCTGGCGTAACCTGCACACCTCACAGATAATCTCCATGTTCGTGCAGGTTTCCTCCATGTACTCCAGTTTTTCTAAAAGCATGCAGTTGCTGGCTTGGTTTCTGTAAATTGTGTGATTATGAGTGAGTACAAGTGACTGCCCTCAGTCTAGGGTGTCCCCTGTCTCGCACGCTCTGCTCCAGGTGCACCATGATCCTGCACTAGATCAGCAGTTATGGATGGATGGTATGACAAGTGAAACTGTTCATGAACTGTACTGCAGATGGCTGGGTTGGCATAACTGGTGATTTCTGTTTTTAGAATGACTGGCATTAATCGGTATATACATATGAGATCCTTTCTCCCTTGCAGGGTTTATATGTCACCATAACAGCTTCATGATCTACAGTTCTTTGAAGGAGCCCACCCTCAGCAGCTGGTCTCGAGTTACACACACCTCCGTCAGCTCCGCCGCGCTCATCAGCTTACTCTTCGCAACAGCGGGTTACGCTACCTTCACTGGGTACACGCAAGGTAAACGCAATAAAAGCCCGTTCGAAATGTGTACTTACCAAATTGGCGCCACTAGAGGGCGCTGCAGATATTCTGCGGTATTACAGTGGTGATGTTTTGGGGTCTTTTAATTTTTAGGAGACATATTTGAAAACTACTGCAGAAGCGATGACTTGGCCACGTTTGGTCGCTTCTGTTTTGGGATCAGTATAGTAACAACCTTTCCTCTTGAATGCTTTGTGACTCGAGAGGTATGAAATATATGATTTTTAAACGGCTGCAGTTAAATATTTTAATTCCTCATTTTTGTTAAAAATATTACATGACTTAGTAGAGATTTTGTGCCTGTTTTGCAGGTGGTGACAAATGTGTTTTTCCATGGAGTGCTCAGCAATATAGCCCATATTGTTGTTACTGTGGTGATAATAGCAGTATCCATGGTAATCTCCCTAACGTATGACTGCCTGGGCATTGTTCTGGAATTAAATGTAAGTTGAAAATAAAAGGCTTAAAGGTTTTTATCCTAAGCTGGTTACTTAGTTAGATTGATAGTTATTTATAGTCAGAATGTGAGGAGATATATAAATTATTATTATACAATCATCATTTTATTGACAGACCCTTTGAATATGTGTAGGGAATATAGTTTCCCCTTTTTTGTAAGAGAGCAGTTAGATGAAATTGCCTGAATAAGAAGATGATTATCTACCCGCAGGGGCGCCAGTACAGTTTTTGGATCCCATTAAAGCATATCACAGTGGGCCCCCAATCCAGTTATGTTCCAAATTTTTAGGGCCTCTGTCACTCAGGGGTCTTCTGAATCATCCAAACTCCCTGCCCCCTAACAACTTTAAAGATGCCTCCTTACAAGATTGTTCACTCATGTGACTGTTTCATGTGAACGTTAGCTAGCAGCAACACACGTTTAATCGTGTGTGTGTGTTTTGTTCCAGGGAGTTCTCTGTGCCACTCCGCTGATTTTCGTCATTCCATCAGCGTGTTATCTGAAGCTGTCTAGCAGCCGATGGCTTCAGGGAGAGAACCTCGTGTGCTGCATCCTCCTGTTGGTGGGAGTGTGTGTCATGGTCATTGGTTTAGCCATGACCATCCTGTACCCCCAAGACTGCTCTCACGGAGCGGAGATGTTCTACTGCATCTCAAACGTCTCTGCCCTCAATGCGACGCCATCTGCCACGATTTCTGTGCCAGAGGTTTTCAGTGTGTCTCTGAATGAGACCAATTTCTGAGATGCCTGCTTAATTGTGCTTAATTTAAAGATGGTTTCACATGAGCTTATTTTATTCCATTTTACAAAGTAATAGTAATGTTAATTGCACTTAACTATATTTTAGATAAACATATTACATCAACAGTAACTTTTTTTTCTTTCTAGCCTATAAACTTATGCAAACTTCTAAATTTAATGTCAAGTACAATACGTATCTACGTTAACTAAAGCAGAAAAAAACTGAATAAGACTTGCGGTGGTTTATGGATATTATGAAAAAATGACCACATGACGGCGCTATTAAATATATTAAACATTCCTACTTGCATCTGTATTTCAGTCACGGCTGTTGTAGTACTTCTTGCAAGGGTTTTTTTTTTTTCTTTGTGGTTCAACGTTGGTGAAAGTTAGTAAAAAGAAACCACTTAAAAACAAACAAAGGCGACCATAACCGTGTATCTGGAGCCCAAATAATTCCTCAAATGTCGAACAATTGACTTTTTAGAGACTGAGCAAAAGCTTTTTTGCAAAACAAAGTAAAACATAACAAATAATGTTGACTACGACATTAACATTCTCCCTCTTAACCGCTAATAATGTAAAAACGTGCTTGCAATTAACGTGAATGACAAATACTGTTCTCCAGCAACGCCAGTTTCACAAAATGTGAAATTCAATAACTGCAGTAATTTCCGATGGATGCTGGCATTTTTGAGCTTTTGCGAAATCCGGGATGTGTCGGAAAATTAACTGCTATCTGGAAAGACAAGGACGTAATTTGGCTTTGAAACTAATGTCACGACTTGAAAACAAAGCTTGTTTGCTTTGTGAACTGGGCCAGATCGAGTCTTTTTTGGATGCCGGGTTAATGCACAATGAAGGAATCGTAGCAAAATTACGTGGGAATTTTAGGATCCCTGAAGGACGTCTACAAATTTAAACTTTACATGCATATACAAATAACGGTACAATTTTAACACTTCTTGTGTTGCTTTGTGTCATGTGGTTTGCCCTACACAGTGAAACCTACACATTTCCCCAGCCAGGGTCGGGGGGGGTTGCTTCCCCCTTAAGAGACGCATAGTTATTTATTGCACCAACGGAAATTAGTAAACAGATTTATCAATGTATTTTTAATGCGGCAACGCCTATGTTTAAGCAGTTTTAAATCGCTGAGTGGAGCCTCCCTATAATTAAAAATAAGTTTCTTTTTGAAGATATGACGTAATTCTAAAACGCATCCTCCCTCCCACTTCAGTATATCAGAAGTCATTTATCTGGCCGTGAAAAACTTTAAACATGTCTTAAGACACTGAATATGCGCGAATGCGCACTTGTCTAAGTTTCCCTTCGTAAAAGACTTTAAATCAGTTAGGAATGGACAACCTTGGTGTGCAAGGTACTTTGCATCGTCTACCTCCAGCTACCAGGTATGTTTCTGAGTTACTTTGGCATAAAACCGTTATACTTGTAGCCGGGAGACGGGACAGAAGGGATGCACTGCAGTAAGGTATCGGAGGAGAAAACAATGTCAGTGCATAACTGGTATAACGTTATTATTTGTAAAATTGCATGTGCTCTGGGTATTTTAACACGCAGGTTTAATGGCAGGTTTGCATCGATCAGTGGTTCTTAACCCTGGTCCTGAAGCTTCAGTAGGTAGGCTATTTCTGGGTTTTATTTACGCCGGTTACGAGTTTTTGAGGTCATGATTGACATAACTATCAACATAGATCACATTACAACCAAAATTAGTCTTTCTAGCTTGCTACTAATGGGATGAAGTGTATTATATTTTAATTTTAACGAGTCATTGATGAAAGATTTCTCCGAAGTTTCGAAGCTCTGAACAATCAAGTGAATTAGTGACCTTAGTGCAAGTTTGAATTTAAGTGAGCAATTTGTGATTTCTGTGGTACGCATTGACTAAAGTAAGCAAAAGAGTAGGGATTAGATTCAGTTAGGAATATTTCATACCTGTCTATTTTACTGAATGAAAAGCTGACCTCATTATTATTATTATTATTATTATTATTATTATTATTATTCATCCATCTTACAGCTGCGTGTCCTGTACATGGTTCAGAGGTCCAGCAGCGTATCCTAAGTCAGATAAGGCACAAGACAAGGAAATGCTGTAGATAGGATTCCTCTGGCAATCCACAGATGTGTAAATGGCTCAGCTGTCACTTTTAAGTATGTGGATGATGTGTCAATATATGCGCGAATGGTGAAGTATACTGGACCAGCGTCCGCCCAGCATGTGGCATCCCTCGCGCTCCTGGGATACGTTTGTTTGCGCCGCCGCGATTTAGAAACGAAAACGGACAACCAGCGAACTTTTCTTTTTTAAGACTCCTTTCAATTTTGATAGTATCACTTTAACCCTCATGTTTTTAGTTAGTCTTGGATAGTCTGTCAAGAAAGGTAGCCATGAAAATGAAATTCCACGATACGCTGTGAAGTATAGGCATATCAGCACTGAAATTACAGGTGGACCACGCCATGACCAGTCTGGACAACATATTGCGAGAAGTATCATGAAATATGTTTGGAATTTGAGTAAATAGCTTTTATGTGAATGCATGTCTGAAGGTAGATAATTGAAAATACATAGTTACCAATGCTTATCTAATCAAAAGCACTCATTAAATATTGCAACAAATGACTTGCTAGTCTTAACTATCCTCTTTCAGACCCATGGAACAGTAACGATAGTTGTCTTTGGAGTCATCAAATTTGAGGAGTAAACCGAACAAAGTCATGTTTCTTTCTAATGTACACACCACGTTTCTGTAGGAGACCAACTGGGTTTAGTTTTTCACAAGTGACATCAGAAAAACCCATAAACTCAGGATTTTCAAACAAACTATCACCTCATCTCAACATCTGTTTTCCTACATGCTCCCCCCACATAATTCATAGCTTATTGGGACTTGAACTGTATGCAAGACCTACCCTTAAAACTGTTTTAAAGGTTATGCCCATGGTTAATCTAACATAATGAGAATTTTCCTAAGACATTTTGAAATAATTGTCTTACGAAAAATATTCCAGAATCCAGTTAGAACCATGTTCTGAGAACGCCTGTTATTTTGTTGCGGTTTCCTTACTTTTCTACCCATTTTAGATGTTTAGACACATCAAGTGTTATAAGCCAATGGCAATGTGATGACATAACAGCTCGACTGAAGAAAACTAATTCAATTTCCCCATATCAACAAAAATCATTGAAATCACAGATGTAGCCATAATAAGGTAATACGGAGGACTTCATGATATAATTCTTTTGTTAAAGTTACATTCTGTTTCTGCAATAAGGATGTAGCATTTGAATATGATTTTGTAATCTGTGTTTTTAAATGTTTAGTTTTGAAACAATGTCTCTTGTATGAATAACAAACAAATCTCTTTCTGTCTGGAAATTAAGTTACAGAGATTTCAGCCATTTCAATAACCTTTGAACTTTTGCTCATTTCCTGACTTTGAAGACTCAGTGGGAAACTAACTTAACCATCTGTACGAGTCATGGGAAATACATTGTGGACAAAAGGACAGATTCAGGGCACCATAATCCCAAATGTATATTTATTTGTGTAACTTAACACAATGTGTTGTAGTTGTTATGTTGTTATTATAGTTGTAGTTATACTTGTTGGTGTTCTTCTCCTTGTTATTGTTATTTTTCACTATTATTCATAAAAAAAATTGTTGTAAATAAAATGGTTGTAAATAAAGTTAAAAATTAACTTTTACCTAATTAAAAATTACTTAACAGTTTAATTTAGTTGCATAATAAATATTCATCCATCTCATAACTTATTCTATTATTCTGGTTAGAGTTCTTTTAGGGCCTGGATCCTATTCCAGCCAGTATAGGGCAGAGGGCACAACGCAGGCAAGTGAGCTGCACACTAAGGTCAAGTCAAGTGGGCTTTATTGTCATAACATCTATATACAGCTACACAGTGGCACGAAATAGCATTTTGCCAGGACCATAGTGCAGCATTCAACAGCAGTGATGGGGGGGTCACAGTTTCAAAGTGCAAAACACAAGTGGATGGATACGAGGGCTTTATATACATGATGGGCTTAAACATCAGCCCTGGACTTTGGTGTCCCACATGGTCCCATGGGGAATTTATTATTATTTATTTATGATGGGGGTGTGATCCCCCATAATAACTTTTGCCGAGCGATACATTTTGCCACCCAGGGGGGTGAGCAATAAATTTCACCGGCCTTCCAGGAAAATGCCCGGTATGCCAGACGGCCATTCCAGCCCTGTTCATAGTGCAGTATGTGTGCGTGTGTGTGTAAACAAGAAGTATGACAGCAGAAGTAGCATGCAAGGGTGGGATAAATAGTGGCTAAAAAGTAACAATAAAAAGAAATGTTAAGGTGACTAGTGCCGGGGGGGGGGGGGGGGGGGAACCCATACAAAAACCTAACTGGGGGTTAAAGTGGTGCCAGGCAACCACAGGGCATGTGTTTTGAAGGTGGCGGGAAAGTGCCGCAAGCGGAGGAAAACCAAAAAGAAC
>JAODKC010000001.1:45454246-45467666 GCA_026777985.1 Mormyrops attenuatus | reverse complement strand
TACACACAGCTGTTCCATTGTTTCATATAACATCTGGCCTGGTGTTGGACCACTCAGAAGGGTTAGCGGCTGCTGTATGAAGGAATGTAGCGGCGAGGGGGTGTGGGGGAGTTTTGTGGACGCGCTCCAAATGCAAGACCTTATCAGAAGCTTGGCTCTGCTCATCCCCGTCCCGGACAGAGGTTAACCATATGCTGGTACAGAGACACCCCCTGTAAGTGACCAGGCACTGACTTCAGTATCACGGCACTGGCGTCCCCAAGGGCAAGGATGGGGGCTGGAACAATTAAACAGGCAGCGGAGATAGGGAGCTGAGGGTCCTGTTTATTCTTACTGTCAGGAGCAACACCATGTAAGCAGAATGATACAAAACAGAGGGGAAATTCTTGCAAGACTAGAGTCACAATTAAATTTACAAAAAAAACAAAAATTTGTATTGTAGCAAAGCAGCCAAACCATTTGAACTTCTTTCTTTAGCTGGATGCAAAGTGAGTGTTTTAATTGTGGTTGCGTGTGTGTGCGTGTGCGCGAGTGTGTGTGTGCATGTATGCGCGAGTGTGTGTGCGTGTGTGCACGAGTGTGTGTGTGTGTGTGTGGGTTCACTATTTTGCAGATGCCACACGTCCAGAGAAATTTTTAAAAGCCTCTATTTTCATGCAATTTGAAAGTATAAACAAATGCAGAATAGCAAGCCCTAGGTCTACAATACATGGGTGTAAGCGGTTTGTCAGTGTATTTCTTTATTTTGTCAGATGAAGGAGTTAAGGTCATATATGGCAGAAAACGGGGAATTTTGTGAGGTCTGGAAAAAAAACAGAATTCCACAAGCGACATCATTGAGACTTTGGGACAGACCTTGCAAAGCTTTCCTTTGTGGAAGTATGGGGAATAGTAGGCCTTTTATGCTTTATGGAAAGTATGTTCTAGAAGGGTAAAATACACCCTGAAGCAGTGCAGGAAGATAGGCATTGATATATATATATTCTATGTTAACATATTTCAGCTGACTGCAAAGACCCAGCAAAACATTACAGTTGCAACATTGTGTGATTGACCGACTTGTGATTGACACTATTGTGTTTCTGGGGAACAAATACAAAGACAAAAACAAGGTTGCAGGACGCTGATGCTGCACACAAAATTCCCTCTCTCTGGCAAGAGGAAACTGGAGTGTTTTATAAATCGTAGGACTGATTGCAGGTACACAGTGGTCCCTGGTGTGCCACACCACCCTTCATCTCAAAGGTATTTGACTTCCAGACAAACCTGTTCATATGACGATGCATTTAGGGCAAACCAGGCAGGTCTTTTTTCCTCAGGAAATGAAATGCTTTGGCAGAATATGCTCATCCAGTAAGGCAGAGGGAATATGTTACAAAAAACAAAAAAACAAAAAAGAGAATATTTTACATTTAACAATGACTGAATGTCTACTATGAATATCAGCAGCCTGTGGTATAATAGGGCCATAAGGCTTATGAAAAGCTCCCTGATGGCATGAGCAGGATGGGTGTGAATGGTTTGGTGTTTAGGATACTTCAGCAGATTGAAAGTGTTTAATTCACTCCTGTATTCCCTCATATGTTCACTCATCCTACACATAACCATGATTGGCTGAGCTTGGTAATGATGCAAGTATAGAAATGAACAGTAGGTGGCAGTAACACTTGAATTAAAAGACAGATTCTTGGGGTAATAACCCCCCCCCCCCCAAGTTTTTTTAAAATTGATATATTGTTATTGTTCTTATTTCTGTAGCAGCAATTAACTAATAATATCCCTTTATATTAAATATTGTATTTGTTCCATTTTTGTGTTCCCATTAATAATGTTGTCTTTGGATAAACCAAAACAACAGTAATCCTTCTATATTTCATAACCGTGAATCCAGCACAGGGAGCCAGCGAATCTGGACAGGGGATGCAGCTCCATCTCACTGCACTCTAGGGGCAATTTCAGGTCAGCGGTCCACCTAAGTGGAAGAAATCCGACACAAACAGGCAAGAATATGCAAACTCTGCGTACGCTATTCTAGGTGTGGGAATGGACTGGCCAGCCCTTAAGGCATGGGGCTACTGTGCTACCCATTCAGCTTTTATGTCATCGTGCACTGAAATATCCCTTAATTAGGAGATAACAACTCTATTTATGCTTTATCATTAAAAAAACCATTCACAGATATGCATGTTATGTGCTAATGACCTCAGGAAGTTATTTTAAACAGATAACTGTGCAATGTGTACCCAATGTGCTACCCTAGCACAAATCAAAAGGGGGTGCATCATTTCAGACATGCATCACCAATGAAGGGGGCCCCCTGGGGGCTTGGATGAGAACCAGCAGCGGGAGACACATGTGTCAACTTTCACGTTACGTTTGAAGGAAAACATCAATCTCTGGGATTGCCATGGGGCTCCTCAGTAGACCATGGAGCCTTTGACCAAAACTGGACCTTTTGCAGATCACTACACGTGATGGGCGGCGGAAACGGGGGGTAAAATACCAGCCAGCGTTACTCCGCCAAACAGCTCAGCACAGACAATGCGCCATTGTCTTGCAAGAACTGATTGGGTCATTTATTACAACCCCCCCCCCCCTTTCTCTATTAAATGTGCGGGTCTCCATGCTGTCATCAAGCAGACACAGAAGCATCTCAAGAAGTAGTAATACCATGTCTTGTTATGGCATTCTGTGTGGGCCCCGCTTACATTGGGATATGTTGAAGTATGCACGGACTCTTTAAGCAATTTTGAGGAGAAGTTGTCTTAGTTTACGGCTCTTGGGTCATTGCGAATGGGACTTTGCGATAAGAGTGTCAGGAAAGAGCATGGATGTTGCTTGGCATAGGGTGAACTTTACGTCAGACTCATGGAGGACTCTGAATCTCCATGGAAGCTAATAATCCTCTTTTTGGTTACTTATGATGACTGTCTCTTGTAGTTTAATATACAGTGACTGTATTTTACTGCACTCATAGCCATACTTACCAAGACTTATCAAGACAACAGTTATTTTTTCCACAACCCCAATAATCACAGCCCATTATGGAGTACACCTAGGAAGGGCTACTTTCGACCTCTGTACGTTAAAAATCCTGACTACTCTCCTGACTGCACTATTACTTCTTTGAACCGATTGTGTCTTAGAGATTTTTCCTGATTGAAGGCTTAATGTTTTTGATTATTTGGATAACTGGTTGCCCACATACAGGTGGGCCATTTGCCATGTGGGAATATTTGTTATGTTATCCTTCTGTAAGTGGACAGGAAGCAGGCGATTCTCACACAGTCAGCGGCCATGCACCCTCTGTTTTCCCAGAATTTCTTCCCATCCAGCATACCTCCTGGAGTAGTGACCCTTCCAGATCCTCCCCA
The DNA here is from genome assembly GCA_026777985.1 of Mormyrops attenuatus. Lineage (NCBI taxonomy): Eukaryota > Metazoa > Chordata > Actinopteri > Osteoglossiformes > Mormyridae > Mormyrops > Mormyrops attenuatus. The sequence goes on along the minus strand of JAODKC010000001.1, from coordinate 45,464,292 downwards.
AACAACTTCCGTTTACTGTGAGTGACCTTTCTCACCAAATTCTGTGGTCCTGGCTCAGTATTATGCCTACCCGCTGGGATTAGCCCCCCAGTGTCCCCCCTCCCCACAAATGAAACCCGAAACCCCGTTGCGGCAAAATCCAATCGTAAGCTGCCATTTTATCACCTGATATGACTCACCTCCAGTGATTGGCTGGATACTAAATACTAATGTTCTGATTTGTTTGTGTTCTTCTTTGGTGACTTTGCTGAAGTAGCAACACAGACAAGCCGGACCTCAAACTATAGTGTTTTTTAGTTCCGTTTTTACAAAAACAGTGGGTTCCAGGAGATGCCGGGAGAGCTCTCTGCCTATCTGGAAGCCGTTTGTTCTCATTGTAGGGTCCGGAAGCTTCCATGACTCACGTTATTGTTATGGAAGTGACTTCCTGCATTCAGCCAAAAATATTCAGGGCATTATGGCCTTGATATAAAAACCAAGTCCAAGAAACAAAACAACAAAGGAGAATTGGGCAGTGTCATGCCAAGCTTCCCTGTTTGGTACCTGTCTAAAAATAAGCTTGGTAAATAAGCAGCAAAGGATCTGCATAACTTCCAGGTTCTTTTTGGAAAATCTTATGCCTTTCAGGAGGGTGTGGACTGATGTTATTGTGGAGGCACCGTGCTAGAAGGATGTTTGTGAATTGATGTGTTCTTCCATTCTTCATTGTTCACTTCAGACGCATGTGAACTTAAACTCCGGACTCTGCAGGCAGCCTTTTAACCAAGTGTCTGTAATGTCTTCTTTGTGTCAGCTACAAGATCCATACCAAGTTAGATGATAAATGTGTGTAATGAAGCATTTACTGGATTTCTGGGAGATCCTACTGTTGTGATTTTTTCCTTCCTCCCCAAATCAGGAGTCAGAAGCCACTTGTGTAGATCCAGATACAGTCTTTATTGCAACAATAAGGTTACAACCAAGGCTGGTTAAGAGTCTAATACTTTTTTACACTGTTTTATTTTCTTATCGTTTAACAATATCTCGTCAATTAAGCATCGGCCTTCCCTCAACCATTCACCATCATTGTTTTCTCCTTTGATCTACACCCCTAGGTGATAAGGTTGGCAATCATTTCTTTTACTGTTTGGTCCCTCGGCTGAACATAATTGTGGCGCGACCATAATATCTACTTGGTTTTTTTTAAATACTCAGCAGTGAACTCTTGGCGAACTCAGGCGATTCCCTTCTCCTCAGTAGCAAATCTTGGCAGCTCCAGGTTCACATTGCATAGCTACAGGGTTGATAATATGTTTGATCTTCAACATAATTATAATCAGCACAGCTAATTAAGGTGGATATTCATACAATCAGGGCTAACACAAAATAGCCAAGATAAACTAAATAATAAAATATAAAAAGTAAAATGCAACTAAACAGGAAAAATAAGGGGAAAAGGCTAAGAGATGAGGCATGAGCAGTCTAAGAAAAATGATCTACGCCCTATCTTTGAATATTCTGATGATACATTGTAATCTGTACCCCGTAATGATCTCACATCCAATCCAGGGTGTCCCCTGCCGCATGCCCTGTGCATTCTCTCATGCAATTGATAAAGGGTATCTGCTCCACCCAGTCACATGTAATGCTACACCTATGAGTGAAATACCCTGCATGTGCTCCACCTAAAAACTTCTGATGTTACCATGTTAACCTGATGGGCTCAGAGGAAGCGAGTATCTTTTTTACCGACCTCTTATCCAGGGGTATATATTTTGGAAAAATTCCTTTGACTGCTATTAGCGGGACTAGCTAACACAGGCGAGGCGCAGTTAAGTGGAACTTTTCCCAGTGTTTGCTAAGCTTCTTCCCTCATTACTGTAGAACTGCTCAAACACTGTTTTGGTTGTTGGCAGACCAGGCCGGATGACTGCCATGCTTACAGTCTGGCCACCACTGCGTCATGTTACCGTCACGTTTATTTGCTGATGTCTTTCCTTCTTGTAAATTTTGCTCATTTATGCAGCTGTAAGATTTATTGGGGTATGGGTACTTTAACAAGGCCAGGGACATAAACTGGAACATTTTGGGTCATGGGAGTCTTTAACCACCACACGACCCTACTGTTCCTGAACCTGTTTATAAGCAATGGAAACACAGCTCCTGGGTAAAGTTAGCTTTGTATTGCAAGAGAACTTTGTTACTAAATTATCTAGCATGACAGCTGCAGATATCTGAGTACATTCACCAAGTCATAGTCTTCTGAGCTGAGCTGTTAACGGGTAGGTCACATGCTTATTTTGCCGAATTGCCTATCCTGCAGAAGTTATAAGGGATACGGTGCTATCATCCGGATCCTAACTTGTCCTGCTGTCTTCCTCCATACTTCTTACCTGCTCAGTTTGCTCCATTATAACCATTGAACAAACGTAAGCGATTTAAATATGGCTATTAATGTCTAAGGTTAAATCAGAGCTCACCACTACGCTGTCATCTTTCTCTTTGATTGCATAGCATTTGCTAATAAAAATCACAAAATGCCCCCAACAACACTAAGAGCGGCTAAATGTGATATTCCTCCATGGGGCATATTTTGAAGTTTTAAGGCTAAGCTGAAGAGCTAAATCGTAACAAACTGGGTGATACTGCCAGGACCGGCAGTTCCCTGCAAACCTTAACAGTATTTCTAATGTACAACATGACTCGTTTCTGTGAAGCTTGGTGAAGTTCAAGATCTGACTGCTCCAGTTCAAGTTAGTGGGAGCATTTGTGGTAGAAGCAGGCAGATGTGTCTGGTCCAAGACAAAAAAGAAAATACCCGTCGATGAAGGCAGTGTCCCTATTTCAATAAAGAGTGGGCAAGTCCCTTACTGAAAAGATCTTAAGGATACCATTTTGCTTGGTAAGTTCCTCCCTGACAAGAAAGCTGCATGACTGAGACTATCATAGGCCTTGTCCATTGTTTGCTGTTGCTATACTTCATCTTAGGACAGAAATATTGGTGGGAGGAATGAGGGGTGTCCCCATCCCTGAGATTTATTACCTATCTAACAGGGAATTTGCCCCTCACTGTCTGCAGTGAACTCCAGAATGTTCACTATGTGTAGAAAATTGGTAATCACACAGTGTCAGTGGTCATAACCCAAGTCCATGTGGGCAGTCCCTAGATACAGTTTGGAGTACTTGGTAGCGAGAGTGTGTTAAAATCCCAGGTACATATAAAACGGGTTCTGAACCGGCCATTGTTTTTCTGCTTGGTGTTCCTTTGGCCATTGATCTCTGTACTTGTTCCTTGAATGTGCTGGTCCACTCCAGAAATATTAGAGAAACAATTAGAATGGGTTTCTCACATATCTCTGGCTCACTGGTTAGAAAATGAACTGTCATGATGAAATCCAGACGAAAATCACAAAGATTTTTATTCAGCTCTGAATGCTCTTCACTTTTGAAATGAGTTGCATTTAAACTAAATGACAGCCATGCATGCATTGTCCTGTAAAACAGCGAGCCAGCACTGAGTATTTTCATGAAACATCGGCCCGCAGTCAAAAGACTTGCAATTCTAATAATAATAGTAATTGACACGTTATTGATACCTGTGGGGAAATTCTCTTTTTGCCTCCCCACAACTTGCTCTGTGTAGCAAACTGGCTGCAACGGGCAGCAAGCCCTAGCAGAGCCCATGGAGCTGGGGGTTAAGGGCCTTACTCAAGGACCCACAGACGTGCTCAGGCTGGGCTCAGACCCACAACCTTCTGATCATAGAAACAGAGGCTCAGCCCACTGAGCCACACACTGCCCCCATGTTATGAAGATTAGTATTGGTATTAAGATAGAAGGATCTTAAAAATCATGATGATTGTTGTGTCTTTACTTAGTGTAGAAGGTACCAACCCTTCTACCCTCAGCTATCTACATTATGCCCTGTGCTGACCCATGCTTGAGTTCCCAGTGTTCCAGATTAGATAAACAGTTGTTTAAAATAAATTAGTGGATGTGTATTAGGCCAGCCAGCAGTAGACTCTCATTTCCTAGAGAACATTTGGCTGCAGTCAGTGACAGCTGTCTCTTTGGAGACAGGAAACAGACCCTATGTCTTATAAACCCAATTGGGCTCATTTTCTATGCCTCCATTGTTCTGGAGCCCTTTTGTCTTCATTATCCCCGCTGTGCTGCTCTCTGCTGTCTGGTTTGCATTCTCTGTTCAAAGTTATGTGACTCTGGATTATAGCCAGAGCAGTTCTGGCAAAGTTTGCCAATTGTTGATGAAGCCAAATTCACATTGGTCATGATGATGCATTGGACCTGTAAGGGAAACACTCCAATGTTAACAAGTCTCTTCACTTACTAGAAATAATATTGCAACCATGCATCTGTCCATCTTTCAGCTGCTTATGCAGTCAAAGGAGGAGGGGGTATACATGGGGATCACGGCAGGGCAACACGGTGAGTGGAATGCCAGTCCATTGCAAGGAACCTGCACATGAACACAATACGGACAATTTAGAGATACCTAAATCACCTATGAGGAGAAGATGCAAACTACTGTAAACACATGCATTATGGAGTCAGGGCAAGACTCAAACCTCCCAAACATGGAGGTGTATATATTATTTACAGCAGGGCTCTTCAAATCTGGACCTCAGTTCCAAATCCTGGCCTTGTTTTCAGTTCTGCCAGGTAGTTAGATTAATAATTACTGATTCTGATTGGCTGGAGGCTTCACACCTGGCTCACAGGTGAAAGAAGGCTGGAAAATCAGCAGTGCTCAGATCTTGAGGACCGTGATTTGATTAGCAAATCTTCCTGGCACAGATTTTTTGCCTCAGACACATATTTCCTCTTCAGCTTAGCCTTTATATGAATCCCGGCAATGCTGGAAATTAAGATCGCTCACTCTCCTGAGGCCAGTAACATAGATGAAGGTTAACTACAAAAAAAATGAACAGTAGCTGGATTACCAGCTCTCATGCATCTGGTGTAACACACACTTTGAGACTCTCAACAGGAAATCTTGAACTAGCCTGGTGGCTAATAGCAAAATAATCCTAAGATGCGACCCTGAGTACCTCGCAAAAAGTGTCTCTCTTCCCTCTTTCATTCTCCGTTGCTGAAGTAAGATACCTGAGGACAAATCAGCTCCCCTGTATCACTATCCTTGATGTGCATCAGATACAAAATGCCAGAACATTTTTTTTTTTACTGTGACATTTTTTTCTATGGCTTTTTTTATCCTGAAGCGATGGCTTTATCCTACTCTGCATGAGTTACTGTATGGCTTCCAACAACCTGGAAGCGCCCCATGTCTCGCATCGCCAGGTACTAAATGATACGGATCTACAGCAGGAAGCAAACCCTTAAGAGCTGGCGAATGTTTCTGAGATAGCGATATGCCACTCAGACAGTCGCACCTGTACTTGGTACACCTGTTAACAATGCGGAGTTTATGTAGGCCTCCATTCAGCCTGTTTTAAGGCTCGTCATATATTTATTGCATCGGGCAGTTAGATTTATCACGTTTAATCTGCACTGTGCGAGCTGCTAGCCTTTTCTATGGTTTTTGGAAACCAAGCCAGACCACATGGGATAAGCAGAGCTGTCCGGTTAGATCGGCATCTGGTGTTTGAGGTCACAGCAGTGTTTGAAATGGGCCAGCGCTAGTGAATAATAAAGTGAGTAGTGACTACTTGTTTTTTTTTTACACATTTCAAGCACTCTGCGTCAGTGATCCATTAAAACAGGGGTGGGCATGCAGTCTTATCCACAAACGAGCTTGATGGGCCGAATGGCCTCCTCTCGTCTGTAAATTTCTTATGTTTTTATGTTCTTAAAGGCCAGTGTGTGTGCAGGTTTTTGGGGTAACCTCCAGGTCAGCTGTTCGAACCCAGGTGTGAGGACTCTTCAGCCAGTCAGTCCTCTAATTAGTAATCTAATTAGGGAGTTTCAGCAAAATCCAGCATACACACCAGCCCTTTTTGAATAAAAGCAGCTACCCTTGCCTTAAAACAAGGATGAGGCCTGAGTATGCTTTAATTTAAAAAAGTATACATGGCAATATCAACAATGTATTTTAAACAATTTAAAACTTTTTTTTAAGTATTCGGCTAAATATTTTAAAAGATGGATTTAATATTGTGTAACACATAGTACTACTGCTAACAAATTTATAAGCTAATATTACTCCAATGGACACACGGGATGCTAATAAATTCGTTAAATGCGTGATTTGACACATTAACGTTGTTGAACAAAAATAAACCGTCCTTTGCTGTCGTGGCAGTATTAGCCTGAAATACACTGGATGTTACTGAGAATCCCATTTTGCATAGTTTTGGGACTTTGAGACCACCTTTAATTCCCCCGCCGGCCATAAAATAATACTGCCGAAAGGAAGAGTTTCTTTTTACTGATTCCGACGAAAAACGGTATGACTACATCGTTGTATGCACGTAGATGATTATAATATAGCCTGGATTTCATGTAATCTGCCTTTATTAGAATGCTATATCAAATATCAGGGCGTGAACTGGTCTGGAGTTAATGACTTCCAATCGTATGTTATACGTAGGCTAATTCTCGGGAATTGAGGTTTGTTGTACTTTAAAATGACACTTTCTGGTGGCATTTTTTCTCTTAGTTCAGTAAAGGGGGAGAACAAAAAATAGGCAAAACATTAGGCTACTTAAGCAGTCTAGAAACGTAATTACCAGTTGGCATTTACTGCGGGAGTTTTTGTCCAAGAACGAAACGAACGAACTATAATGATCGTTAAAATGATCGTATGCTGCTAGAAATTGCACAGGTAGATGCAATTTGGTAATCATTACTGATGTATAAAATATGCCTTTTAATAGTATTTCCTTTTTAGTTGTATTGATTTTATTCATCTGTCAAGTGTTGCTTTCATGTATTCAATGAACCCTCCATTGCACCTGAAGACCCATGAAGACGGGGGAACTGAACGAACCAAGCATATAGAGAACCTGCTGAAACGTTAACTTAATTGAAAATGATTTTATGAGATTTGGTAATGGCAGGGTGCCTCTAAAGCAAGACTTTTGCAATTTATTAAATAGGGCTGTTTTGTGTCTAACGAATTGCATGGTGTGCTGACACTATAGGCAGGTGGGGGGGGGGGGGGTTCCTTCCATGTGTCTCGTGCTGGTATTTCATCCATTTAAAGAATGTGTTTCGGCTTTTTCCTTTTAAATCCACTACAGATGTGTCCACTTACTGGATGTTGTGACTAAAACGCAATGATAATGCCGGTCGCTTTCTGCAGTTTTTTTTTTTTGGGTGATTGATCTGATCTGTACGTCGTGTTAAATCAGTTCCAGTCTTCTCCAAAACAGAAAAAAAAGCCGTAAAATTGACCTGTACTCACCCTACTGAAATGATTTGTCTTCTTCTGGCCTAGACCATTTGCCATTTATTATAAATGTTTAACAACACTGCAGCTGCCATGTTTCATCTTAGCTGCGTCAGGTTTTTATTTTCTTTAAACGAGATGGAAACTGAATAATTTGAAATAATGCGTTTGTATGTGCATAATTGCCTCAGTCTAAATTAACGTGTGGGTCTTTCTCAAAGACTGTCGTAAATGTGTTTTTTCAAGTGGTGTCCTCAGTATGGAACACACAGACTAGGGTGACATTTGGTTGTGTATTCCCAACTGACTGTAGCACAGCAATTGGTGAAACTATAAGCATTTAAAAACAGACCAGTAGCCATGTTAAGTTACTGAGGCAGAAGCTGTGAGCAATAACATCTGGTCCTGAAGAGGTTATAATAAATATTGTTTGGTATACTGAGGGAAGCCACCCTTAATCCACCTTTAGCAATTAACAGTAACTTAATTTGAGTACCCTTTTTGGATAAAAGCAGCTACCCTTGCCTTAAAACAAGGATGAGGCCTGAGTATGCTTTAATTTAAAAAAGTATACATGGCAATATCAACAATGTATTTTAAACAATTTAAAACTTTTTTTTAAGTATTCGGCTAAATATTTTAAAAGATGGATTTAATATTGTGTAACACATAGTACTACTGCTAACAAATTTATAAGCTAATATTACTCCAATGGACAACAACACTTACTGGATGCTGTGACTAATACGCAATGATAATACCGGTCGCTTTCTGTACCAGCCCACTACAAACACTGCTGCCACCTGAAACACCAGATGCAGTGATATAATTAACTGTACACCTGTTTTGCTTTTTATCTGTCTTTTCATTGCTTGGATGTTGCTGGAACAGGTGTGCTGGTATGTTCCCATAACTATAAGTATCCATAATTTGAAGTCCGTTCCAGAGAAGTATCGTCTTCATCCCAGCTCTTTTGTATCTCAAGATAAACATGACATCTCTTAGGTAGCCAAATTATCCATTGCAAGCATGCAGATGTAGTTTGGTTGGTTAAACATGCTTTATGCACACCAGGTGGTCAGCGATAATGCCTTAAATCACAGCTAAACACAAGAAACGTGTGTACAATATTGAGAGTCCGTGGCGTGATAAATGGAGAATGTATGCTTTCTGGCATGAACTTTAAATCCATCATGGATCAATGTCTAATCTTTAAAAGTAGGGGGAAGAGACTAAACTTCTGCATTTCTGTTAACAAACATAGGCGATTAACCTTGAAAACTGGACAAATTCACACAAGGAGAACCACATGTACCTTATGTTTGTGTGGTTTTTTTTTGTAGAGGTAGATAACAGATTTCCGAAGAGCAGCCTCTAAAAAGTACTCACTCCTTTAGAAGTAGTGCAGTGTGAAGTATGTGGTAAACTAAGGGTATTATCAAGCAGTAACTTTGTGCAGTCTTTCTTCACTATGTGGTAGGAAATCAGGATTAAAACATTAAAGCATAGTGTAATCTACTTATAGTGATCACGTCTGTCTGGGTGAAATTGATCACTATAAGTGGGTGATCATTATAACCAGTTTTTTTCCTTTGTCTCAGGCAGATTACCATCAAATTGACATTTGTATATTACATAAATGTAAAGTAATAAAAAGTAAATTTACAGAAATTACACTATTTACACTACAGAATTTTGACTCTCAAAATGCAGTATAGCTGTTTCGAAACGCTTTTCAAATTACTGTATTGTACTAATTAAATTAATACTAATTCAAATATGATATAATACTGTTGTGCCGACCCCATCTGCATGTCCCAGCATGCCTCGCGAGCACACGTATATAGCTCTGTGTATGTTTTAAATATAGCCTCTGTTTGTATTTTTTAGTGTAGATCAGTGGCCTGTGTTACGAAGCGGGGTTACTGGCTTATTGGGGCAACTTGTCGGATTTAAGGTAGTCTGGGCAAAGCGTAAGAGAACGAATATGAAGTCCATTTAAACTGTGGTACGTTAAATCCGACATGTTACCCTGATAAGCCAGTAACCCCGCTTCGTAGTACAGGCCACAGGGGTGTCAAACTCCAGTCCTGGGGGGCCGGAGCCCTGTATAGCTTAGTTCTTTCCCTGTTCCACCATAAATGATTCTGCTCAAGAGCTGTGTGGTAATTAGCACAAGTAGTTGAATCAGGTTAAATAAGTGGAAACTCAAAAATATGTAGGGCTCCGGGCCTCCAGGACTGGAGTTTGTCACCCCTGGTGTAGATACTTCTTGTGCTGTATATGTGGTTGTCGCCTGTGCCTTTAACTGTGGTTGTACTCGGTTTGTGCCTGATCCTCGCGTTTCTTAGCCATTGTGTAATTACCCCCCATTTATATGCCTTACCATCCTTAGTGTAACATCCCCATTTGCCTGTTAGTCATGGCTTTCGCGTTATTTTTGCTTGTTGTGGGGTCCCTTTAAGGAGTAACATAAAGAACAACTTGGTGTCAGTCCGTCTGTCGTCGTTTTTAGTGATGTGGTTATCTGTTACTTTTGAGTAATCGTTACTACCGAGTACTCGGCAGTCCAGTACTTAATACTCGTTACTACTTGGGTTGGCTATGCATACAATAATGAATGCTGCTACGGCGCTGTGTGACTAATTACCCCGGCCAGTCAGTGCAGTGAGGCGGGGGGGGGGGGGGGGGGGGGGGG
>JAODKC010000001.1:45440617-45454146 GCA_026777985.1 Mormyrops attenuatus | reverse complement strand
GCAAGTCTGTGCAGTGACCCCGCCCCCCCCCCCCCCCCCCCCCATCATATGTGGGCCATACAACATACAGGCAATGAGCGCAGGCTTCAGATAATGGAAACCAACTGCAACTGCATGCCAGCCAGAACTGCCGCAAACAACAGTCTGCATGGCGAGTGCCGATTCGGCGGTTTGATCAGTCATTTTGTTACAGTCAGCAATGAATCCTTGAACGGCTGAATAGTCGTAACGATTTGTTACAGCCTGGTATTCGTTACTTACTCGTTACTACTCAAATCTACACCACTAGTCGTTTTCCTTCGCCACTGTCGCAATTCCTTGGTCTGCTCGGCGCTTCAATACAGTACAATATTGTACATAAAATATAGCTTATTGCAGTTTCACCATTGCATCTCGTTGGTTTGTTTTTAGCAGTTTATCATAAGCTTTGATGAGTCTATATTTGTCATGATGGTTTGAGATGGTTACCGCAAGGCAAAGTAGGCTTATGAAAGTAGAGTTTAAAAAAAAAAATTGGCATAGTTTTATTTTTTCTGTATGCTGTTATGTATAAAAAAAACATATGAACACAAAAAAAAAATGAACACTGTAGGCGGACTACTTGATTACTATAAGTGAATTATTTAAACAGTATTCGTATGGGAATGATTCTGTCCGGAGCATTTCGATTTTTATAAGCAGTTGATCACTATAACCGTGATCACTATAAGCAAGTTCCACTGTATGCCTATTCCTGCTACTTATGATTGACACAAAACTGTTAACGAGGTTAACCATGTCTGAAATTGATTTGTTTTTCATACCCTCTGAGAAGCTTTCAAAACATTACTAATCTGAAACCACAATAGTCATATGAGTTGTCTGGTGCTTTACGTATTAAATCTTGAATAATTGTTTTTAATGTTGTAGTATTTTAGTCTTATTTGAAGTAGGCCTCCATGTGAGACAGATTTTGGATATATTTTGAAGGCCTAATTAAAAGTTTAAGCCTAGATATCACATAAATGGCACTTTATACTATAATTATACTACAGTTTGTGTGACAAGTAAGGTTTTTTTGTAGCACTTATTTGGATGAATGTCTCCTGATCTCTGGGAACATTTTGCTAAGGAAATGAAATGTACACCATGAAAATTCACGACCAGTTTAGATAAACTGTGAAGTTTTGTATTTTTTTCTGGAGGCCTGTGAACATGGAGACTGCATGTTTGAGTGGAGAAGCATTTAACCTTTGCATCAAGGGTGCGAATGTATAAATGTATTTTTTTCACCACTGCGAACTACTAGCATTTTCTTCAAAAGATTACAGCAAAGCCTCCCTCCAGAACTGCATATCTGTAACAGCCGCTTTGAGTGGATGTTTTTCTGTCATGCTCCTAAAAGTAACTTTGTTCTTGAATTGGTCTCAAAGGTGTTTTTAGGATATATTTGGAATGTAGTGACAAATTGTATTTGCTGATCAACAGGATGCATTTGCACCCCCTTCTGGAGGCTGTGACAGTTTAACCTGTCTGATAAACATGTAGATATTTACTTTGGATCACGAAATCAAGTTGAACACAATGTGCAGATTAAAGTCCTAAGTCTCCCCTGGCAGGGTCTCCTGTTTTGAGCCTGCTCTGGGAATGTTTGGATTATAAAATCTTTTAATGTTGTCTTACGATTCTGTTCCATCTATCAGTAACATAGAAAAAAAATGTATCTGAAGCACTGAAAAGTAATCAGAGCAGAGATTTAGGCCTATGTTTGGAACAGTGTGATATTGTGATGTTTTTCTGGGACTTTCGCTTGTTGGATCGCTTGTTGACATGTTGGATTGGTTTCCCCTTTATATGAATTGCCATATCTAACTTTTCATAGAAAATACTGATGAATGCCATTTTCTCCCTTGACTGTTATATAGTAGTAGTACCAAAATTATTTATTATAATGCTGACAGTATTATAACAGTACTAGTAGTTTCCTGGTAGAGTGGATTGTTTTCTATAACTTGCATCTGACTAGCATAAAAAGAATGGCCTAGCATCTGAAATATTAACCCAGAAATTCAGCTTGTCCCAGGAGTATTGTAATGATTGTGGGAAATATTTAAGGGGCGGGGGTTGAACCTAGAGTGACTTGTGTAAAATGGCATCTGCACTCTGGTACAGCTGGATAGGTCAATAGGGCCATTCTGTGAACAGTCAGATCCACTGGAGCCGAAATGATCCGCAGGCTGCTGTTATCTTCAGCCCTCCAGGACAGTAGTGTGTGTCCTATTTGTTTGGTGATCTTTTTCCCCAGCAGAGCAAATGCATCTGTTCCCCCTCAAGCACACTGTGCCTTGCTGAAAAGTGGTTTCAGGCTCTCGTGATGTGTGTCGCTGGATGGAATTTCATTGAAATTTTGTGTAAGGCTTTGTTTAACCGAAGTCCTTTCCATGGTACCAGAAATTCCAGATAACATTATTTCAGACAGTTTCGCTGCAAGGCCGCAGTCTCGCTTGACATTCACACTTGACCTACCAATCTATGATTTCTTATAAATCTCCACAGTAATGTAAATAGGATAATGGGCAAAACTCCTGCCTTAATCTGTTTTTTAGGGATTAACATTAAAATGATTTAGTACTAACAATCTTTTTTCTTGTAGACTTTGCAAATATAAGAACAAGAAATGTGGTGGTATTTGATCACACTGGTTTGTTTGACACATAACTTTACTTCTGCTGATAATGAATTTAAGATTACTGTCTAATTTTATGCACCTCTTCCCCAATAATAATCAGTGTTGCAGGGATAGTGAGCAGGCCTTAACATCCCAATTGCTGTTTCTTTGCACATTTCCCCCAATCTTGTATAGATAATAAAATCCTAGTCAGGGAGGGTTGGCTCCTTATTTTATGGGTGATGACATGGTGCTGTAAACCGGCTACAGAACAAGATATTCCCTAGGCCGTTTTGTTTCGCCTGTGGCCCACAAATGAATTGTGGTCGAGTTTGTTACCATGGTGACCCAAGGTATGTCATCAAATAGATATAGCCTTGTGCTGGCTGTCACCCAGGCTGGCTGAAGTAGTACAAAGTACCCTAAATTTGCTACTAGTTTTCACCCCCTGAAACATGCAGATGCTGGCAGTGTATTCATGTCTTGAACTTTCATCACTTGTGTGGACAAATCTGTTGCCATGGCACCAACTCAGGATCAAAGGAGTCTTGCGTCAAATGAACGGAGAACCTGTAGCGTGCACTTTAGCTGCTGGCGCACACTCCTTGTGTTCCTTCTGTGTGAAAAGGGTCGATGGGAAGACTGACTTAAGCCCCTCCCATTTTTAGCCCCTCCCTCAGGAGATCCACCAAGAGCAGAGCTCCGACTCCCCCGGCCAGTGCACAGACTTCAGGAAGCCCGAGGGCTCCTCAGCGACTCCCGGGGCTTCCGCCGGTCACAATGGAGCAGAAGGAGAACATGACTGACAAGGACTTGACCCTGACTGTAGTCCTTCCAGGAGGTGTTGAGAGGACCGCTGTGGTACATGGCAGGTGAGCCTAGTGAATGGCAGTTAATAATGTGCTTTTGTTTCCTTAACGCTTTCAGCAGTTTTCTGTTTTTCCTAATTTCATGTATTTATGCGTTTGTTTATTTTTCCTTGGTCAATAAATAGTAGTGAAATAGTTGATGAACACCTTGGAGGATTGAACTGTAAGCAGCAGGGAGCTGATCCATGATGGGGATTTATAAGTCTCTCCGTTGAAACCCCCCCTCCCCCCCCAACCACACACCCACCCACACACACCCAGTAAACCTTTCGCCACTGGCTTCAATATAGCTGCTGTTGCGCTCAAAGATGACATTAAAGGTTTATTACAATGATGCCCCAAACCCTGCAGTAACAGACCTGATGGTAAACATTTTAATAAAGGGTGTTACTTTCCTTGGCTTTCTTTGGTATAATTGAAGGTTCAATATACAAGGCTTTAGTTTTGAATTCTATCGCTCATCTGAACATTTTTCAAGAACTGCAGGAGCATAAAATGGGACATGACGGCTCCGAAATGCGGTACAGTCAATCACACATCCTCTGATGCATAACTTGTACACGTCATCCATGCCGTTTCCTGGAGTCATTGGGTGTTTCGGGACCCTCTTCCAGGCAGGTGTCTGACAGACACAAAATGCTGTACAAATTCCTTTGCTGAAATTGGTTTTCATGCAAATTTGGGGTTTATTTTCCATTTTTGATACCAGACCCACTGATTATAAGATTGTAAAAAACATAAATAGAAAATTGCCTTACTTTTCGCTTATTGCATTATTTGCATTCTTTGCATGCTTTTGGTTTGTTTTGTTATAATAGCTGTAAGCTAGGAAAGATATTTCATAATTATATAAAAAAGTAACTCCAATAAATTTCAAATAAATTGAGTCTCAATCCTAGGTACGACCACTTTCATGACTCTACTGTTTGGCTTCTTGGCCATCCTTTCCTTCCAACGCTGTTATTGTTTCATTATTGTCTTCATATTAGCTGCTTAGTTTGCTTAAGTGTGTTGCCAGACGTCTCTGGTCCCTCATTGGTCCTGTATGAGTGGGTATTGCATCTCTCCTGATGTTTGTCTCTTGGGGTTATGTCCATGACTTGATTACGTGAATGCCATGGCCAACTTTTCCCTTAATCCGTAGTAGGTAATGATTATCAGAGTTTTTTTTCACAAGTTTTTCTAACTGGAGTTTGTTCCTTTTTCAGCAAGCCCATGATGGACCTCTTGGTCATGCTTTGTGCCAAGTACCATCTGAATCCCTCTAGCCACACCGTCGAGCTGATCTCCACCAACCAGAATCGCATCAAGTTTAAGCCCAACGCTCTCATAGGAGCCCTGGAGGCCGAAAAGATCTTACTGAAGCCCAAAGGAGCCGATAAGAACAAGGCGACGGGTCCTCAGATCCCAGAGGTTAAGTAGGGCTGACACAAGCCTCAAACTTTAAACCTTAAAACCACATTCTGGTCCCGTCTCGTATGTCCCATGTAGAGGTATTGTTAGAATATCATATTTATAGTGTAGGATGCTTGAAGGAGCTCGCCTCATTTGTGGGATTGTATCTTTTGTACAATTATAAATCTGTACACCGGTTCCATAATAAGTTAGCCCACAGTGGAGACCAGCAAATACTATAGCTCCTTTGTCCTTTGTTGCATTCTTTTGGAAGAAACACATGCCCTCCACCCTAATCCCCCCAGTTACTCAATACTTTATCTCCTGCCAGCTTGAGATCTGCTCCAAAACAGCCGTTAATGCCTACAGGTGCAGCATTTTTAATGCTCTCGTGGAATCAATAAAGGAAGCTTCACATTGTAACCCCACCCCTCCTATCCCCCCTCCCCCCAATGCAGGCTACGGTTCGGCTGATAATAAACTACAAGCGGGCACAGAAGACCATTCTGAGGGTGAACCCTCAAGTCCCCGTGAAGGAGCTCCTACCAGCCATTTGTGAGAAGTGTGAATTTGAGTGCCAGGCAACGGTTCTGTTGAGGGACGTGCTATCGGCGGAGCCCCTGGACTTGACTAAATCCCTCAACGACTTCGGCCTAAGGGAGGTGTATGCCAAGGAGTCAAAAGGTGTGAGCCACTCATTCATCTGTTCCCTTAAACATTCTAGTTCACTAATGACCATAAAGACCTGGCACATGAGGCCGATTAACTTATTTCTGGAAATGGAGATTTTAGTTGGTTTCTTCAGTCCAGAGCTCTTCAAATCTGGACCTTGCTTCCAAATCCAGGCCTTGTTTTCTGTTCTCCCAGGTACTGTAGTTTAGTTTAGTAATTCCTGATTCTGATTGGCTAGAGGCTTCACACCTTACTCACAGATAAAGGAAGGCTGGGAAATCAGTGCTCAGACCTTGAGGGCCGTGGTTTGAATAGCCCTGTTTTAATTCAATGTTTGAGCCTCATGGAGCCGTGGCTGGATTCTGTTTGTGTTGGTTTGTTCTCATCCAGTTAAAGGATTAAATTATGCTCCCTTTACCAGGGACGGCACGCTGCCTCAGTAGGTAACACTGAGTCTTACCTCCAGAGCAGTGGACTTTGCATGTTCTCCCACTGTGTCTGCACCGGTTTCCTCCCCTAGTCCAATAACGTGAGATTATGTCCAGGAAATTGCCAGTTA
Organism: Mormyrops attenuatus; assembly: GCA_026777985.1. Lineage (NCBI taxonomy): Eukaryota > Metazoa > Chordata > Actinopteri > Osteoglossiformes > Mormyridae > Mormyrops > Mormyrops attenuatus. The sequence continues at coordinate 45,448,004 of JAODKC010000001.1, read as the reverse complement.
TATGTGCGTGTGATTATGTACATGAGACATACACTGAGCTGGGCTCCTGTCCATGGTGTTTCCCTGTCTTACGTTCTGTTCTCCAGACTAACCCTGACCTCATACTGGACAAGCATTGGGAAGATGGATGGATGGACGCATATAAATGCATTTTGATATGATGTGAATCAGAATCAGTTTGATTGGCCTAGTATGTTCACATGTAGGGAGTTTGTCTCCGGTTGTCAAAGGTTCTCATACATATACAATAGGTGCATGCACAATTTAGACCAGGTATAACGATGACATACTGTTTGATATGTATACTGTCCCTTTGTGGATGATAGATGTTTCAAGTGCAGGAGTGCAAACCAGTGCAAGGAATCTTGGAGCAAATGCAATTTAGTGCATATTGTACAGCTGTACGTAATACAATGAATAAAGGACGGTCTATTGAATGAAGAGTAGCCAATTGTTTTAAATGTTGTTTTGTTGAAAAATGAAAGCAAGTAGAATATTATGATGTTTTCAAATGAGATGTTCGATGAGCCATTGATACTCATCCAAACTGCTCCAGCTTAATTCATTACATTCAGCCGTTCACCTAAAATATCTTGGATTCTTCTTGGCTTCAGTTTTAAACAGTCATAGCTTATATATGGCTTTTTGGCTGACAGCAGGATTTAACTGCATTGTTAATTTAAAGAATGATGCACGTTAGACTGATTTAATCATTCACTTATAATAGTCTGATAATAGGAACTAAATAGGATCCTTATTTAATTGTAGTGATACCGTGTTTTGCAGTTTAGTGCTAAGTTGTCAGTCTGTGTATTATCTCTATTCTTCTGTGAAAGTGGTTAGAAATGTATGAATAAATACTCCTCTGGAAACTGTATAGTGCATAATTCATATATATGGTGTATGGGAGTACAGTACAGGCTTTGTCTTTGAGTGGAATGAGACCTACAATTTAAAAAATGTTCCCAGATATTATAGCCTGGAACTGATTAAATTCCCACTGCTTTAGTCAGCTCTGTCATCAAGTTCCATGTTTTTTAATTTAAAATTCTTAACTAATGAGTACAGATCTGTCAAACGTTGCCGTGTGATTCTGTCTTAATCAAGCATCGTATCTCTTACCGCAGTGTCTCCTTTCTAATCTTAATATTAGCTAGATGAGCTTCACTCTGCTCTCTCTCTCATTTACAAGTTGTTAGTAAGCGTGGTCTCTACTGTTCTTTGCACCCTGTAATCCCAGGCACAGAATCCCAGTTTACTGGCTACGGTAAATGACCAGCTGTACCTGTAATTTTTTTGCACACCATATTGATTTCCCAGCATGAGTTGATTTATGTATATATTTATCTGGCCTGATCTGCCTACTCCTCCCCACTGAATAAGTGTATCAATTTTATATATTTTATATACATAGATTAATATTTATGAGATTGATGGATAAAGCAATTGTTATTGGGGGTTAATTTATTATCAGGGTATTTTGGAACCTGGTCCTGGGGGACCCCCAGACAGTGCATGTTTTTGCTCCCTACCAGGACCGATTTGAGAAACACTGCAAACAATAGCTGGTGTGATTCTACCAGGCTGGTATAAGCAGGATTGTGATATAAATTAGCTTGACGCTTTTGTTGGTATTGTAGCTGCTAGTCAACACTATATATAAAAGTACATTGTGTGTAGCAAATGTAGCAAATGTAATGTTTTTGACCAAAGCTGATTTGCTTTTGATATGTTAACAGGTAACAATGCAGGTAAAGACTTTGAACGCTCTCTGATCCTTCAAGGTAATTACTAATGTACCCCTGCAGCTTTTTCATTTGTCTGAAAAGGCCAGACAGACAAAAGTAGTGGTATATACCCCTGTTGCATATTATACAAATGTGTGTGTGATAGACTTTTTTGTGTGTATGATACACACATAAGTCTTTTCTCTCTCTATTGCCAATCCTGACTGAGCATTTCCTCACATTTTTAGAAAGAAATTCTGGTCCACAATGCGAAGGTAACATGCCAAAAGAAAAGGAAAACAGAGGATTGTTCAGAATGTTTAGAAGAAGCAAGAAGAGATTTGAACGGGTATGTGTCACAGAACCGCTCCGCATGGTTACGTTTGTGCTCAGGGCGTGGAGGGGGCGCGTTGAGCGTCTTCCACTTCCTGTCATTTGAAGACCGCCGCAGCCAGTGCGCCGGCCTCCCCCATGGTGACCAAGCAGTCCTCCACCATGACGAGCACCAGCGGCCCAGCGTACAGCTCCAACACCATGCCTGCCGACGTGCCGAAAAAGAGGCGGGCCCCACTGCCGCCCATGATGATGTCACAAAGTGTCCCGTCTGGCCTCGATGGTCACCGAGTAGAGGCTCTGTCTGACGATTCCCAGGTAACCGCTCTGAGCTGTCATTGGCTGATTTTTCTCCCTGTGACCGGGGGAATTATGGGAAGGGGGCACTGTCGCCTCACACCCCCAGGGTTGGGATTCGAATCCCATGCCTGCTTTGGTCTGAGGATTGTTGTGTGGGTTTCCCCTGAAAATCCTGGTTTTATCTCCTCCTCCATATATGTGCATTTAGAGTGTGTGTGTGCACATGCATGCAGATGGTCGTGTTTTTGTAATTCTTACATTTTACATTTAGATTTCCCCACAATGTGATAAAAAAACCTTTATCTTCCTACCTTGTGGGAATGTTTTTTTGGTCCCCACAAGGATCACCTAAATTTTATTTAAAAATCTCAGTGCAAATAAAAAAACTAAAAATGCCAAAAGACTTTTTTGTATTTTGTTTGGTTACTTATGGATAAGGTTAGGGTTGGGTAGGGGTTAAGGTTGTGATCGTTGGGATTAGGGTTAAGCCCATAGAAATGATTGGAGAGTCCCCATAAATATATGGATACATGACCTATGCGCATGCCCAGTGATGAACTGACGTCTTATCAGTGGGGTTTCTGTTCCTTGTGTCCTCTGTTGTCTGGGATCGGCGATATGCTAACTGCAACCCTGTACTGGCTAAGCGTTTGGAGGGATGGAGGGATGGATGGATGGATGGAAGGAATGTTCAAGTGGGCCCTTAACGTCGTCAGTTTGTGTAGATGAGACAACTTTGATCCATGTATGCCATTCAGTACCGGGCCCATATTTGTTTGCTTTTAATTTTTTCAGCAAGAGCTTTTAGGTAAAATCCAGTTTTTAAATTTTCTCTTCAGTCAGCCTTCCTGTACAATTCACTGTTCTGAAGAATATGTGACCTCTCTGAATCGGTGCTGTACAGAGGTAGATGGTTCAGGAGCAGAAAGTAAAAATCCAGACCAAGATTTTGTTTCAGCCAACCAGTTCAGTACCCTGTTCAGTACTTTATGAGTAGCTGGTTGGTTGAAACTAAATCTTGGTCTGGATTTTTACTCTCTGGACCTGAACTATCCACCTCTGTTGCTATAGCAACTAGCACAGTTTCACCCAGCTACATAAACCGTATACCTGAAGCCATGCATCTGTTTGAATTTTCTTCGGCTCCTGGAAGTTATTTTGGTGCTTGAAAAGACATTTACATCTGTTCAGAAGCGTCATCATTTTTTGGAATTAACTGTTTATTGGATCAGTATAAAATGTGTATCATTAATAATGAAAACTTTTTTGCTGTGTAGATGCTGTCTGGGTCGAGTTGTTCAGGCTCCCCTGAAACTTCCACGAAGAGGGTCAAGAGGAGGGCACCGCAGCCACCCTGCACGGTCACTCCGGGTAGCCCTCAGCAGGACGACAGCGTAAACGGTTTGTGCCGATTGGTTTCCCCTCTGTCATGTGATTCTTAGCGTTTACAAAGCAGATCCTTCAACCTTGTGAATATACGGATGTATATAGAAGGCAAGAAATCACCGCCAAAGTTTCTACACACTGACAGACCTTACATTTCTGCCTAATGCCGTACTCGCTGAAGAGACAAATTTTAGTGTGCCTCTTCTGCCCCCTAGTGGTCAACATGAAAAATTTTGATTCTGGCCAGGCTTTTAACTCAGACCCTTTTCTGAGTAAATTTTTCCAGTTGAACCAGTCGATAAAAGGTAATCTCATTTGCTTTTGTTCTGGTCATATTTTTCCATAATGTTTCGATGTTAAGCAAAGATAAAAATGGAGTGTGATCTCTGAGGTCTAGCTACAGAGGTATCAGGCTGTTTTTCCACATCTTCTGAAGTGTTATTAGTTTTGTCTGCTTTCTCGCTTATATGTATTGACGTAAAACGCACCACAGACCAGACAAGCAAATTACAGGTTGTACCTATTTTTTTGTTAAAGCCATTTTCTATTTTAACGAGCGCAGCGTTTGGTCTTCATCCCCTTTCATTCAGTGCCAGTGCACCTCAAAAGGGCTGCCTTTTACTTACAGCCCGTCTCCCTCAGCTGGAGCCCTATCTCGGATGGTACAGCGGTTACATAATAATTGCAGTGGATTCAGATTAAAGCTGGCTTTTATTGCTGGCTAATTATTGCAGGGGTATTTTGGAAGAGGCCGGCGCAGTCCCACCAGGCCGCTATCAGCCAGATATGAAGTGGCTGAATGGCTCCCTTTGTTTGTAATTCAGCAGTGCAGTACACCTTCCTGTCTGCCCTTTTATCTTGTGTTATGACTGTCTACTACCGTGTTTCCCAAACCGGTCTTCGGGGACCCTCACACCGTCCATGTTTTTGCTCCGGGAGCTGGGAAGGAGCAAAAATGTGCACTGTCTGGTGATCTCCGAGGACTGGGTTTGGAAAGACTGGTCTACGATATCCCCTTTTAGATCCATCTTGGTAGGTTTGCTTTAATTCTTGTTGGCCTGTATGTGCCGGAGGACTGCACGGTGGTTCATTAGCACTGTTGCTTCATGCTTAAATGGTTATGGGTTCCAATCCCTTCTCTGCTCTTTTGTTTGCATGTTCTCCTTTGTTACATAGGTTTCCTCCAGTAATGTGCATGTTTGTGTCCTGTGATGGATGGGCATCCCGTGTGGGGTGTAATCCAGGCTTGTGCCCTGCCCTACCAGGGATAGACTCCATACCCCGTGGTGACCCTGTAAGATAGATGCCCACTGCTTAGGCTTCTGAACCATCTAGGCTTTAATCAAGTTTCCCGGGCCAATGTTGTATTTGCAGACTCGTAAAGAATGACTTTGTTGCAGAAAAATGAAGATGCTTGCAGAACTAAATAGCTGTCGGTCCTGTGCTGCTTCTTCCCAGTCAGTATGCTTTTTTCAGTATTTTTTTCCCCTTCTCCCCCTAAAGGATGTTTTCTGGCAATTCCTCTCCTCCAAACCGCAGTCTGAAAGTCAGAGGAAGGGCACGCACGACCATCTTGGGCCTCTCTACTCGCTGTACCATCCTCTGCTGCCATTCTCTCATCTCTCCAAGCCACTCCTCCCCTCCCCCACTCCCTCCCGCTCCCCATGTGGCTCTTTCCTCGTGTGTCCTTCCTCGTTAAATTCCAAACTATTCCTGACTGCTGCAAATCATGTTTTAACAGTCTAATCACACAGTCACTGGCGGAAAATCCCATAATTGTTTCTGATCTCATTTTTTGCATCACATTGTAATGACAGAGTTGGTCATTAAGGTTTAATAACTGTTACCATGCCACGAGTTTTTATTTATTTATTGGGGGGAGAAGGTTTCCCCTTGCGTAAAAATCAGAGCACAGTTCACGTTAGATTTTTCTTGTTTTCTTCAACAGGGGTCCAGTAGCACAAATTTTAAAGCAGGAACTGTTGAACAAGTTTAGTCTCGCCAATATGACTTTTGGGTTAGGAAGCGAAGCAAATCAGTTTTCCTGAAACACTGAAGAATGTAGATGAATGTACTAATCGCTTTTTTTCCTGCTGTGCATTTGTGCCCGATGAGGCATGCAGGAATATAAGAGAGTATGGGGCCGGACTCAATCCATCCGATATCCGAGCACAGTGATCGTGACCTTTAATTTGGAGCTCTTCCAGAGCGGTCCGTCACAGAAGTGTCACATGGCACAGTGGATTTGATTAATACCCTCGCTCACTTTTTCCTTAGAGGAGGAGGTGCTGGCTAATATGGTTGTATCTGTGCCTTTGTTGGTGAGGCGGGGGGGGGGGGGGTGAGGTAAAATCTGGTAGGTGGTTGATTACCGTGAAATGCTGGAATACCTTGGAAGGTGGCTCATAATTTGCCATCCCCCCCCTCCCAGTCTTGTGAAATGCTCATAGATTGCATGCTCACGCGTGGTCATACTCCTAAATGTTAATTTATCACGTACTGTAAGGATATTAATCATCAAATCACTGGCTTTTTTTGTTCCTTGTCTTCTCTCGTTTCTTGTGCATTTCTCTTTGTCTCAGTGTCTTTTATGCTTTTTTGTTAATACTACTGTGTGCTTGCTATAATTTCTCTTTGCAGTATTTTAAATTTGTTTGGTTTTAATAAAGAATTCAGGTTCACCCCCAGTGCCTGTGTGTTTGTGATCTTTCCATTTTCTTCGCTTTTATACTAGATTGGGTGCAGGATTCCATTGTCCTTTTGACTGTCTAATAAAACACAGATCTTACATTGATGCCCACAGCAAACACACGATAGTCACTACACCGAGTTCCCCTCAAACTTTTTTTTTTTTTTTTTTTAAGGCATCCGTTAAAGGTAGCTAACCGGTAGCTACAGGGGAAAAATTAACCAGGGATTCGTAAGTGTGATTCATGAGTGTTTTCATCGTTTGTCAGGTTAAGCACTGTGTCCCCGTAAGCATATTCTGAGTAGGAAGGCTGAGAAGTGCCCTCTCTTCCTGCTGGATTATGTAATGGGTTTATGTTCTTCGGAGAGTGTGTCCCTTTCTCCGATGTGAAAACTCATTCCCCTACTGACGGTGTGGGTGTTTTGGCCTGTGGCGACAAGCCTTGCTAAAGGAGAAAGGTAGCTTGCAGCAGTAGCTGTATATACATTCAAACTATCTGAATTGTCCTTAGTCCCCAAAGTGGTATTTTTATATTCACTAATAATTTTGTTGTTTTGCTATATTTCATACCTGAATGTATATTAAAAACGTCATTTTTTTCCGCACCTGTCCTACGCATAGGAAGAACAATTTCCCAAAGCACCCTGGAGGAAATCCACGAGCTGGACGAGATGCTCTCCCCTCCGATCCTGAGCTCCAGCCCTGTATCTGGCCTTCCTGCTGCCTTGGTGGATTGTGGGAAAGCAGACCTCGCCTCTGATCCTGCTGACTCTGACATGCAGAGCTCCCTGCAGTATGAGCAAACGGGGGAAGATCATTCGGGTGATCTTTCCTCAGATGGCAAGTACGAACTCCTGATTAGGGCACTTGACGTGGGGGCTAGCCATAGCTGGAATGAAAATCCCAAACTTAATTCTATGTGATGGCAAATGGTGATTCATATATAATATAT
>JAODKC010000001.1:45395811-45420502 GCA_026777985.1 Mormyrops attenuatus | reverse complement strand
GGTTACTTATGGTTAAGGTTAGGGATGGGTAGAGGTTAAGGGTGTCGTGATTGGGATTAGGGTTTTTCTCATAGAAACCAAAACCATTTAGACAGGTACACCAACATGTGTATGTGTGTGTGTGTGTGACTGTGTGTTTGTGTGTGTGAGTATTCTACCTAGGGCATGGTTTTGATATGTTTAAACACTCCTTTAGGAATACATTGGCCTTGTGTTTATGTGTGACAGAAAAAAGGTCATTATTTATATTATTAATATCTATATTATGCCAGACAGTTCCCAGTCACATGGTCGTTTCTCGCCCTCATTGTATTTCTGCTTCACCTTTGAAGAGGCGCCTGCATGTGGACAGTATGTGTCGGTGTTCATACCTTCCTGTGGGCAGATGTGCCAGGGTCTGTCAGAACTTTTTCCATTCTAAGGTGGTTATTTAGTCTTCCTGCCTCTATTTACTTAGTCGAGTTTGTGCTTTGTGACAGGGCATAAAGGAAGACAGACTACAGAGACTCATCTTTATGAATAAAACTCTCCATACAAATATTTTGGTTTGGCTGTAGGCACCGCATTTAAATATACATGTTTCGATAGCATACTTTCTGTGAAGTCTCAGGTTTGTATTATTTTGTAATAAAATTTCTGGGCTGCCGGGAGCCTTGAGCAGTAGTGATTATAGAACTTCTGACGGAAGGGTTAACAGTCTGATGGCAGAAAAGTTAAAAGCGAACTTCCACCTGACTTTTGAGTCTTGCCTAGAGCATCATTCTTTTTCGTTGTTGTTGAGATGCTAGATGCCTTCTAACACACTGCATGAGATTTGGAATGTCACTCACTGAAAACTTGGACTAAGAGACTTGGACTAAGAGAGATTCTGTGGTATAGATATTGTCTAAGATCATTACTGTTGTGAAAAAAAATCTTAAGATTATTTGGATTGTTAGAACCAGTGTTGGCTGCTGACCCACATTTTTATTGGAACAGCAAACTTTAGACTATATCCCAAGTCTTGTAATTATTAACCTGGTGAACTGATGCATAGAAAGTGTTGCGGACAAACTTTGCTGTTTTTAACCAGGTGCACAGTTTTCTGAAATAGTCATTATAGAAAAGAAAAAAAAATTCATGAAGCAATGCGTAAAAGTCGCCAACACTCTGTTGACTTAATAAATGCAGACTTCCGAACTTCCTCTGGCATTAACCCCAGCACAGAAACTGTTTGCCGGGAGCTTCATGGAATGGGCTTCCATGGCCGAGCAGCTGCATGCAAGACTCACATCACTAAGCACAGTGCCAAGCTTCGGATGGAGTGGTGTAAAGTACATTGTCACTGGACACTGCAGCAGTGGAAACTTCTTCTGTGGAGTGATGAATCACGCTTCTCTGTCTGAGAGTCTGATGGATGAGTCTGGGTTTGGTGGATGCCTGGAGAACGTTACCTGCCTGACTGCATTGTGCCAACTGTAAAGTTTGGTGGAGGAGGGTTGGGCTTGGCTCCTTAGTTCCAGTAAACACAACACCTAATGGTTCAGCATACCACAGCATTTTACACAATTCTATGCCCCCATCTTTGTGGGACCAGTTTGGGGAAGGCCCTTTGCTGTTCCAGCATGATTGTGCCCCAGTGTACCAAGCAAGAGGCCATAAATACATGAGTGAGTTTAGTGTGGAAGAACTTGACTGGCTTGCCCAAAACCCTGACTTCAATCCCCTAGAACACCAATAGGATGCACTAGAATGGAGATTGTGAGCCAAATTTTCAAATCCGACATCAGTGCCTGACCTCACAAATGTCCTTCTGGATGAAAGGGCAAAAATTCCCCTAGACACACTCTAGACACACATAAACTTGTGGAAAGCCTCCCCAGAAGAGTGGCAGCTGTTATAGCTGCACAGGGGGGACCAGCTCCATATTGATGTATATGGATTTAGAATAGGATGTCATAAAAGCTCCTGTAGGTGTAATGGCCAGGTTTCCCAATACTTTTATACATATAGTGCATGTGCAACACCAATAAACGAACAAAAGCCAGAACATCATTGTAGCCACAAAGCACATCCCTGTTTTGTCCTTTGTTGTCAGTTTTCACTGTCATCATCTGCCCTAAATGCCAGTTCCTGTTGACCCAAGAATTAAATTGCACCAGTCAGAATCTTCATGGATTTTCCTCACTGTATTGTTGTGTTCGGCTAACTGACATGCATGCCTTCATCAATGAAACCATCAATCCTCCCTAAAGTTGCCTCTTTGGATCGAAAGAGTTCCCCGCACCCCAAACCCGGGTCCATGGCAATAGCATTTGTGTGTGTGGCCAAAAATATGACACAGATCACGTCCCATATTGGTTCAAAACGTGAAACAGCATTGTGCAAATTCTAAAACTTACTTAATTGCATGACTGCACTGACATGCTCTTTTCACGCAATAAATCACCAAAGAAAAAAATGAACGTTATTTAAAGTATAAACACGGGATTAGCTACAATAAACAAGAATGATATTTACAAATCAAACTAGGACTATTTTAAACTCTTGCCTGTTTCTCTTATAGTACACCAGTTCCTTGACCACAAGTCAACAATAAATATTGGCGAACAAGTGAGTTTATCTTGCCTGATGGCTGAGTTCACATTTTGAATGGTTAAATGTGTGCCAGACATCTTGTGTTGTGCATCATTAGAAAGACTAGGTGAAGCATGCTTCACTGGGTGGGTTTAAAAATGCGTCATATTCCGTAACTGTCCAATCAATTACTAAATACAAGGTGGTGAGAGAGCTTAATGAGGCAGAAAGTATTTTGCTTCACTGAAGTTCCCTTTATCGACCTAAGGGTGGTGCTGTTTTACATAATACTTTGTCAGACATCTTTTGAACGGCTACACTCTATTGGTTTTACGTGGAAACGATCGTTACAATTATACATTGGCATTAAACTGATCATTTATGTTATATCATGTTACTTTTTTCTTTTCCGTTGTTGGTGAAACTCTAGTTCACCTGTTTTTTTTTTTGTTTTTTTTTTAAAAAAAACCCGGGTTAGAACATATGTTTAGTTGTGGGCAGTTGAGCATGTTTAACTTCCTAATTGTTATTTCACTCTGTTCTTCTTAGATTCCTTGAATTTGGTCTTTAGTCCAGAGTTTCAGTCTTAAGATACCAGACCCCGATAATGCTAACCAAGCTACAATAGCCAGCCAGTACTGCTAGTTTTTGGTCACTGCTTAGTGAAACTGAAAATCTTCCTGCTCCCACTGGTATACCTCGCTGGTTGACCCTTGCACCGAAGCAACTTCATGACACAAAGAAGCCCTGTTGTCACCATTGCCCTTCTTCTCTCTGGCTAAACTCACGTGTCGCCAAACATTTGCCATGATTGACGGCGTATAATATGACCGTGGCTGGCCTTTGCATCTCACTGGAGGCTGGAAAGGCCACTTGTCACACTGTGTTTACATATTCTCATGTTCTATCAATGCTGGTATGTATCTGTTTCCCATATTCATTAAAAATATCAATTTTAAATGATGTAGCTGCTCTGGTTTATTAAACATATAAATCTAGTTAGACTTTTTGCCTGGAGATGGACTGGAATCTCGTCTGGGGTGTTGCTCAGCCTTGTGTTCGGCGCTTTTTCCCTCTGGTCCTGGAAGACAGATAGGTTAATAGATTATACATTAATAAATTGATGACCTTTTTTGGTCAAAAAAACTGAAGTTCTGCATTTTTGTGTCACAGGTCTGATAAGAAGCAGAGAAGTCAGTGATGTAGAAGAAACAGATACTGACATCCTGACTGTTAATATGCTCTTTTATCAAATGCAGGTTAAGATATTTTTATTAAATTCTTTATGAAAAATGTTTTATTGTTATTATTGGTTCTAGGAATGTTAAATGTATCATCATTATTATTCAGAGATAATAATATTTGAAATACAGCTCTGGAAAAATCTGAGAGACCACATCAGAATTTTTAGTTTCACTCCTTTCTCAGTTTATGGGTATGCGCCTGTGTCAAATACACGTTTATTTTTTTTTTGCAAATTCCAGCCTGGATGTTCTGTGTTTCTTTTAAATGAAGGGCTTCTTCCTTGCTTCATGGGTCTTCAGTCCTGCTTCTATGAGCCTATTGTGAATTATCCTACCACAAGTGCACTTCACACCACTTAATGTTTCCCATTCTTTTTGAAGGTCACTTGAGGTCATCCTCCGATTTATGAGGCACTGCCAGATAAGTTGACAGTCTTTGTTGCCCTTAGAAAGTTGCTTCTGCCCTCAACCTGTCTGGATTTTGGTTATTACCGTGTATAATAACTTTGGTTATTAGCATCTCCTGCTTCACCTTGTTCTTGTACTGCTGTCTTAGGAACTTTGAGCCTGGAAGCAGCCTGCCTCACAGTGTAACCTTCTGCCAGCAGAACCAGGATTAAACCAGGATTTAAAAATATAGATAAAAACAAAAATACATACTGAGAGACTACAGATGAATATCCAAAGAAGGATAATCTAGGCTCTTTGGATGTGTTTTGGAGAGATTGCACCTAGTGCCATGTTAGTGCTTTGACATAAAGTACATTTGTGAGCCCAACGGCTGGGAGGATGCATTTGTGTGACCTGTCCACCAGGCCATTCGGATTCAAAAGTCAGCCCAGCTCCGTGACTCAGAATCTTTCGCTGTTTCACTCTGGAAATACACCCTGTGCACACTCTTCTGCATAGATATTTAATTGACCCATGAATGAGTCTTGTGTGCTCGGGTGAGTTGGAATTGCAATATTTCACCAACAATTTTTCAGAAACTATACAGTTTTCTTATTAAATAAGATTATTTAAAAAGTTAACATTAATGGCGGTCTCAAGGTTTTTGAACGATAGTCACTGGTCTGGTGCTATAATTACAATTCAATTTTCAGAGATACACCAGGCTGCTGCACGAAGGAAAGAATTTAGCATAATTAAGGAAACTCGGCATTAAAACATGCCAATAATTAAATGAACACAATGCTGTTTGTTATGGAATTATGAAACAGAAACATTCACCGTCTTCAGTCAATGTTGTGGATCATTTCCTTCTCAACATGTAGAAAATGCCCTAAAGATACAGTGACCTTTATGGGTGTGGGAGGGAAAATGCTGTTTGTGTGCTTTTTGCAGACAGGAGACTCGCATGCCTGCTCAACTAAAGCCCCGGTCAAGGACACTCATCTTGAGCATGTTTTGTTTTGAGAGTTGGAGACGCCCTTATCATACTGGCACCATTAATTCAAATTAATTTGTATGCTCCCTGATAATGATCAGCGTCTACCAGTCTGTGTTCTCAAAAAAAAAAACGAGAGAACAAAAAAAAAAGATGCACTCTTATTCAAGGGAAACTTTTTGTTCTCTTCAGCTAGGAGACGACACATACATAAGAGATCCTGGAAGATGGTGTGGCCTGAAATGTATCATCATGCCCTGTTTTGAGATGAGCTGTCCAGTTTGAAGTGTTGAGGAGCATTTTCTGCTTTGATTTACTCGCAGATTTAAGAGCTGTTTGGTCAAACACAGAAGTTTATTCTTTTGATGCTGAGTTTTGACTAGGGGACTGGAGGTGTGGGGCATATGCTTAGGAGACTGACAAATTGGAATAAGCTTTATTATCTTATGCATTCATCGGACACATTTTGCTTCTTGAATAAACCATGATTAAATGTAGTGCTTCTGTTCCTTTGAGTTGATATTTAAATATCACATCCTGTCCATTATTTAAATGTTTGGATTCGACATGTAGGTCAGAGACTGATCTGGACTCTGAATTGTATGTTGCATTGGACAAAGGCATCTGCTAAATGTAAGAAAAGAAAATGTAGCTGTGTACAATAGATCCAAATGTATTTGTAGTCTTTTCCCGATGTCTTTTAGCTAAAAACGAAGGGTAATGAGATTCTGAAATTTGGAGTCCCGTGGTAGGCACACCAGAATGGGCCCTTCGCTGAAGCGTCTCTAAGATGTAAGATGTGAGGTGTTTCAGTTTGGTAGGGTCGGTCTGTCATTCAGGAAGTGACTGATTCAGCACGTGTTTTGGTGAAAGAAAACGGGAGAGAAGCATCGGTGAAGGATCCATTCTTGGGTGTCTACCACGAGACTCCAAATTTCAGAACCTCTTCCTGAGAGGAGTCCCCTTGAACGGCTCGGTAAGTTTAACGGCGTTTGGAGCCTCGTTGTCCCAATCTGGGTCGGGACAGATCGGCCTATCGGAGGGAGAATGTGAGTGCTGATCCGGTTCCGGGTCTTTGTCCGTTGATCCCGGCGGATTTTCTCCGGCAGCCCGGTTCACCCTTGCAGAGAAACAGATGTGAATAACGAGGCAGAGCCGCCCCCTTGGGAGCGACTCACTGCAGGGCTATTTTGAACGTCTCGGTTCGTCTGCGAAACTTGCTCCCCCCCACCCCCCCGATTACTCTAGCTGCCTTGCCCCAGCCAGCTCTTTACAATAACCTTGGACAGTTGAATTCTTCTTCTTTACCCTTTTTCACATAATCCTTGCTTTCATGTTGCCGCTGTTCCTTAGCCTGCATTTGAATTATTGCTGTGCTGGCCTTCACTGCTTATTAGGGTTAATAAAGGCCTCTTTAACTCATATACAGCTCGCATTCTGTAAATAAAAATGCCTGTTTGGCCAAACCTCTGTCAGTAAAGATACTGTTTGATGGTACTAACTTTAAAGAATTACATGTTCCAAATTTGTAATATGTGTTTTTTCTTTTTAATGAGTTTAATTCTTGGTAAGATTTCGTAATGTGTAAAACATTAAAATAAAAAGAGAAATAAAGAGTCGTAACCACAAATTGGGGGATTTTGTCTACATATTTAGACAAAATATTTGAAATGAAGTTAATCTGCCTTTATCTGAGATTTCGCTATTTCTCCTAAGTAAACATCCTGTTTCTCTGCTGTACCCATACTCGGGGAACATTTTTTGTTATCGGGGCTTTTATGAGAGCATTGAAGTGACTGCGAGAAAAAAACATTTTTATGTTTTCAAGGACAAAGGAGGAGTTTGTTTTTCGGCAGAGAGAGCCCCTCTCTGTGTGCTTCTGCCTGTCAGTCACACGTCTCGACCATTACAGGCGCACCGGTCCTTTCGGGTGTCCCTCCGTCCGAGCCCTCTGCCTGCACATGCAACCTCTAAGCGCGCAGTCTTACAGCCACGAGGTCAGCGGTAAAGGAAACCGGCGCTGACGACCTACTTGTATGAATGTTCGTGTTCCCGCGGTGACACTTTGAAGAGAACAGCATGAATTTTCATGCAAGGAGAGTCACCTTGCCTACCATCACTCCACTTTTTCTACAGAAGAGGGTAGGGGCCATTTATGTGGCTTTATAAGCTCAGTTTTAACGTTTATACGGCTCTCCCGGATGGCTTTATGGCGGCACTTAATTATAAAGACCTCTGAAGGAATGAAAGCTTTAAGGGAGGATCTAGGTGAAATGTAATTACTGCTTAAAATCAACCAATCCTGCTGCAGATTCAGGTCTGATGTAATCTATTTCATCTCCTATTTTTTCCTTTTAATTTTATTGGACAATATCAATGAGAACAGGGGCTTTCTGGATACAAACATTCACACAGTTCTATTCTCACCGCATGCGAGTCACGTTGCAGAATTATAAAGATCTTTCTCAATTTTAAGTGTGTAAAATTAAGAACCAGGTCTGGGATTCTGTCAGCATTTGAAATTGTATCGCAAGAATTATGTAACTTGTGTGCAGAACACAACAAGCAGCGGCCAACAGTCAATAAAAGACTGTATTGGACTGAATGCTTCCTGGTGCCAGGAATATAGCATCGCTGCACTTTCCCTAAATGTTTATGATGTTAAGTAGAACAGTTGAGGGGATTCAGAATGAAGGAGCTTTCAGGACCTGCACTGTCTTGATATTGGTCTGAGGATGGTCTGTAACCCTGCAGGTTTTAATATGGGCAGCATTCTGAGTGAGAGGGCCACATAAAGCCCACCTCAGCCGTCCGGTTGACAAACTACACCTCAGTCGTGCATATGCCCTGCAGGGATTGTCCTGTGATGGTGACAGTGACTGAGTAACCGAGATTCCCTTTCAAGCTGCATGTTCCAAATCATCTTGCTCCTATCTACTATTCCTGGGATTTACCGCTGCTTCGTCGGCATACAGGAAGCACAGTCGCCCTTCCCAGGAGAGCTTCTGCAAGAAGGGGAGGATTGAGTTCCCGGAGGGGAGCTGAACCAGACCATTCAGGGCAAGGAAGGGCGTGGCTATGATCTCCAAACCTAAACAAGCTTTATCATCCACCTGGAGTCTCTGTGACAACGTGATAGAAACTCCAGTTCTCAAAATCAAAAGTTAGAAGAGAAACTATTGCAGACTCTTACTAAATAGCTTCTCAAATGTGTAGAAACCGTGCATTTAAATGTGTTTTTGCCACAAGAGGGGTTTCAGAAAATGTCGCTGGTAGATCACTCACTGTGGCATTGGACTGCAGATTTCAGTACGAAGGTTTTCATGGTCGCCCTGCAGCCGCTAAGCCGAATAGCGACCGCAGACCGTTTCTCTTGTCAGCAGATTTAATCTCATCCTCATTCCTTAAGTGTTGCCAAATAGTACAATCTGAACTCAGAACAGAACTCTTTAATAAGTTGACAATTATCACCCTTAACAATGCATCGATTGTAGGGGCTCGTTCGTGATGAACGGTTGGACAGGATGTGAGAGAGAGAGAGAGAGAGAGACAGAGAGAGAATGACATGTGACCTCTCTGTTGTCTGATTCCAGTGTTTCTGCAGCTCTGGAAGACCAAACAGGTCTGGTTAAAACACAAAAAAGTAACCTGCTTTTCTGGTAATATGTAGGATCATTATTAATATACAAAAATGCTGAAAGTATTAAAAAGGAAACTGACTAGGAAAGAATCAGTACTTGGGCACGGCAAAGAATGTTTCATGAGACCACACTGCAATCTCACCTCAGGTTTCAAACAGACGTGACAGACGTGGGAGAAAACTTATGGGGGATGGGGGAGGGGGCAGGTTTTATTGCTGCAGTCCGAAGCCGACAGTCCATTTTAACTGCTGATGGCGCCGGGATGAAACCATTTTAACTGGAGGGGGCTTATGGATGCGTGGAGGTCATACGATTCGGGCTGGGGACAGATACGCGTCACTTTTGGAAAGATAGAGGTACAGCTGTGGGGGTGGAGTTCAAGGCCGAGCCACAGGGGGGTGACTGGTAAACTGGCCCCTGCATGTCTGTCCTTGAGATAAAGAGTCTTAAAGAACAGTCTGTGCCAAACACACTATATATAGATCCGTGTGTTTAACCATTTCATTTATCTATATAATCGGCACGAGTGGCGAATAGTTTTCAAATGTCAAAGACCGGATGTAAATACTCCTGAATACATTGTCTGATCCGCTCGTCCCACAGTTTGCACTGTAACACCCCCGATTGCATTTCCTCTCAGGTGTGTATCAGCCTCTCCGTCTGCTCGCATCATCGTCCGCTGCTGATCCTTCACTTTCCACGGTGTCAGCCTGACGTATTCCGGCCTCAGATGCTCCCGGATATTTCGATGACATTTTACATTTTATTTATTTTGCAGACACTTTCATCCAAAGCGACATATGATTGGGAAAGCCGGGTCCGACAGTCCCTGGAACAATTTGGGTTTTGCTCAAGGGCCTAACAGTGGAACCACTCTGCCAGCCATGGGATTTAAACCAGCAACCTTCCAATCACAGGCACACAGCACTATGCTGCTTAGGCAGATCCCCTCCAGAAAAAAAACACTTTTTAGTATAAAGCAGCGCCCTCACTTATTGCGTTTATTGCAAAAGTTTGCGTGCTTGTTATTTTATAAGTTGTGCTGTGAAAGACGGCACTGTTTAAGAGTTCTGTCATTAAACACGGCTCGCTGTTGAAAGGTGACACTGTGACTTTGTTTCTGTAAATTGCCATCACTCTTTTCCATACTTGTGCATAAATTTTTCCATGCAAATATTTTGTTTCAATCATGTAACCACGTAACTGCCAGCACTCTGGACTGCACTGCAACGTCGCAGTGCCATGTTTGACCTGCCGTCGAGATTGAGACTCCACAATGGAACGGAGTTTCCGGGCTGTTCAGATAATGCGAGGGACTGCATTGGTGCTTGCGTGACTGCAAGCTGGAGTTATGCAGCATCAGCAAGCAGTCGTCAGAAGTGGCTTGTGTAGGCGTTTTTTTCATTCAGCTGAAAAGCAGTATTATGTATGAGAGTGATCTATACTGGTGGCGGCTTGTCATTCTATGTGCACATGGCCAGTTATAGATCTATGTCATGTCATGCCTAGAAATCTAATGTCTATACATCTACGCTAGCGGTTTGTTAGCAGTTTGCTAGTACGGATCGTCTGTGTGTGAAGCTCTAATCGTCTTTATATTAACAATCCATGGGGTTTGCTGTAATTCTCCAAGTAGGCGTGCGTGGAGCAAGGGTGAGGCGACATAATTTTATTTATTTTTTTAACGACCATCGCTAAATGTATTCATAAGTACCTTGCCAAATATTTGCCAGAGCTTATTGGAGCGTGTCTTCTTAGAAAATACTCCATACAGGAAAACTGATGAGGGAAAAAAAGGTCACTTAAGATCAAGTTAAGTTTCAGATATTTGCTGTTGTGCTTGCAAACTGAGGTTCTGTTTTTTTTCGCTCCCCTTTCAACTACAGACAGCAGAGACAGACAGCAACAGAAAAGCACCATAGCAACAAGGCTTAGAAACTGCCATTCATATATAATTTGCAAAAAAAAAATCTTTGTTAATGATAAAATGAATAGTACTTTGGGTCATCTCTTAAACAAATATAGCAGAAACGTTTTACAGATTAGATTCTGTTACTTATCAATTTGCATAATCGCCTCCTTTTCTGTTACTTATGGTTGCCTGGTTGTGAAATCACTACACAATAAGATCTAATCATCCATCCATCCATGTTCTAACACCCCATGCTGGTCATGATGGTGGAGAGGATTATATTCCAGGCAGCTAATATAATAATTTTACTATAATCTTCATAATCTCGCACCCGTGTCACCTGCACAGCTAAACAGCCTCTCAGGGGTACCCCAACCCCATGAAAGAAAGCAATTCAGGTGGTTCCCATCTGAAGTCTCGGGAAACGACTTCCACACGGGGGCTCGGTTGGAACCCCTACCTAAATGTGATTCCCACATCCAGCCTTTTCTTTAGGGAGGGGGGAGGGCTGCTCATTCTCTGTTTTATACTCTGATTCTCTCAGTCCTGCAGATTATGCTGTTCAGGACACCAACTGCCCCCCCTTGCCAAAAAAGGGTGAACATTTTATTTCTCTGAGTGTTCAGATTCAGACATGATAGCAGCAGTGCACCAAAATAAATAATAATAGTAATAATAATAATAAAATAAATAACAGCATTTGACAGCAGCTTTATTAGCCCTTGTCTTTTCAGCAGGTATGGGTAGTTCAAGCAGGAAAATTGCCCATGAAATGGGTTTCAGTAAACCAGGCCCTTGGCTTTTGTTAGGGGCCTGCAAAGGGAGATTCACATTTTTTTTGTCTTGTAAATCTCCACTCCGACTGATTAAATAGCAGATCGTTTACCTCATTTAGGGATGATGTCATGGTCAGAGGCTCTCATTCGCTGCTGGCTCCTGAGGGGTGCTAACCCCGAGCCCTATTACAGCGTCGTGACCTCCTTTCCTCTACAAAAGGGGGGGGGGGGGTTGCGCTGGCTTGTCCTGCCCTGCCGATCCGCCTTCAACTGCGATTGAAGCACAAAGCGCCGTGACAGACAGTTGATCTTTCACTGTGTCTCCTCCCACCCCTCCATCAGCTTTGGGACACAGCTGACCCGAACCAGCGTAGCTTTTAAGTGGCACCGCTTGTAATTGCCCAGGGACTCATGCAGCGCTTTCAGCTGAGAGATTTCTGCCGGCGCTGTGCGAATGGGGAGGTGGAGCGAAGCCGTGTGACTTTTTTTTTTTTCCTCTCCCCTCATCCCTCTCTCCTCCTACCGGCGTGTGCGGAGCAGCCCTTCCCGTTTTTTTTCTTTTTCTCTTTTATTTATTTATTTTTTTTATTTTTTACACTGGAGGAGGTGGCAGGTGATTGGGCAGAGCCCCGGTGACATGCATCTGTAGAGTCCGGGGGGGGGGGTTGGTGGTGGTGGTGGTGGTAAAAAAAAAAAAAAAAACCTCCCCACTGAGAGGCAGTTCTTTCTAATTACCTCATTTTTAGCTCGGCTGCAGCAGAGAGAGAGCAGGCTGAGCCGCTTTTCCCGACTGACACCGGTGGCCGCCGTCTGCATGCGTGCGTTTATGTTCCGCCTGGGTTATAATGCTGTGCGCTCAGCCTTATGTGAATTGCCGAGCTAGCCCCAATTCACAAGTCTGCTTGTCTCCGGAAAGATGGGTAAGTGGCATGAAGCGATGCGTGCATTTATTTCCCTGTGGTGTGCTTTACTGCAGGGCTGTCCTGACGTCGGGTGTTAAAATATACATATAAGAATAGGAAAGCGCGTTAAAAGTGTAATTTTGTGCTGTTCCGGAACTGCAACACATGCTGGCACACGAAGAAGTATGAAAGGATTTTTAATGTCTCTCTCTGCGAAGATCAGATAGTTTTAACTCGTGGCAGCTTGTGGGGAAGGGATTGGGGGGTTGCACGAATTTTGCGTTCACTGCTAAGGCTGTGCCAAGGCGGAGAAAGCCGGAGGTTTGAATTGTGACATTGAGCTGTCGTGTAACTGTTAGGCTTAATGCACCAAGTTTGCAGGAAAAGAAGACGGAACATGGGGGATGGGGTTAAAATTTTGGAATATGAACTGGAAAGCATGTGATTTTAGCCGGAGCCCCAGTTTGTGGCTTGTGCTCGACTGCAGCCCATTTTCCTGACTTGACGCGTGGGAATTTCTGGGCTCATTGCAAAGTGTGGACAACCCCCCCCCCCTACTCCCCACCATCACCCGGTGTCGTTCAGCAGAGGCGACGCTGACGGAGGGTGTCTTTCATTGCAGGTGATTAAAGTGTTCAGTGAGGACAACACGAGCCGAGCAATAGAGGTCCCCAGTGACATCACGGCGCGAGATATCTGCCAGCTGTTCATTCTGAAAAACCACTGCATCGACGACCACAGCTGGACGCTGTTCGAGCAGCTGTCACACCTGGGCATAGGTAAAAGACAAAAAATTGCGGTGATACTGGTCTCTGAAAAGTAGAGAGGTCCCCTGCAGCCGTCTGCAGCAAAACTCGCCATGCATTTGCTGTGACGTCATATTACATTATGCATTATGATACAAAAATATATTACTAGGAGACTGGCTGTGAAAATTATCAGGCCATCTAACTTATAGAGGTTAATGACGCTTACTTTCTTTAGCGTTCCTTGGAAATAACCAGTAATTCTTCATGTGCCATTTGCATGCAAAGGAGATACTCTCCTCTTAAGATGTAGTTTGTATTGAACTTTTTTCTTCTATTTTATCATAGAGTAGTCAAATTTATAATGGGATTTTGAGGCCTTTGTACATGGCACGGGTGACTCGGTAGCGATGTGGGGTTTTCCGTGTGCAGGGGAACTGCTCTCTCTGCATTTGTGGCATAATAAATGAAATTTAGCGAATGTTGCTGGAGGTGGAGCAAGTAAAGGGTTAAAGGAGCCTTCAATCCATTTTTTTTCCTTTGCTGGTGAAGCCGTCTTTACACAGTGCAGTATTCCTCAGCAGCATTCATCTCACCATTGCATAATTCACCCATCTGCTCTGTTCCTCGTCTCATTCAATCTTTCAGGTTTTTTTTTTCTGAAATATGCTCTGGCCTCATTTAACCCCAAGTGCTGTACAGTGTTGTTTCACGTCTGGTGTGTCATTCACATGTCTGAAAACTGCTTCCTTGGCAAAAATATATTGCTTATAATAGTAAAATGTGAGATTTAGTATATAGGTCGAAGGTTCTGAGTATGTAGTGGTGGATATTTAGATGAATCATTATTGAAAATGCTATTTTTAAGTCTGGCCCATTTTTATTTGATGTGTTTAATGACAAAATGAGCATATGTTTCTGCTTGTGATAGTTCTGGGACAAACATGTTTTAATAGCCAAGGATTTGCATGCAGTTTATGACAAACGCTCCGTCTCATCGAACTGCCTTTAGGACTCCAGTGAACAGTTTTCTTTTTTTTTTTCTGGAATCTTCTCTTTGTTTTTTCGGAGGTAAGGCTGATATTGAAAATCAGTGCTGGCAATTTTCTTTGATAACTTTGCCAAAGACTGCTGGAAATCCTGCCTGGAATGTTGAGGAGTAAAAACGTTTCTTAAATGTTTCAAGACGGTACAAAAAAGCAGTGTAAAAAATGTTTTTGGGGTCTGAATCAAACGCAGTGGTTATTCGTACCTCAGACTTTGGGTTTCAGGAATTTCAGTAAAACAATGAACGTCTTTTTTTATGGTGCATATCGTTTTATGAAAAGTAGAAGTTCTGGAAAATAATGGAAAGGTTGTGGCTTTTTTTCTTAATATTTTATTTAAAAAATGCATTCCTGCAAATTCAAATAGCATTGCCTTATAAGGAAACTCAAAAAAGTGCTTATAAAATTTTGTTACTATTGATTCTTTACATTCACAAAAACCTGAAGATGATCATGAAGAGAAGCTGTTATTTTTCCTGTAATGCAACATGTGGTAAATTTGCTTTTATATATTTCATACAACATGGACCCTTTATTAAAATAACATTTTTTTCCCCAAAAGCATCGTTTCTGTGTAAGTAATGTTTCCCAGGGTGGATAGTTATGGTTTGAATGCGTCTTAACCAAGCAGAAGAAAGGTTATAACCCAGCTAGTGTCAATTTTGTCGGTTTTGAAAGGCTGAGAATTGTGTTAAGATGTGCCTTGCAAAGTCTCATAAATCCTCAACTGAACAACAGAGGGACTTTAAGCCTGAAAAAGTTTGAGAGCAAGCATTGTGGTCTGTTACCCCTGCCCCCACAGTGTTAATGCACACTTAAATCATCTTATTCTATGTATATTTAACTCTATTCATTATTTAAGTTAATCTTCTTAAATTCAACACAGTAGTTCTATGATTTACATAATACCGTAATATGTCATGACCCAGCTCCTAGCTTTGCCGCCTTCTGTGTGTCTGTCTCATTGTAGAATAAGATGTACCTGTACTTTGCTTGTACAAGTCACAAATAATCTATCATTATTAGACCCTGTACTTTACTGGGGGGGGGGGGACTGATGGATGGATCATTTTATAAATCAAGTCTAAAGGGAAATTACCTGTGGTCATTTGTGTCAGTCAGGGAAGGTAGAGTTCAGAGGGCTGTGATTGATTCACTGTTGTGTTTTTGGGTAAACGTGTTCTGAGGGCACAATGAGAAGGAACATTCATTGTAAAGCTAGAGAACAATTGTGTAATTTCAATCAGACATGGGGAGGAAAAATACAGGCCTTGTGCTCCAGGCCTTGAAAGCTTGACACAGTGAACATGACCTGTTTGGGGAATTAAACAAAGAGAGTTGGGGAAATAATGCACTTTTCACTTCAGATTGTTTAATGGGCCTTGAGGAATGAATTGCGATGAGCAGCCAGGCTTAACTCTTGTTATGCTATGGCTATTAATTAGCTTCAAATACGTGTGTGCTGTTCCAGCTGGCTGCATTCAAGCAGCTGCTTCCAGAGAGTCATAAAATATTCATCTTGCGTTCTGAGAAACAGATAATGCTTCCTAATAACAGGAGACAATGTATGCGAACTAGCTTTTCGTCGCAGGAACGACAGAACCTGTATTGAAGGTTAATAAACCATTTTTTAAATGGGCGTTAATTATTAATTTGGGCTACAAGATGCTTCGGGGCAGTGGGGTGTGATGTTTTAACACAGGCAGACAGAAAGTAGGTTTCTCCTAGTCTGTGCACACTAATTTGCTTGGGTTTGCATTGTGTGATTGTATGACTTATGGTTTGATCGTTACTTTGATGTATAATGCTGTCGCTTTGTAAATAGCTTTTTTTTTTTTTTTTTTTTTGGAAATACTGGGCTTTGTCCTTAATTGGGATTGTCAAGCAGTTTCCTGCCTTTGAACTTTGTGGCGAGCTTGGCCTGACAGGTCTGCTCCCCCTCGCTCCTTCGCTCCCTCTCGTCGCCGGTATGGTGATCCTGCTGTCTTCTGACCTCACTGCGCAGAAAGAACCATTGAAGACCATGAATCTGTTATCGAAGTTCAGTCTAGTTGGGGCATGGATACCGACAGCAAGCTGTGTTTCAGGAAGAATTACGCCAAATATGAATTCTTCAAGAAACCCCTGGTGAGTCGAGTAAACTTGTTTTGAGTATTACTGAATTATCTGCTTATCCGAGCAATATTCTGAGTTTGATTTGGTGAGGGGTGGCTCCCAGATAAGAATTTACATAATAATCAGTTTTACATAATGTGTGCGTGTGTGTGGCCATGTATATAATACATTGTGGGAACACTTGTTCTCCACAATGTGAAAAAAACCTGTCATTTTCACATAGTAGGGACCATTATTCTGTGAATGCAATCAGAAAACGAAAAATGCCAAAGTCTTGTATTTAGTTTGGTTACTTATGGATAAGGTTAGGGTTGGGTAGGGGTTAAGGTAGTCATGTTGGGATTAGGGTTATGCCATTAGAAATGAATGGAGAGTCCCCACAAGATTCAGATGCCTAATCTGTATGTGTGTGTATTCAGAAGTTGTCCAATGCACTTTTCAGGCAAAAAAACTATAGCCTACATGGACCACAATACTTTGTGTCATCTTTGGTTTTCTGGTTTCCTATGTGGTAATCAACTTAGATTACTTGTTTTATGATTGTCACGTCACACTTCCTTTGTACGCCTACACTTTACTAACGAGTATATTAAAAAGGAAGATAAGCAGTGCCAATGTGAACCTTAAAAGTGAACTTGTTTTAGGATCTGAACTGATTAATGAAAAGTTTACCCTTTTTGTGTAAACAGGACTTTTTCCCTGAACACATGGTGTCCATATCAAGTGAAACCAATGGGATAATGAATCATTCACCACTAATTGAGGTACCATTTTTAACAATAAAATGCTTGCGAGGTGTATTGTGCCATTTCTGCATATTTCCTTGAGGCCCAGCAATTCATTTTTGTCCTCAATGAACAACAAAATAATGTCCTCTACAATTCTCATACTATACATGGCACTCAAGTCGTTAAAGAAGCCAGTTAGGACATTAAGATGTCATGTTTGTTGTGGTGTGATTTTTACCACCCCAGTGCTTATTTTAATCAAAATTCAAAACCTTTTCCTCCTTAGATTTCAGGAGGATGTCGGATTTATGCATGAATTCTGTTTGACTCAAACCAAGTTCCATGATTGACATGCATTTTGTATGGACGGTCTTCCTTGTGCACCCTGGTGTTCCTTCTGCTGTTCCAGCCTCTCTAAAGCATAGCTGCATCGAGCATAACTCAGGCTGCCTTCCCGTCAACAGACGTTTCTCAACTCCAGATCGTGTCCTGAAATCCATGGGTACCTTCACGCTAGAGAACAGGGAAAGAGAACCTGGAAGAAGTTCTACTTCGTCCTCAGGAGGTCCGGGCTCTACTTCTCCAACAAAGGGACGTCGAAGGTCAGTGAGTGCGCCTTTTGGAATGAGTCACCTCAGATGGGTACCTAAATGTCTATTATCTCTAATGTTGTTTCTGTTTGTGGCCAAAAGACATAAAGAGTTGGTCATTAGCAACTCCACTCCCAGGGAAATGGATGGGGATTCTGAATTGGTGTGCTCCTCTATGTTGGCAGCTGAAGGCAATTTGTTGTTCCTGCTGAGCTGGAGAACTCTTGTCCCTTTTGTTTAAGAGGTTTATTTAGACCAGTTGAAGTGTTTTATAACTACCTGGGACAGCTGCAATGTGCAGTTTTGAAATTGGCTGTAAGATGAGGGTAGGATCCAGATTCTTCTGCAACTCTGACCTGGGGGGCGGGCGGATGGATGGACGGATGGATGGATGGATGCATGCATGCATGGATTGATGGGTGGATGGATGGATTGATGGATGGATGGATAGATGGCCGGTCAGTAGAGAGGCCTGCTGTTTAAGTCTCTCTGTGTCACATCCCAGACTTTCTAAGTTTGATTTCCAAGCTACAATATGACCCAAATTCAAATTTTAGTAGTTTGTTCATTTATAACCACTTATAACCAAAATTGACATACCATTATTATGTAGGTAAGAAGAATGTGGCGTGTCTCAAATAACACCAAGATTTAGTTTATTTACATATCTAAAAACATTTTTTTTTTCTAATAATTACAAAGGCCCTGGTTTGGCTGGTGACCTCTAGGGCGAGCTCAGGAGATGATCGACATGCGTGCGACAGGTTTGGCCCAATCCGCGCCACCCAATGCTGTGCGCAGCCGGTCGGGCCGGTTTTCTGCGCAGGTCAGCTGTCGTGCCAAGGACGATGCCCTGGTGCCAGGGTAGCTAGGTGAAGCGTACACCTGCAACTTTGCCAACCTGTTCTGCTTCTATTTTTCTCGATAAACAGAGGAGCCGTTGTTTGTCTGTGAGCCTTGCGGAGAGGTGCGACGAGGCCCCGTGCTTGCTTGCCAATAAACGTAACTCAATATATCGGGATCGTTAGACTTGACTCAGCTTTTTTTGTCCTTCCGTATGTTTTTTTTTTTTTTTTAATTTTTAATTTTAATTGAGCTGTTGACCTTTTGTCATGCGCTTATTGCGCTTCTGTCGTCTGGCGAATGGCGTCGCTCCCCTGCCTGTTACTCTTCGAGGCCAGCAGACAAACTTCTAGCCCGCGTCTGGCAGCCCTATAACAATAGCTGTCCCACCTGCTTGGGAAGCAGATGTGTGTCTGGGTACGTGTGGCAGAGTATGAGCTCTGTGCCTAAACTTGCTCCTTTTCTTTCATATTTGGCTCTTCTGCAAGTACGCCCTGTATCTTGACCCTAAGAATTTTGATCTTGTTTTAAACTTTTGGCAACTTATTTTTTCTCTCTCATCACCCCCCTCCTTTCCCAATCTACAGGAATGTACATGCATTAAGCATATTTGGACTCTGGCATAGAGGTTGTATAGAAATAGAACTGAAGATTACAACAAAATTCTTGCTGGAATTCACCATATGTAAATATTTTTATTAGTCATGGTTATGTCCTTTCACGTTCCGTGGACATCTTTCTTTAAAACAGTTGCAAATTGCTGTTTTTTGGATTAATTCTCCTGACATTTCCAGTGCTGTAATGTCATTTATATTTTGGTTTGATTATATTCTAGACTTAAATGATTTCTATGCTTTGTACACATCTTTGCTGCTCTGCTTGGTAGAAGTTGTAGAATAAAGGTCTAAACTTGTAATTCCAAGTTTAAGCACACCTACTGTGAACGCAGACTAAAAACTCTCACCGAGTGTCCAACTTGGAGCTTAGTGGCAAAACAAATCCTCCCCTATTATCCTTAATCCTCGAACGCCAATGTCCCCCTGACTCCCAGACACCGTATCAGTCTGCCCTCCTTCTCCCTGCTTTCATCCTGCCGGCTCCATGCTTATCATGCTAGCTTGCTCCCCTTGGCCCTGCACCCTCCATGCCTGGTTAAAGTCTGAATCGCTGACGGTTCTGTCCCAAGGCTTGAGTTCTGTTTTTACTCAGGGGGTGGAGATGGGTAGTCCAGGTCCAGAGAGTAAAAGTCCAGATTTTGTTACTCTGTGACTGTGACTCTTTTTATACTCAACTGGTTGAAACAAAATCTTAGTCCAGACCAGTGTTTCTTTATCTGGTTCTAGGGGATCTGCAAACAGTCCACACTTTTGCTGCAAAAATGCAGGGAGCTGGGAGGGAGCAAAAACATGGACCACTGTGGGTTCCAGAGGACCGGGTTGGGAAACGCTGGTCTGGAATTTTACTCTCTGGATCTGAATTGGCCACCTCTGTTTGGGGGGGGGTGGGGCATGTTTCTGGCTTAGGATGGTGGGACAGGGCATCACATTGCCAGGCGATGAGTTAGAGTTGGCACGGAAACGTGGGAGTGGTTCAGAGACAGCCTTATGTATCGTTCGATTTTTCTGTTTTTAGGAACCGAGACATCTACAGTTTGTCGCAGAGTTCGGCGACAGTGACGTCTACACATTACTCTCAGCCCGGAAGATGCACGGCGCTCCCACAGACTACGGATTTTGCATTAAGGTTATTGGCTTCAATTCCTCGTTCGTGCCGTAGGACAAACATTAAACTACAGTGACCAAAATGCCTTCATGGTGAAAAGACTCATTTCTGGGGCTCCCTTTTTGCTCTTAACCCGTCGAAGAAAGGTGGGTGATTATTGCCAATTGGACTGGGATGTGAGGATGATGGGTTTTTGAAGAAGCATCGCACAACAAAATAATAGCTATCAATTATGGGGTTGTGGAGCACATCTCAGAAAGCACAAGGCATGAAACTAGTGTTAGACTTGCTTGCCACTACATTTTATTTGTTTAGCAGATGCTTTTGTCCAACGCAACATACATTTTCGTGTGGAAGTAGGGTCAGGCGGTCCCTGGAGCAATCAGTTATAAGGGCTTTGCTCAAGGGTCTAACTGTGAAATCGTTCTGCTGAGTCTGAGATTTGAACCAGTGACCTTCTGATCAGACACAGCACCCTAAACTGCTGAGCCACACACCCCTGGATCTAGCTTATGGGCATTTTAGAGATGCCAATTCACCATAACTCCATGGAGAGAATTGGGTGTGTGTGTGTCAAGAAATTGTAAACATTTTACAAATGCTGCTCTTGAGACCTGTCAGAACAGCACAAGTTACTGGTATATAGAGGCAGCTGTATAATGTTGGAATTAACCCTGATTAACCTTCAGCGGTATCTTAAGTGCGATCTTTAGTGTGCGCTATAAAAGTCTGAAGATTGTCAGTCTGGTGCACGTCCTGCAGTAAAGTTCATACTAGTTGGGTTGCTGAAAGGGAAACTGATGGGACACTGGAAAGAAAAAACATGTTTAAAGAAACATTACTGTCACGTGAACTTCTAACCATGAAATACGTGCCGTACGGGGATACCCTAAAGTGCCTGTCCTGACCCGCCACTCTGGCTTTTCAGCCAAACAAGTCAAGCTCGCCCCGTGACCTGAAGCTGCTCTGTGCCGACGAGGAGCATACCAGGACCTGCTGGGTGACCGCCTTGCGTCTTTTCAAGGTAACTCTCGGTCGGGTGACAACAAGGATGTCGGACGCTGCCCCAGGTGGGTACGCTGCCTTCAGGATGTCGGGGGCTGCAAATTAAGCTCACCTGCTCGCCTCAGACAAAGAGCAAGAACAAATACTGAACAGTAAAAAAAAAAAAAAAAAAAAAAAAAAAATTGCATATCTGAGTACATTTTTACCAAACGAGCTCATTTGGCTAGTAGCAAAAATTAAGTTCCACCCCAATGATGTCATTTGTTTCTTTAAAAACCGACAAGTGTTCCCCATCCCCAGTCCTCCAATCACATGTGACATCAATGGCCTCCCATTCTTGCAGCATTGCTTTGAGTTTCTGAACCTTCAAACCTCCCAGGCTGGCTTTTCCCCAACTTTGTAGGCCATATGCATCTGATCAAACATATAAACATGCACGTCTCTGTTTTTTGGCTAATTACAGTTGCAAGGTTTTTTTTTCTTCTCTCTTTTTTTGATGTCTGCATAACCTGAAATGATTGGCTGGTTGTTTTTGCTCTGCAGTATGGGATGCAACTGTACCAGAACTTCCTCCATCCACATCAAAAACAGAAATCTTCACCCATGGTAAATATCCTTCAAGGTTGTTTTATCCCATCTTTCGTCTAGACTATGAGCAAACAAATACTACATGACAGTTTATTAATGATGGCTTTCATTCAGCTTTTATTGATGCTGATTATGAGCTCATAGACCATCTCCTGTAATTAGTGACACTTCCATAATACTTTCCGCTTCGTCTTAACGGTACATTGATTGGTATTGTTTATGGTAAGTATTACACTGTTTAGTCTACTACAAGAATCCCTCATTCCTTTTTGGCATGAAAAGCAGATGTTTAAATAGAAAGGACATCCTGCCAAGTTTGTATGTTCTACTTGGGGTGCCCTGTGACGGGTTGGTATCCCATCCAGGGTGTCCCCTGCCTCATGTCCCGTGTTAAATAGGCTCCGAATTCCCCACAGCCATGGAAGATTGGGTCAATGCATGGATACTTAGGAGTGAACAAGCTGAGTTGTAAGGACCTATTTTCTCTCCATGGCAGACGAAGCCGCAGCTCTCTAAAAATAGCCTGGTTTTCAGCTGCTCCTAGACTTAACAGCTCAGCACCTCTGGGTTGTTGTTTGAAGACCACGAAACAATGTTCAGTACAGGCGAGACTCGGAGAGCAGAATGGTGGAAATGTTTCTGAGAGTTGGCATGCCAGTGTATATTAGTTTTGGGCTAGGATCTGTTGTGGTTGGGGTTTAAACATGCTTATGTTCAATGTTAACCCCCTCCTTGTTACATGGTAGAAAAGATCATAAGGTAGTCAAGTCATTATGTCAAATAACGTGTCGTTAATCTGCTTATCATATAACAAAGAATCATTGTCAGATGTCCTCATGTTCTACGGTGAGCAGTTATGTGGGAGGAAAACTGCTGGTAACAGGAAAAAATAATAAGGGATTTACAAACACTTTTTATAGTATGAATTCACTTTCCAACTACTTATTAGGTACAGGGTCACAGGGAACAATGATCTTGGAAATTAAAACCAGAATGTGAGAAGGAACACTGTAAAAGAAAAAACCTCGTTAATAGATCATTATCCGAGTAGTTGTTCTTTGTTTCATTTTTTTGTTGGTAGTTGTGAATTTTATGCACAATTTTACAGTGGTGCCAACAGCTGCCAGTAATGGTGAAATTGTTTCACTTCCATCGACCACTAGGTGGCAGCATATAACCGTAATGTAAGGCTGGTAACGAGACGCCTTAGGTCGATGCAGTACTTTGTGTCTGATCGTTCCAGAGGAGTATCTCTGAAAACTCCCTGGTGGCCATGGACTTCTCAGGACACAAGAGCCGGGTGATAGAGAACCCCTCAGAGGTGCTGTCAGCGGCTGTGGAGGAGGGGCTCTCCTGGAGGGTACGTTTTTCATTCCGCCATTTTTCCCCTCACACTTACCTCACTCCCCCTGCCTCACGATATTTTGCGGGTCCCCCCTGCTTAAACATTTCTCTGCATTTGACCACCATCTACTTCCCCTCAAATTAGAATTTATTGCTATTCGGCCCCAAAGTAGGATGGAGGGAGAGCTTTAACTAAGGGCATAACTTTGGGTTATGTATTGGAGGGGGGTTGAGGTCTCCACCCATTTATGAGGTTCCGGGGGAGTTGTATTGGCCGGTTTTGATTATCGGGGGGGTTACAGTCCCCCCTCATCCCCCCTGTAATTTACGCCCATGGCTTTAACAGAAGATCCTCATCCTGCCTTGGCACTGTGACCAGCACCTCAACTCTACCCTCTTTCTCCATCTCAGAGGAAGAGCTGCCATCGTCTGAGTTGCCATGGAAGCCCTTCCACCTCTCAGAGTCCCGTAGCCAGCTTAGGTCAGTGAAACAAAGTGCTTACTCATCGTGGGGGTCACATCTTCGTGTCCTTGCTGGGAGTACCGCTGGGAATGAGCCACCTGCATGAGGTCCAGTGAAGGTTCTGAAGTATCCGCTTTCACTGACTCACCATTCTTTCCCATAGCCCTCCACAGAGCTCAACCTTGGTTCCACAGCAGATTGTCCAGAGACGAGGCTCATCGACTGATCACCCAGCAAGGCCTTGTTGATGGGTATGCAGAATATTTTGATTAAAAATACTTGCCGCTGCCTCGCATCAGCCATGCGTAGACATGCCTAGTTTGCCAAAGACTTTATTGCGCCCCCTCTTTGCACTTGTTATGCTATGTTGAATGCAGAGCCCAGTAGTTGAGCTTGTTATAAAATAACGGCATGCAGTGTGTGTTTGAACATACCAAATCCAGGTATGTACAGAATAATAAATCATTACCTTCTCCACTTTCACTTGGTCAAGAAAGAGAATTCTTCTGAAAGTTCTCACTGCGGGCCTCGCCATACCTCGAATTTTAATGGACTTTTAACTGTTTCTCCTTCAGGGTTTTTCTTTTAAGGGACAGCCAAAGCAACCCCAAGACGTTTGTCCTGTCACTGTGCCACATGCAAAGAATCAAACATTTTCAAATCCTACCTGTAAGTTTGCCTTGTGTTTGCGACACGTGTCCTGTAGCTAGGCTCTCTTCTGACCTCCTAGTTGACTTTTGTGCTCAAACCAATCGATGTGCATGTACTTAACCGGCGCTGTACTGCTGCCCCCTACCCATCCATGTGTTCCTGCTCTGGCAGGTGGAGGACGAGGGGGAGCTGTTCTTCAGCTTGGATGATGGCCAGACGCGATTCACTGATCTCATCCAGCTGGTTGAGTTCTACCAGCTGAACAAGGGCGTTCTGCCCTGCAGGCTGAAGCACCACTGCTCCAGGGTCGCCCTCTGAGCCGGTGGGTGCTCGAGAGAGAGCCGCCAGCTCAGGGCTCGATGCACCTTCACCACAGCGGCTCCCTGGGGCCCCGGGGCGGGCGGGGGGGGGGGGGGGGGGGGGGGGGGGGGG
>JAODKC010000001.1:45368527-45395711 GCA_026777985.1 Mormyrops attenuatus | reverse complement strand
CCACCCCCCGATACGCGCACCGTGCCTTCGACAGGAGAAGCCCTTGAAGAGAATACAGCCAGAATCTGACAGGTTGCATTCCCCACGCCTACCCATTGTGACACACGACAAGTCCTTTCCCCGTTGCTTTGATCGGAACGTTTTTTTTCCTCCAGCAGGAGTGGGAATGCAAGATCCATTTTGGGAGACAGTCAGGGGGAAGACTGTATGCAGTGATGGTTTTAATGCCATGTCAGTTGGTTGATAATTGATTTGGCCTGTTACGGGTGTTTCGAAACTTCAAGGGAGAGAACAGATGCCACGAGCACAGAAGACAAAAAAATAGCTACTTAAATGCCAGACAACGTACTGTATATAGTGTAGCGCTGAATGTGTTTATATAATGTTTCAGCATGTGGGGCTAAAACCCGTTTCGGGACTGAGAGAGCATTTCAGTGGAAACTCATTGTTTGCCACTAGCTTGTTTTCACGAAATCTAAACAGAGTCTTGTTGCATTTGATAGTATTTTATTTTATTTTGTTTTTCTTTTT
This sequence comes from Mormyrops attenuatus, assembly GCA_026777985.1. Taxonomy (NCBI): domain Eukaryota; kingdom Metazoa; phylum Chordata; class Actinopteri; order Osteoglossiformes; family Mormyridae; genus Mormyrops; species Mormyrops attenuatus. Next base: position 45,395,180 of record JAODKC010000001.1, on the reverse strand, counting down.
GTAATCTGTTTTAGTAGGGTGAATATTTGATTATAGCCATATGGATCATATGCGAGTTGGTACTGTTGCAGTGAACCTGTCCGCTTGCGGTTCACCTGGAAGGGGCATTCACAAATCAGGTTGGACAGGGGAGTCCCCGGCACACAGGGACTATAGTGGTCCTCTGTCCTCTAATCTTCACTAAGCTTGCGACTGTTGAATTTTACTTGTTCGCTCACAGATCAGCTCCACGATCTCCTGAGCAAGCTAAGCCCTGCCCGACATGTTATTGAACAACTTGAGGTATCCAGGTGTTGTGTTTTTTTTTTTTTTTTTTTCTTTTTCTTACACAAATGTGACTGGCTGAAGGTGGAAGAAACATTTGGACATTTGGGAACGTTGCAGAAATGGCGAGCATCCTGCTTTAATGGCCGGACATGCTCATTGTAAACATGAACACGTCACATTAGCCTGTACTGTACCTTTTAGTGGAATGTATTGATTATTTCTGAAAGGATGCCATCATCCGTTTCCTTGACAGTTTCGGGATTTAATTTAATGGTTAAAAATGGTAAGAAGTTATGCAAATAAAATCATCGTATTAAAGCTAATAATGTAAAAGGTTAAACCAGGGCCACAGAACACCTTTGACTAGTTAAGTATCAATGTCAAGAAAGTATTGCTAGTAGCTACAGTTCAATCAAGTGAAATAACGCAAACCAGCCACGTTAAACGGGGTACCAACTTTTAGAAAAATAATTTACAACACTCATAAATTGTTGCACTTCTAATCCAAGTGGAAGAACGACGAGATTTTGACGCAATGCACTTTTCCTACATAGGCACAAGGATATGTCATTTTTTTTTCATAACCTAAGAGCAAGTGTATTGAGAACAAATGAATGTCTCAGACTGCAATGTTTTGTACAAGTCTATGTGTGTTTGCACTGTATGCATTCTGTCTTGCAATTTTTAAGTATCTACAGCTAGCTGTACGGTAAACACGCATTTTTAAAATCGTTCTTCACCCACGAAGAGAATTTTTATTTCATATCCCATTAAGTGATCTAGACTGAATTATTTGCACTGTAGTTGGCACACTGTTTAACATATTATTTCTGATCCTAAACATAAATATTGACTGTTTAAGGACTGTTGGAACACGTTTAGGCGATTGCAAACGTACTTACGTTTTTTTCCTTTGTGTGTCTGGTTATGTAGGCTTTACTTACATTTTATATGGACCTAAACACGTAGCTTTGAATGTAAGTAAAATGACTGTGTATATAATTTAATGCCCGCCGTAATGTTTCCCCGACTTCATTTTCTACACTTGCTTTGTTTGTTATTGTGTGGTCTGCAGTTTCTACAAAGCCAGTAACTTTGAACTTGATGTTTCAGGAGAGGTCGACCTCTTTTGTGTCACATTATGAAGTGGCTGGCACAGAGTATCGGCAACAAAGAAAATATTGCTTGGCATTGTTGGGTTGAAACCGAGTGATATTTTGTAGAAATGTTAAACTACCTGCTTGATGTTTACAGAGCCATTTCCAATTAAAATAATGCAATTAAAATATTTTACCTTTTCTTTGGATTGTAACGTGATATACTTTTCTCTATTTAGGCCTAGTACAATGAGTCATTTAACATTGTCCATTTACACATGGCAGGGCTGGGTAAACATTATTTGATACAAAGTATACAGTATTCTGGGGTTGGACGATAAAACGATAACGATAAATATCGCACAATAATTTCTCTCTATCAATATGACAAATGCTCAATAAAGGTTCCCCATAATTTTAAACCCAACGTATTACCAGCAGCACGTTTTTCATCACAAAGAAATGTCACTTTCTCTGTAACTGCTTGTCAGGATGTGTAATGGAGCACAAGTGCAGGCAGCCATAAATAGCCACAAATGGGATTTATTGAACAAATATCAAACTGCAATAGATAGTCAAAACTGCACGGCAACTCACCGGGAGAGCAGGTAAATCCAAACCAACCCGTTCTATAAGGGTAATCAAGCAGTAAAATTAAGTCCATGAAAAATCTGCACAATAATAAACCCCAGAGAATTCAGAAATGCTAGGAAGCATGTGAGCCGCGGAGTTTTGTTAAAATAATGTTCAACTTCTACCTCCGATTTGTAAAAATCCTGTTTGGTAAGTGTCTGTCACATTCTTATGATAAAGAATAATTAAGAATAATAATTAAAACCATAATTAACCATTTGGTATCTTCAACTTTACCTCTGGAGCAAAAAATCAGCCTTTAAACGGGAAATAACAATTTGGCATTTATCGTGATAATTATCGACATAAACTGATTTTTTTTTTTTACATAATGACATTTTTGGTCTTCCAGCCCTACAGTATGTAGTTTTCATGTATTTATAAGTTAAAAATTTGTGTTTATATGAACAGATTTAGTACCATAAAGAGTGTCTAATCGATGGAAACAATGTATTAGTTGAAGCAGTAGATGGCAGAATAAGGCCAGAAAAAATTTGTTACTTTTCCTCGTGTTAATTTGTTGATATGTACAATCAGTACAACAGTCATTACTGTGTGTTCTGTGAATTGTTAGACTTAAATTTATTCAACACTTCAGCATAAATTGTTAAAATAGTTTTTGCTCGCATACAATTCCGATGTTCATATGTGATGCTTAATGTGTCTGCACATAATTTCTGTTTACTGGGCTTTAAAGGTACCCTAATGTCATGAATATGCATTACCATATTCATAAGAATAAGTGAGCATCTGACAATGGACTGACATCCCATCCAGGGTGTCCCCAGCTCCTTGCCCTGTGCTTCCTGGGAGAGGTTCCAGGCTCATTGCACCCCTTTACTGGATAAGTGGTTATGGACAATAGATGGTTATTTCTGATTATGATAAACAGCTTCGTGTTTAACCCAGACTGACAAAATGCCAGGCGGTGAGTGGTGGAATGTGCCGGTTGATAAGATTTTCAGAAAAGGGGGCAATCATCTCTAAACAAGAAAAACATAACGGTGTCTCATTCCCTGTGATATCCTTCTTTCATTCTACCCTCTGTACTAACTGCAGCTTTTTTTTTTTCCTGTGCTTGTTTTCAGGGGAAATGTTCACATTGATGTCTTAAATATACTCCTTTTTCCAGGTCCAGCGGTTAAACACCCTCTCCGATGTATTTCTGCCATTGATCCACTCTTGGCTGCAGGGAGAGATGGCAGCCTTGTGAGAGGATTTTATTTTTGTTTTTTTTTCCCCTTCCCCTTAATGAATTTGTTCAGCCAGATGCTGCCAAAAGTGCCCATGGACAATTCTTTCAGGCAGAGGACGGCCGCCCGAGTCCTCGCTCACCGTTCTTTCTCATCTGGCCATCAGGGGCCTTTCTTCTCCACACCTGGTGACGTGGTGTCCGGCCAATGGCATGGGAGCGACTGTCAGGGTGGTGACCACATTCTGATCTGTCGACATGGAAACCGATAATGTACCGTCAAGGTTGCTGAATGGAGCTAGCTGTGATCTACCTGATAAAGAAAGTTGCAAAAAATAATCCACAAACCCCAAATATAAGTCCAATCATCATACTGTATCTGGAGTCTAACTGTGGCCCAATTAAATAGAATTATATTTACAGGACCTAGTATTGACTGCAGTGCAGTAACAGACACCTAATTCTACATTTCTAGCTGGGCTTTAAAGTATCTGTTGATTTATAAACGGCCCAACTTTATCTGTTTAGATGGAAGCGTAATAGGTACAATATATTCACATGATGAATTGGAGCATCGCATGGAAACAGCAGGGACTACTAGGGGCAATCTATTAAAAGGCATATGTTTACAGGAGGCCTCATTAAAATGATGTCACTGTAAAATAATACAGGCCCACGCAGGGGGGAGAAACCACTCACGTCACAGGCCACTGGGCTCTCTGAATAAAACTCGGCTGTTTCGCAATGCGGTGGTGGTGTTGCTCACCTGAACCGCAGCTTGGAAATAAATGCTCAATAGTAATAGAAAAAACTGAAGGAAAATATGTCACTTGTGTATGTATCAGTCCCATAGTATCACTCCATACTGTTACAGTACTTTTGTGAATGAATATCCTGCATTTAGTTATTTATCATAAATTATAGAGCCTCATTTATACACTCATGGACTCAGATTCATGTATTTATTATGAATCCATGCATTCATTTATAATTTATAATTTAATTAATACTTTTATAAATTAATTATAAATTATACAGCCTCATTAACAGAAATTAGACACATCAAGCGTCAATTCTTCCAGAACTTTCTGTCCAGGTCTTCCGGCTTCCCAAAGGCACATTCATTGTTGTGATGCTTTTTTTTCTTTCTTCCTTTTCCTATTTTTTTTTCTCCGCTTAGTTGTCATGAGGCTGCTGCTCCCCCACTGTTAACGACTCACAGCTACAATTTACATTTAGTTGCTTATCCTCTGGGTGGCACCATGGCTCAGTAGGTAGCGCTGGAGCCTCACACCTCCGGGGGGTTTGAATCCTGCAGCCAGCTGTGTGTGTGTGTGTGTGTGTGTGTGTGTGTGTGTGTGTGTGTGCGCTAGTTTGTAAAGAAAAAAACACTATTATATTGACTTTGTGCGGATTTTTATTTTTTTCTTTATAAAAATCTGTGATTGCAATCGAAAAACTAAAAATGCCAGAAGTCTTACATTTTGTTTGATTACTTATGGTTAAGGTTGTCATTGTTGGGATTTGGGTTTTTCCCATAGAAACGAATGGACATTCCCCGTAAACATATGAATACAAACGTGTGTGTGTGTGTGTGTGTGCGTGTTTCTACAGGTTTGCCCCCAGAGATATGAAATTTGGAAGATTAGCATTTCTAAATGGCTCATGGTGTGTGATTTTGTGTATTCCCTCTGACAGATTGGCATCCTACCCAGGATGATCCTTACCTACCTTCAGGTTTAACAGGACCGTGTAGTGCATTGACAATCAATCAGTGCTCATCTGACACATATCTAATATCTATGATATCTTATCTGTCCTGTACAGGTGCATTTTTTAAAAACTGTTTTCATTCAACTTAGTATGAATTTAAATTGTAAATGTGCCATTCTAGATACACTCCATATATTTATATAACAACATCAACAGCAGCGACAATAATATTAATAATTTAAAACTGAATCATTTTGACATGCTCGCTTTAAAGCTGTGTGCTTCACTTCGTAAAACCAGTTCTAACTTGAATAGACCATGAAAAACAAATAAACCGATACCACAAGTGAAAGACCATTTACTGATTCCTGCCAAATGATACCCCATAGAATTGATGCTGAGAATAACATTTTACTAATCTATTAATCTTACAAAGATAATCTTACAGAGATTATAAGCCTGTAAAAACAATGATGTTAACACACAAACATGTCCGTCTGAAGTGACTTTGACTATTTTGTTGAATGGTTACTATAGTAATTATACACATCTTAAGTTTTCAAAGGGAGCACATTTCTAGCAGCAGAAGAGAAGATTAAATGCAGTCTGAAAGCTTGTTACATTATACCGCCATGTGTCTTTGAAGTGGAATACTGGCTAAATGTTTTAAATGCTTCAGATAGATTTTGTTTCTCTTAATTGCATAGTTTCATTGTGAAAGTCTTGTCTGTTCTGTAAACCTGCCCTGTTTTCCTTCATCCTCCGGTCGTACGGTTGGAGCACAGTGAGTCCCGGGTTATGCTAATTACAAGGGTAACGCATTCATCTAGCAGCGGCTCTGGCTTGCAATTTCTTAAGTTTTAATAATCAATTACTAGAAGCTATTCTCCATAAAGTCACAAAAGAGCCATTAAATCTCAAAGGACAAAGTGGGGAATTGGTAGCACTATCAAAGGCCTCACTGTTAATGTTCACAAGGTTACCAATTCTATTTAGTTTTGAACATTTTGGAGATTTAAATTGGTAAACGTAATATGAGGAAACGGCATCATATGCTTTTGTTTGATATCTACAATAACAAGATATGACAGTTTTCTCCCCCAAGATGGATGTATTTAACGTTAAAACAATTTTTTTTTTTCGCATGTTTACTTAAATGTATTATTTTATCCCTTAAAAACTGCTGCAAAAATCGTCTCCTCTATGCCATAATTAAAGTTAAAGCATTTAAGCGTGCAAGGAGAGCCCCCCCCCCGCCCCCCACATAGCCTTGTAAATGCCACGCCTGACTGCCCACCCGGTCTTTGTGATGCAGCGAATGTGTTTTTCCTCCTATCACATGGTATTGTTTCTTTCGGCCGACAGGGGAAAAGCTGCAGTTGTGTCCTCAGCACATCTTCAAAGTGCCGTGTGGCAAAGGGGGCATTTTTGACCTTGAGGAATTAACATGGCTAGAGCGTCTCAGTGGCGGATGAGCCCAGGGAGTGACCAATTCTCCTGCAGAACATTAGGTGAAAAGAGAAACTTTACTCAGGTATGGCGGAGGGCAATGAGTACATTCCAGTTCTAGGTAAAACTGACACAAGTGTGAGAAATATACATCAGGTTATTTGTGTCCACAGACAGAATCAGTGACGACTGTGTACTCTCAGTTTAGGTGCACCTTTCAGGTGACGTGGTGTGATAGTTCAGAGGCTGGTGATGCTATGGTTTGTGTATTTTAAGTTCATACAATCCATCCTTTAAGCAAATGAGAGAGCTGTAAGAATATCCTTTCCTCCAAGCCCACGCTGTAGAGACAACTGCAGTTATCGCCCTCATGTACTGAGCGTTTGTATTTGTCTGTTGTTTCGCTGAGATGCCAATGGTGGCATCCAAATGAAAAATTAGCCAGAATACGGGTTTGCACTTAACATGGATTCTGCACTTAAAGACCATGGATATTTCAATGAGACTTTGTAACTTAAAGCGATGGTCAGGCAAAATAGCGCATCTGTACATATTCTTTAACTGTGCAAAGAAAGAGAAAACTCTGACAAGAGCAGAGGATGTCCTGATCATCCTCAACCTGAACATCTAATAGTGATGTACCCTGTGAGACTGTGGCTCAATAGCTTACACCCTACCCAGAACATCCCAGTATGGTGGGTTGGTCCAGTTTGGCTGTGGAGAGGTTGGGAGACGCAGAACAGCAGGTGGGAGGCTGGAAAAGCAGGCAACATATAAAACTGACGAGCTGCAGTTTGAAGTAATCAAAGAAATGAAAGGTAAAAAAGTGACAGGAGAAAAATGAGAGGGGGAGATGGTAGTAAACAGTTTTGTATCTTACTGTGAAGAGCTTAAGAATAATAATGCATAACAATTAATTAATGACCAGGTGTGTTTACATATATTCGCACCTTGATGATTTATCTAGTCTTATTGCCGGTATTGTTTTATATATGAGGGTATATCAAATACAGTTGCATCTTTTACATAAAGATATAGACCAGGCCCCTAGTCAAGAATTACTTTCCGAAGTCCTCTTATCACACATTTCTAGGACCGGGAGGTTCAGACCAGTCACTGTTTACATGCCTGACATAGATGATTATTTACTATGACTAAATGGCCCTTTTACAAGAGTCTGAAAATGATAAATGATTTTACAGACAGTTATCATAGAATGTTCACTTTCTCCTTTGTTTTTGACCAAAGACATGGTTTTAGGCAAAATTACAGACACAGTTTTAACATATAATATGATAAGTCATATATAGTTCCCCTAGGGCCGCCAGCTTGTCAATCTATTTCATGGCACTCGTCCTGCAAGACAGAGTGAAATCAGCTGGCTGAAGTCGGCGCCCCTCAGAAGGTGGCGCCCTAGAGGCGTGATTTTGCACTTGTGTCAGCATGTGACATAGTTGTGCGGCGCGCCGTGGTGCCCTTTGAACGATGCCACCCTTGCTTTGAATGAACCTTGTTATGTGTTATGCTTGCATTTTGTGCTATTCAGGGTTTGTTGGGAGTTCAGGAAGTTTTGAGAAAGAAGCCTTTGTTCCGGAGACAAAGAAAATGGAAATGTAATTTATTTGGCTTGATTTTAGATGTTACAGCATTTTTGTGTATTTCTGCGGAGCTGTCACACAGTCAGTTCTTTGATTTGTGGTCAAGAACTCACCATCACCTTTTCACATATATAGTAGACTGCATATCATAGCTCACTATTCTGGTATAGGCCTATATAATAAAACTAGGTAAACCATAAAATTGCATCCGACTCACAGGTATTTTTTTGCTAAATTGACGTTATCTTGATTATATTTTGAAACAATGTATTTTCCTGAAGTGGTGTTGTTGTCCATCCATTTACAGAGCAGAGGCACAGGGTAAACACTGAAAGTCATTAATTTCATCTAACCCTGAGAGGACACTTCAGATTCAAAATAGAGGGCCAGATACAAATGAATTAATCAAGTAGATGTAGGTGAAGACGATTGCGCACGCACACACACACACACACACACACACACACACACACGCACACACCAAACATATACACATACAAGCATACCGCAGATAACGATGGTTCAGGAGTCCGCCGTCGGGAGACGGGATGCAGCAGCCCACACACCACATGTGCGTGCAATCAATTTACATTTCCATCGTCTTATTAAATTTACATCGTGTGCGAGTGACTCCGGTGCCGGACTCGGAAACCTCTCGGAAAGGGGCGGTAGATGGGCCGGTATCCATGTGCGGGATGGAGGGGGAGGCGAAGGCAGCATATGCTGGGATTTAAATAGCCAATCGATGAATAACCCAAAGCGCTGTTTTTCTGGACGGGCTAGCAGAACCGCGGCCAGGCATCCCCACTGCGAGAGGCAGTAGTCAAAAATATTTGCAATGCCAGGAGGTATTTTTTGAGAAATCGTCGGGAAAAAAAATATTCGATACGCAGCTGACCTTTTCGCTGGGCAAACGCTACCTCCTGCTTCCCCTCTCTGCAGCTCCCAAAGCATGGGAAATCATGCCACAGTATCAAACTCCAGAATAATCCCACTATAAAGATGCATTCCACGTGACCATAACGTCCATTTTACACATACAATAAAGCTACTGAAATAGTTAAGTCTTTTGTAGGTGTCCCATAAAAACACTGCTTCGTTGTCAGCATTAATAAATAGGAGGTCAAGTTAACCAATTTACGCATTCACATGGATTCTAGTCGACTCTAAGTGTTCCTGTAAAGTTTAGTTTTAATTATATGAGTGTGAAGTAGTTTACAGAATGTGGTTATGCATTGGCTTTAAGTACCATTCCAAACAACAATATCCTTCAACTGCATTTAAGAAAAGTGTATGTTTAACATCATAATTACAGTATACATAGTAAATATATTTCAGAATTTGCCGCGCATGCATGACATGGCTTACTGTCTGAAGTCTATGCCAAAATAACCATCGAATACCAGGATGTACTTAATTTAACATAATTACTGTAATTATATTGTCGAATGTCACTTCCGAAAGTATTTCAGCCGTGTGTGTGTGTGTCGCTGTGTGTGTTTCTGTGTGTCCGCGTTTTTATTCGTCGGTGTGTGAAACCTCAGAGGTCTATACCTCGGAAATACAGAATTACGTCAGGAATATGACGGCTGACACCAGAAGCGGCAGATCAAATCAAATTCCTCATTCGAGGTTTATGGAGTACCTTGCAAACGGGAGCTGACAGTTAACACTATCACGGGAGATGCTATATATTTGGAGAGATGGTAATGTGTTTAGTGTCACAAATGATCTTGGAGAAATAAACATACATTTTGATTGGTAACCATGTCTTGTCTTAACAGTACAATGATTCAGGATAACTTGTTTCCCGGAATCATTTTTCATCATTTTTCCAGTCTCTGAGACTACAAGTAGATATATAACATTCATCTGTTATGTACTTTCTGTTTCCTTCTGTCACGGAAGATATGACGATGTTGTGCTTAAATGTTTCACGATTATTTAATGCGTGTTTGCAATGACATATTTGGCCTGACAATGTTAAGCTATATCAATTGCTGCTAGACTTTGTACGTTGTAGTTTTACATATTTCCAGAGTGGTATATGTTCACAACAGTCATCAAGTTTAAAGGGTGTTTTACATCTTTGTTGTAATCATATGTCTGCCACTAGGGGGCAGGAGAACTATAACAAGGACATTGATTCGATAGAAACAATCTCGTTTCCACTTTTTACGTGTGACATATTTAATAACTAATCATATTTGTTACAGACAACATATTTGGAGAATCCGCCATGCAATGAGTACAAAATTAGGTTAATTTCACTTCTTCATACAAGGTAATTTGCATATTGTATGATGCAAGCACGTAATATAAAAAAAATGGAAAAAAAAGCAATTTAAAGGGGTATTAAAGAGAATGCGTAATTACCAACTCGTGAAAGTGTGCAACATTGTAGAGGCACTTTTAAGTTTCTTGACAGATGTGGTCCAAGTTCACAGTGAGTTATAAATAAAAATATATACCGCGGCACCAACTTAAAAAGCAGTAGTTACTGATAACATCTGAAATTAGCAACAATCTGCAAAATCACATGGGATTTGTCATACAAAATAGCATTCCACCAGAAAGTGCCTAATTTAAACGAGTTACCTGGGTGTAGTACTAAGTAACTTTGGCCTGCGTTCTTACCGGATTGTAACTCTGAAATCGAAGCGTGTGCATCGCTCAGTAAGTAAACGCCTTTTATGTAGATAATTTTATTGTTAGAATGACGCATTTTGATGTCGCGTGACCGGTCCCAGTTTAATCCTTGACATAGATTACGAGTTTGTCGAAAAGTGACTTTTACTGACCCTTTCAGCCCAATTTATTGGCTATTCTCAGAAGAGGTGTCCCCTGCAGCAGGTCGGCAATGAGAACCAGAGCAATTAGCGCAATGGTACTGCGTTCATGCGCACATAATGGAACCGTTTTAGAAGGGTATCTGTAAAAGTGTGAAAATAAATGAAACTATGAAGCAGCCTGTTGCCTCAATAACGACGTGGTTATAATAGTCAATGGAGCACAGAACATGAGAGGACACTGTCTGTGCAACACTTGGAGATGGATAATGAATGATTGTTTAAATGATCATTCTGAACAATATCATTTATAAATTCTGTTTGTTTTCAATAAATTTTAATCCATATAGTACCAGATTTATATCCCTTAATAAGTTAGAAGATATCTTTGTAGATACCGTACATTGCTTGATTCCAGGGGCGTGGCTATGGGCAGACAGGGGTGGAGACCCTAAACAGACTGTCTGCCTGCCCAAGGGAGGCAGACCAAAATTAACCAATCACTAGTGATTTTGTAGAATTGCTAAATTATTAAATAGCTTTTATCATTGCCACCCCTTGGTTGACAGCCTGTACTGTTGCCAAAGATTCCCCCCCTACCCATCCACCGAAATCAAACACTGGTGCCCATCCAAAATACCCAAAGGCCCACCCTAGCATAGCTCCTGGTAATGCCACTGACCATTCATTCATTCATTCCTCTAACCATCCATCCATCTGTCCATCCACCCTTCAGCTGTTTATTCTGTAGAGGTCTGCAGAGCGTCTGGAGTTCATCCAGGGCGGTAGAGAGCGGAAGGCATGGAAACACCCTGTGCGGGTCGACTGCACGTACAAATACATGTATAGTCAGATATTGATTACAGTCGTCACATTGTATTATATGGCAAAATAGGCCAATATAATCAAAGGACTTTCTAACTCTGACTTACCTCACCTTGGTCCCTTCTGTTGGGGCTCTCCCCCGCTCTGTGCTGTGGGTCTGTCACATGAGAGGAGAGCCAGCGCCCCCGTCACCACTGACAGTACTCCAGCCCCTCTGACTGATCGCTCCCAATAGCAATCGATGGCTGGAACAGTGGATACAGGCCCCTAGGCGAGGCCAGAAAATGGGATGATGAAGGGCAACAAACTCATACATTACGCTTTCCCATTGATTAGCTATTATTTTCCCTGATTGACGAAAACGCCCATTCAGGCTTGTTGGCTAAATGTAAAGTTCAGAGAGCAGTATTCATCAGTGTGGCCCATCATTGACAGGAATTGCTGATGCCACCATACTGATATTAAACACACGTGCAAAGCAGGGGTGCCATATAGGGGGGGCACTTAGGATGATTCTAAGGGCCCCTGAGGGACAGGGGCCCTAAAATATTAGAACATAATTAGATTGGTTTGGATTGGGGGCCCAATTTGATATGCTATCACTAGCAGCGCCCCTGATGCAAAGTATTAGAGGGCGTCAGAACGTTTCTGTTCTATCGTGGTATCAGTTCAAGATTGTTCGCTTTCACGACAAATAATATTAATGATCCATTCTGATACCTTGAGTGCTCTCATAAAGTCACGCAGGCTTGGAGTTGAATGAGGAATCGTGGGACACTCAGGTCCTTTTGGCACATGTGTATAGATGAATTTTGAATGAATATTCAATAAATTTTCCCACAGCCACTTTCATAGTACAGGCACCAGGAAGCACCAGACACAAACAGAGGCCATACTCTACTGGATTATTATTATTTATTATTAAAAATAATACAATTATTAAAATGCATGATAATAATTATTACTAATATCATTAGCATCATGGATGCATTGTATATTGTGTTATTATTGTTATTGTTGTTTGTTTTGCTCACAGCTATAGCACAATTACCAGATGAAGAAGAGTAGCTGATGAATGTATGGATAATCGGCGGCTCCGTGGCACAGGGCGGCAGGTTTGTCCAGTGGATCCGGGAGTGAGGCACTGGGATTCCAAGATGGTTCTGACTTTTACCTCTGCCTTTGGTCGCGAAAACTCTACCCATCAACAAAACTCTCCCCAAATGCCCCCACCCTAGTTAAATGGAGAGAATTATGAGCGCCTAATGGCCAATCAGAGAGAGCACGAAAACAGTCAGCTAAAGCAGCAAGGCTCAGATAAACGGTGCGGTCTTGTGACTCAGAGAGAAGGAGAAGAGAGGCGAGGCATTTAACGTATCTTCATAAGCAAGCCCATTATGTCTCGCTGCTGCCTGTTGACACGGCTCCTTTAGCGCTGCTACCCTCCATCTTTCATAATTCCTTCCTTTAAGATTTCCCTTTTCATCGGACCCCGCGTTGGCGAGCGGAGGCTGCAGCCTTCGCGCCGGAGATTTAGCGTGCGTTTGCGGCGACTTAATTATGCACGGGGCACAATGCGTGTCCATCTCTGCCTGTATGTCGCTCGCTGAAAGGCTCCATTAATCACATGTTGTTCTTGGGAGGGGGGAAAGCGGACGGCACATATTACGATGTCATCGCTTCTGCTTTGGATTCTGGGGGAATCTCGGTTGGCACAATATCAGTAATTGGTTTCCTTAAAAAGCGAGAAAGGAAGGAGGGGGGAAAGAACTTTGTTTACATGCCCCCGTTCAGTCTCTTTTTTCTTATCAAGGCTACATGTGACTGTACCTTTGGACTCTGTTGTGATTTAATCTTTTACAACAGAATCTCTTGCTCTGCCCCTTGTTACAAAATAAGTTAATTGCATCTGGGTCCAGTCCTTCTTCCCAGATATTTCATAGGAAGTGGTATGGAGCAGGTGTAGCGGTGTTACGGTGAAAATAGAACCCTCCACTTAGGTCCATTAAAGACTGGTTTGCTCTGGTCAGGAGGTTGGACTGTTGGCATATCCAATATACTTTTCATTTTATTTTTTTCTTAAACCATTGGATAATATTCCTATCGTCGTCCTTTTCAAAAGACTACACTCTGACCCATGTGCATATCAATCTATTGGTACATCTGAGGGATGCCTCGCCCGTATCTATTATCAAATCCTGACTGTGGCTAACACAGCCTTGATAGAGTGTATGAACTGGAATGTTTGCTGCTCTCCGACAGGCTTCTTGGGCGAAATGCCCATGACCTCGGAGGAACGGCGCGTTTCCGTTTTCCGCGCCCCGAATCAAACCCCTTTTTGAGGCGTTTCACAATACCTTGCTTTGCTTTGAAACTGGAACTCAATCTCCAATCGTTTGGCAGGGGCACCAAGAAAGTGACGAGTGCTCGTTAAGCCATCGACACACAATAACAACACAATGAACGAGGCCTTAGCTCGGCTGAAATGTAGAATAGATGTTTACAAATGTAATATCTTAATCCAGATACATGAAAGGTGTTTCGTGCGTGTTAATGGGGCACTTGTTGCTGTGTCTTTGTTACAGTTTGCTTTGATGAGTAGCCTTTCAGTACAGCTCACGAGTAGGGGACAATGTTACATCATTAAATAAACACCCCTATTGGCTATACTGACAAATGATAGTTTGACTCATCAACTCTAATATTATAAATATTTATTACATATAAATTTAGTACATACATTTCTTAGAAATAAGATTTTTCAGAGACATAATAGACACAACGAGAACACTAAGGTTACTTTTGTTCCAGTTGTTTTGTGTGTTCTTACAGTACGATTGCAAGATATACAACAGATTTACTCAATGATGATAGATGATCAATTAGGACAGGAACCGAGACACCGGCACCGAATTGAAATGCGGAAGGTTCCGGGAGGCCAAAGTGCCTTTAACTGTAGCTGATGCATAGTACATTGTTACTATTTATATGATGATGCAGGCAGTATATACTATATAAACTATATACTATGTAGTATATACTAGTATTATCAGTGCTCTTACTGATGGCTGAGTACTTGAGTATGTAGAAATTAAAATGATTGACAAACATAAGAAAGATATATTCATGCAATACAAAGGTGTGTGTCGTGTACAGGATGCATATCCTGTTCCTGATTGGCATTTCAAGTGCTGGGTAAATGCTCAGTCTATCCTGTTTGGGTCATGATCTCCCAGAACAAGCATGCATTCGTCAGGTACTTGTGGCTGATAACCCTGCCCAGCCAATGGGAGACAGCGTGGTGTTGTTGTGGAGTCTGTCGGGCTGAGGAGGTTTAACTTAATTGCTGAAGTTGAAGCTATATTGACTGCTTGGGAATTTCTTTGATCTTTTATGCGCAGACTGCAAAAGAAAATAAAAACAGCGCCGGTTTGGATCTGATATCTCATTTTATTCTGATTGCTGTTTTTCAGTAGTGAGCGTGAAACTCTTGGCTCACATTCATGCTAAATGAACAACATAATACAATTACGATTAAATGGAATGAAAAAGGCTGTAATGTGGATTAGTGGTCGGGATTTTCATTAACAAAACAGAGATCTGTTGCCAAGTTGTGTGTCTTGTGCCATTAAGTGAAAGACATAACCTGATAAGTGCGCCGCAATACAACCAACCAGCAAACAGTCTGCTGGTGTTCCTTTGCAAACCATGTTCCGTAACCTTCCGTGGAACTGGTTACATTACAGGACAGTCTCTGACGGCGAGTTAGCTTGAGTTTAAGTTTTGCTGAAAGGTCTCACAATGGATCTGACGACATCAGGATTTACCCTAATGAACACCCCCAACTTCCATTGGCTGTTTGCACATCTCAGCTTTGGTAAGAATCACTGAAATGCTAATGTAGCCTGTTTGGCCAAAGCTACATGTCTTCTGATGGGAATGCAGATATGCTCCACTTATTTCATGAGCGCTTATATTGACCAATAATTTTACATACGCATATTTTTAGCAGTCATTTCAAAACGATTACAATGAATACCATTCTGACAGTTTGTGTCACTGTGATTCAAGTAGGTTTAGGATAAGTGTATTTAAACCATTTTATGGCATTTATCTTGGCAGTGGGTCTTTTAATAAAATTTGCCCTCTTTTTAAAAGGTAAGTAACCTGACTTATACAGTTTATAAATGCACATTTAAATATATCTGTGAAGCTCTTTCTGAATTGCCAAGAGCACATACCCCTTTTGGTCTCTTGAACTCTCTGTCTCTAGTGAGATAGTGCAGAGGACATAACATCCGTGCTTTTGTTCCGACTTATTCCCACTCTAATGCTGCCCAGCCCTCGCCTTGACTTCAATACACGCGTCTCGTGGCTCAGGGAAAAAAAAAACTTTTTAATTAGCAGCTCCTTGTGACATGCAGACATGGTGTTTAAAAATCCCAGCAGAAAAAAAATGAATGTAAGTAAATACTCATTATTTCTTGAATAAACATCTCAAGCCATTGTTGTAAACGCTTCTATCGGAATGCCGGGTGATATCCAAGAGGACGGTTGATGAGGATTTGCATGCTTTGCTCCGAGAAATGAATGCGTTGCCTCTTAATTAGCTACAAGCTGGTGGATGCTAAGATGATTTTATTGACCAATCTTTGATCTAGAAGATTAGAGAAAGTCTTGTGATGGCTGCAGAATGGGGACCACTGGGGTTAATGGGCTTTATGTGACTACAGTAAGAAAGAGGATGGATCCTCTAGGCCTTCTATCAGGGATCCTCGACTTTATACATCCGTTCTGCTTTGCTATCCCTCTTTCATTGTTTACAAGCATCCTTTGTAGAAAGGTTGCTTCAAGGACAGTATTAATGGATTGGTTTTATCTATTTGAATTCTGCACTCCGATAAAATTACCTAATTTGTAAAAAAAAAAGAAAAAAAAAAAAAAGAAAGTCTTATTCAGCCTCATAAGAATGTGCCCTCCCCACCCAAAAGCCGGCTCACACCCCCCTGCAGAGGCGTGCGTTGCACAGTCCAGTCCAAGGGCCTGCTCCTTGTCTGTCTGTCTATTGTACAAAACTTAACAACCACCGTTTTTTCTGTTTTTTTTTTTTTGTGGATCCAGCATTCTTGCACTCAAAAACCGGTTATTCCTTCTTTTTTTTCCTTTCTCCGAGCTGCTGAAGGGCCTTGTTATTGGGATCAAAATTGCCAAACATGAATATTATCTGAGCAGAGCCAGTGACTCCTGCTGGGTGTAAAGCGCTGCCCTACACAAGGATGGCGTTGCAACTTTGTCGGCAGACAGCCATTAACGGCTGGAGTATACGCGCGCACTTCATTCGTCAATGACATTCTGTGCATAAGGGCCACATTGATTCGCGGCTCTTCAGATGGCTTTTGCGCCGCTGATTCGCTCGAAGATTTTCTTGTCGGTTTTTTGACTGTTCTCTGTAATGTCTAATGAAGGAGGGGGCGTCTCTTCCTCAGAAACAGTGTGTAGAGAAACAGCGAACAAGTCCCCGGGCCCCGGAAAGAGGCCCAAGTGCAAGTCGGAGGCCTCCCAGACACTCTCTGTTCGGTAGGTTTCTGATGCAGCAACAGATTATTGGAGGGAAGCGGGAGAGAGGACTGTAGTGGGTAAACATGGATGTAGGGAAACGCTGCGGTTTGCTCGCCTCAGCTGTGCCCGCGTGCCTCGCGACCTGTTTCCACACAGATTCAATTCCATTTCAGAATTAACTGGTCAGAGGGTCCGTGGGCAGGAGCATATAAAAGGATAATGTACAGTAATCCGGGATATCTATACAAACACAGAAATTCTGCAAGGGCTGGGCTGAGCTTCTGAATTATGTGCCATAACCACCCTGGGCCTGTTTTCCTCTCTCCTCCCTAATGGCGTTCTGAATCAGCCGCGGCAAACCTGCACTTTCGGGCTTTATAAAAACCCGGCGGACAACACACATCGTCGCTGCAAATACTAAAAGACAAATTGGTTCAATTTCCCTCTTTTGGCTTCTCTGCAAACCTCCCGTTTCTCCCGCCGCCCGATTCAACATCCTCCTCTCGCGGCATACCCTTGACTCCTTGAGAATTGAATTATGAGAGATACAAAATCAAAAGTATGAGACTCTAGTTATAATTCAGCACCGCACTGCTACTGAGTAATAACATTAACAGAAGTTTTACAGAATCCACTTCACGTCGTGCACAGAGAACCAGGGTACAAGCAAGAGAAATTGAAAAGTGAATTATTATACTTCAATGCCACTGAATACCTCATATAATTACTTTTTTTCACATTGGCTGACTATTCAGCCTATAGGGAAGTAGATGAATATGCACAGATGTGCTCAGGTTGCTATTGACAAAATGCATTTTCCAAACAATCTCCTTTTGGGGTCTTGTTTACTGTTTTCAACATCATATCACTGGAAAATAGTCTTTAAAGTTTTCTGTTTATTTGTTTGTTCGCATACAGGCATCTTTGTTATGTAATCAAAAGTTCATTTTGAAAAAAAGACTTTGTTTTGTTGAATGCAGCATAGAATGACTCTTCATATGTACAATAGTGGTAACAGGTGAACAGTCCTTTCTTGTTTCCATGCAGACGACCGTAGGGCAGCAGGTAGGTTACCTCAAGTGCGTTAATTAACTTTGAGCTGTTTACGACTTACATTACACTGAATATCCTAAACATACTCAGGGTGAGATTATTCAAAAATAGCATAAAATGCACCAGAAGATGATGTGCGGTTGCTGTGTCGTGCTATATATACACCAATAAACCATAACATTAAAACCACTGACAGATGACGTAACATTGATTACCTCATTAAAATGGCACCTGTCAAGGATGCCGTTCTATATTAGCCAAGTGCAAAGGCAGTTCTTGAAGTTGATGTGCTGGAAGCAGGAAGAATGAGCAAGCGTAAGGATCTGAGGGACCCTGTTGATGGCTAGATGACTTGGTCAGAGCATCTCCAAACAGACAGGTCTTGTAGGGTGTTCCTGGTTTGCAGTGGTCAGTACCTACCAAAAGTGGTCCAAGGAAGGCCAACCAGTGAACCGGTGATGGGGTCATGGGCGCCAAAGGCTCATTGGTGTGTGTGGGGAATGAAGGCTAGCCCGTCTGGTCCGATCCTACAGGAGAGCTACTGTAGAGCTAATTGCTGAAAAAGTTAATGCTGACTATGATAGAAAGGTGTCATAGCCACAAACCGGCCAGAGTTTCCATGCTGACCCCTGTCCACCACCTACAATAGGCACATGAACGTCAGATCTGGACTATCGATCAATGGAAGGAGGTGCCCTGGTCTGATGAGTCATATTTTCTGTTACGTCATTTGGATGGCCAGGTGCATTTGCGTTGTTTACTTGGGGAAGAGATGGCACCAGGATGCACTATGGGAAGAAGGCAAGCTGACAGAGGCAGTGTGATGCTCTGGGCAGTGTTCTGCTGGGAAACCTTGGGTCCTGGCCTTCATGCAGATGTTACTTTGACACGGACCACCTACCTAAGCACAGTTGTAGACCAAGCTCACCCCTTCATGGCAAAGGTATTCCTCAGTTGCAGTGGCAATGGTTTGAGTAACATGAAAAAGGCTTCAAGGTGTTGACTTGGCCTCCAAATTCCCCAGATCTCAATCCGATCCAGCATATGTGGGATGTACTGGACAAATAAGTCCGATCCATGGAGGCCCCACCTCGCATCTTACAGGACATACAGGACTGCTAACGTCATGATGTCCAATACCACAGGGCACCTTCAGAGGTCTTGTGGAGTCCATTCCATGCCTTAATGGGTCAGAGCTGTTTTGGTGGCATGAGGGACACCTGTACAGAATTAGGCAGGTGATTTTAATGTTATGGCTTTTTGTTTTAAAAGTCATTTTAATTGCTAACATTCGTATTGCGTAAAATCTGTTAGCATTACTATTAGTGCAACACTGTGTCAATGCATTGAAAACATAAATATGACTGGGATGCATTTTGCATTGTACTGTGTCTTGGGGAATAAGTGTAATTTCTATTTTCTGATTTTGTAATGCATTTGTGATAAGGTTTATATGGGCAGTTGTGTGGCACTGAGGTGCAGGACGATTATGATGCAGTATATGCACATTATTCGCATAATAAATGTGTGTAGTATGTAAGGTAACGTGCTTATCTGCGTGTTGCATTTGACAGATGCTCGGGGTGTATTTAACAGGAAATGGGACCTTTAGCATCCACAACATCCTTTTGTTTGCAGGGATAAGATGTGGCCTTACAAAGTTTCTGATTGATAGGAGAATTATAATTGGAAATCATTTTTTTCACTTTGCATTTTGGTCAACTGTAATATTTAGCGATAGCTGCTTGAAAAATTGACTTGATATGCCTTACAGTGAAACGTAACCTACCTTAGTCCATTTATCTTTCCAGCAGGAAAGGGGGAAAAAAACAGAAAGCCTTTTTCCAAAATTGCTGTACAATGGGCAAAAGACTCAAAGGCATTAGTGCCAAAGCTAATCCGAATTCATGAACGTTTGCCTGCGACGAAACCAAGGGGTGAACCCCTGTTAATAGAAAGAAGACAAACACTCCCTATCTCGCATTACATGATCTATAAACCTCTAAAAATCCCATCATGTTTTATATTGATAACTGCGACTGCAATAAATGATGCGACGCTCTGTATTCTCTCCAAGGAGGAAACCTATTGGTTTTTTCACGTCGTCCTTTAGGTACTTCACAGTCCTCCAGACGGCAAGTTCCTTGACTGATCAACTGTACCACCCGCGACCGGACCCTCCCAGTATTATTGTCTGCAATGGTTTCATTCTCCTTTTGCGCCTTTGAGTGCTGCAGCTCAACCCCAGTCCATCCCTTGTGTGTTTAAATCAGCTTAGCGGATCATATACCGTGCTGATTTCCTTGTAGGCCTCAGCGTCTTTGGAAAGTGATCACCTTTCGCCAATGCCCGTAGGATTAAACAGGGCAAGCCGGTGCTCTCCTTCTATCTCTCGTCCCTCTCCCTGTGCAATGCCCGTACCTTTGTAGTCAATAAAAGACTAACTAGAAAAGAATGAGGCGATGGGAGAATCAATCTACTGGAAGTCTCCCCACAGTTTTCTCATCACTTCTTGTGTCTCGGATTGTAAAAATGAAAACCAAAGCTCTGTATGTGGGATGGCCCTGTAGTGCGGCGTGTTAAGGAAAGCGAGCCACTCAAAAAGGGGGGGGGGTGTTGATTCTATGAGGAAACAGATAAGTCGTAATTTATAAGGCATAGCGGCACAGCAGGATGCGTTTTTGTTTCAGTGCTGGTTGCCATGCGCATTCAAAGGCGGAAAGCAATGGTGGCCTGTTAGTACCTATAATAACTAAAGCAGGAATGAAAGGTTTTCGAAAACTGTGTCTTCCAGCAGACTCTTCAGACTCTCCTCAAAGAGATTGAGTTCTCCAGGAGATGCACCATAAAACATTCATTTGGTTTTATTTTGTAGTGTCACCCCTTTAAGAACGATGTGTCACCCCTCTAAGAATGATGGCAAGGCTTGACTCCCCCCCCCGATTTGAGATTTAAATGGTGACTCGTCAGACGAACACATTTGTTTTGTCCCCAAGTTGCCTAATTTGGAATGTGCTGATAGGGAGAGAGCGGAGCGAGAGGGACCGGGACACGCTCAGCATTATTGTATTGGAATCAATAATTGCGCTTAGTGCTGACATGCAAATGCACAGGGGGTGGGGGGGGGGTTAGTTTGTCAGTCACATTCCATAAAATTAACCCCGCTTTTCCATTTAGCCCCCTAAGCAGCTTGGGAAGAGGGGGCCCTTTTGCTCGCCTGGTTGGATGACGGGGCTTTGAGCCATTGACATCAACTGATGTGTTTGCTGGGAAGCCGAGAGAAGAACTAATGGGTCACAGGTGACTGGGACTAGTAACTGGGGCTTAATCAGGGGTGGGGCCAATGAGGCAGTAGCAGAAAGCTGATTGGTCCCCAGAGTGCCCCATCCCCTGTCACTCACCGACTCAAAACATATCATTGGCTAATGATACGGTTGGCCCCTATGTATGAATTATGGCCCCTCTTATGCCCCCTACCTTAAAACATCCTAGAATCACCCCTGACCACAAAGTGTCGGGAACAGAACTAGTTACATCATTCCTGCTGAATAAAACAGTCTTTGTTATATCTACATCTGACAGCAGCCAGACAGCAAAATATGACAGTTTTCCAACACTTTATTCCACTGAAACTGGTTACAGGTTATCATGGGTATAGCAAATGGGATGCTGTGATGTTCGATGTTGTGTATAGCACATTTCGTTGTACAGAACTGGGATTCTGAGGAGGAAAAATTTATAATACCTTTTTCTAAAAAGTCTGGTGAAAGTAGCTAATCTTTTATCGACTACCGAAACGTTTTTATATCAAAAAGAAAGAACCATATTAAATGAACGGATGTAATGTAATGTATTTATTTTCAAGAATAACACCGTTTAAAGCTGGCACCGGTGCATGTTTTAATTAAAGAATCATGTTATGAATAGAGGCAGTCCATTTACTGTGGTTATTGCCTCGATGATTTAAATCATAATAATTGGATGTTTAAACCTGAGGTTGTGTGAATATTCACAGCTGCACCTTGTATTCATTACAGGAATATCTTGGTGGCACACCTCATGCGATATTGGCTGTGTTGACAGAACATTGACTTTTATTTTAATTAAATCTGCCGCGCATAAACGCTCCTGTGTATGCGACATGCTAACTGAACGCGTGTGGCCCGTGATAACACGGACGCACACGCACATGCGCTCAAAATGTGTGCTTAAGTATTTTGAAACATTAATTTTTATTTGGATTAATCTCACCGCAAAATGGAAAAGCAACACGTTTGTGATTACTATAAAAAGATGCCCATCCTGTGTGCGTTTCCTTTCAGTTGTTCATGTAGTAGTGTATGGCTGTTCAATTATTAATAGGTTTACTGCTATATCCTTGTGGTCCCCTAACACTTGCATACTGACAAGATTTGGCCTTTCTTAGGCCTGCCAGTTTCCTCCAAGGCTACCGCCGAAATCCTGTCTAGACATAAAAGCTGTTAGCTAGTGTAAAAACCTCATTTTTCAACATTTTCAGCAGATTGAAAGAATGTATTTAAAAATTGTAAATACTGCTTCAACTGATTAATTTATCATCTACAGCCATTTGATGAACTTATTGTTCACCTCTGAAAAAGACTTTTTAATGTTTATTTTATTGCAATGCAGCGAACAGGGAAATGTTGATTCTCTACTTTTAATGACTTTGTTTCATGAGGTAATGCTGGTATATGATGTGAAATTCTTGCCGCCTGTCAGATCTTGTCGCCTTTGAGAAAAGCGGGATGACAAAGTTTGAGATGAGCAGACTTCTTTCAGGGCAAAGTAAATTTCCACAAAATGTACTCTTCTTTTTATTTTTTTCTTCCCTGAATGCCTCGGATTCTTTTGAAGTTTCCATTCAAGATGCCGGCGCCGACCACGTGAAGTCATCCGGCAAATGTACAGCAAGGAAAGATGAAAGTTTGCTGGGCGGTAGTTCATCTAAAAGGGAAAGAAGAAAAAAAACTTCATGCTTGTAAGATTTTGAGTTCTTGGACTGCACGGTGTGTGTGGCGCCTGATCGGAATAGAAGCCGCAGTCATAGGTGTCTTTGAAATGCCTGCTTTTGCAGATTTATGCTAATTCCTCTCTTTGCAATTGTTACGTGGACAGACCGGAAATGAATAAGACATTATTTTAAGCTCCTGTGGAATTAAAGAGCTCTTTTTTAATTCTTTTATTTGGTGTTTTGGCACTCAGCAGCTCAGTGTGCTTGGCTCCTCATGTATGATTATTTCATATCAGGGGATGAAGCCGTCTATTCTGGTGATTGACACGAGCCCACATTAAGAGGTGGTTTCGGAAATGAGTCCGCAGGGACCCCTCCAGAGGACCAGCGGCGGAGGAGAGCCGGGCTCCGGGAGGGGCCTTTTTAACCCCGCTCATTGGTATTCCGGCTAGCGAGCGACACGGTGTTCCTTAAACGGCGGAGGTATCCAGGTCCGGGCAGCCCCTCGGTGCACCGCCTGCTCAGACGGACCCCCTCGGAGGACCGCCAACAATATGCGGCTTGGAATACAGAAATTAAAACGGGCCCAATTAATAATCACGTAGCTCACATTTTATATACATAACGGCTGCAGCCGGGTGGATGAAGTTTGCATGGATAAGTTGGGTTTAAACAGGTGACGCTTTTGTTCTGTGACGCTCCAACCATTATCTTAACATTTTGCAGTCCAAGTGAGTGCCAGCCCCCCACCCCCACATATTTGAACTCAACTTCCATTAACAATGTGATAGCTGCCATATCCCTACACTCCTCACTTTTTCAGCTAGTCTTTGTTATTCAGAAATATTAAATAGTACTTACTAAAGGTTATAATGAAGTAAAAGCCTAGTGAAACTGAGTGAAGTATCAACTCTTTTGTGAAAAATTAATTGAGCGATTGTGTGAATTTTTAGCTGCTGTAGTTATATATTATAACTGTCATTCTTGAGTTGAACAGTAATTCTTTTTAAAAAAATCAGCAATTATGTAATATACACGACTGGTTTTGAATCCACATGACACATGTAATTTGACACGACACCGATGTGCCGTGTTCAGGATAAAGCATCACACAGAGCTGTCTCGCACTGAAATTTATATCCGTATGTGCCTCGAAACGTTAATACGTGATCTTGCACTTTTCATTTGACTGAAACTGGAATGATCCTTGACAGGAAACATCTCTCACAAGGTAAAGGTGCCCTGAAAAGGGAAGCATTTATTGTTATTTTTTGTAACTGAATGGCTGTCTTGGGTTTATGTGGAATCCACAGATAGCTGTACAGCTTGATGATACATGTAGCTAGAGACACGTGTCGTGTGTTAAATTTTATTTTTCGAGCCTGTATTGCATTATCGTCTTCGCAAGATGAAGTTGCGCCGGCCCGCTGATAAGATGGGAATCGCGGCCACCCTGAAGGAGCAAATGCTTTACTCATTTTGACGTGTCCATTTAGAGTTGATAATCGCATGTAAATATGCAAAGCCCAATCCCATGGGCTGCCTTTGAAATGCAGATAAAGAGCACAAACAAAGATCTGATATAGTTCATATCTTGTTTCAGATGTAAAAAGACAGCTTGTATGATCTTACGCCCCTTGATTAAAATATTTACTTTTACTTTTGTGCTTTGATACTGTTTAATAAAACTAGATGTTTTAAAACAAACAAGTGTAAGACAAACATTACAAGCTGACAGTCAGGCCTTTCTTAAGGAATTGACACTTTGTCCTAGCGGTTGTAACAAAACCAGTGTATACATTTTATAGACAAGGGTCAGCATATTATAATAGCAAAATACAAATTCTACAAACTATCAATGGCAAATATTATAGCACACAGAATAGTTTTTGGTCTGCCTCTCACTGCTTGTCGCTGCCTCAGGGCTACAGGAATGCAAAGAAAAGATCAGTTTTTTGCTAAATACATTAAGCATGAATCTCAGAACATTATCATGAAATTACTGTTAAATTCTGACAGATGAACAATCATTATATGCTGAGCCTTGGGTTTTTTGAGTCACAGAGGTCACCCTGAGGATGAGGAAATATTATCAGTATAAACAAAGGTTATTTCTTCTCCCTACTGATAAAACAGCGGTGGGATGTCATCGGACACGTCCCATGGGCCACAGGATGAAAAGACGGGAAGGTTTGCATTTCGCCAGCCGCGGTTCAGAAGGATGGCTTACCGGACTGCAACCGTGACTGTACACCGACGCATCCCTCCTGCGGATTCTGCATCCCCACCCTAATGCACTTCTTGCATTATGTGCTTGCTACCACTGGTTTTGAATGTGTGTTTTTTCATGCAAAAGCTAAAATGCCTTTTTATATGACAAAAAAGACAGAGATATTTTTCTAAAACGTCTCTGATTATATTAAAAGCGATAGAAACCAGTAAAAACATATTGTCCGTCATGCGCCCATCCCCATTCCTGAAACAAAGGCTGTTAAGTAACAATTATTCCATTTAGAAACTAAAGGAAACAGAATGCACAAAATCACTAAGTCAAGTAGATACATTCTGTGACAAACCTTGTTATTATTATTAACAACTATTTTTTTCTCTTATTAAAAAAAGACCACAATGTATGGTGGTATACTTGCAGTGAATTCTACTCAACATAAAGGGATAAATTATGCAAATGATTATGGTGGTAAGACTGATTGGTGAGAGTGCCTCTTTGATCCCTTACAATATTGTAAACCCCTTTGAGAGATGAAAGGGGCATTTCAATGTTGTATATTCATTTACTGAAGAATTGTATTTTTTTCTTTTTACAAAAAACATGAATGGCTTACAGGTTAGATAAGAGTGTCCTTGCTATAGGTATTAATACCATGTGTACAAATCAATTATAAACTACAACACATTAGCGCCAGACCAAACAGTGAGCTGATTTGAGTAACAGAAGGCATCTGCAAAGCAACGGTAACAGCTATTATAAAATAACGAGGGAAGTAGCCATTCGTATTAAGCGTTGCATGGAAGTTTAATTACCCGTGTTGGTAGGACACAAATGTTGCCTTCTAACACCTCGAGCAGTAACTTTTGTGGTTTTGGCATAACGAAAAATGGGAGAGGGAGCTGATCTCGGTCCAAGTGGAGGTGGGATACATGCCAAGGAGCCTCAAAGGCCAAGAAGACCGCTGCCAAGCAGATATGTTAACGCAGCTCTCTGGAAAATAATAATAAAAAAACAAACCTCAAACAATGTGGACGGAATAAAACCACGATTCAACATCTTGTTTTGTCGATACGCATTCCAGCAAGCCCACCCCAGATTTAACATGGCAGCCGGTTTGGATGCCTGAGCCTGTTCCGATTCTCATCCCTGAAGCGCCTTTCCAGAGCTGCCCTCTGCCGCGGACGGCAAGGAGCTGCACCGTGCCTAGCGATGGAGCCCCACTGACAAGAATGAAAGCGCCGAACTGGAATCGCGCCTCGGGGGGGGTGGGGGAGTG
>JAODKC010000001.1:45352156-45363458 GCA_026777985.1 Mormyrops attenuatus | reverse complement strand
CCCCCCCCCGCCCCCCCCCCCCCCCCCCCCCCCCCCCCCCCCCCCCCCCCCCCCCCCCCCCCCCCCCCCCCCCCCGGGTGCAGGCCAGGTCTGCTCTCTGCTGTAGGTCTGGCAGCAGGGTGGTTATTGGAGTACTGTTCTGGGCCAAAGGAACTCATTAAGCTGTACTCTTGTCTTGTACATTCACTCAGAACTAATGTGCATCTCTCTCTCTCTCCTAATTATGGACATTCCACCATTAAAAAAAAAAAAACACAAAGGGATTTTTAAGTGCCAGGTTTTGTGTATCTTTTTCTCCTAAGTAACAGAGTAAACTGAATTTCTAAGAAAAACTAGAATAAAGCAATTCTTAACAAGGAAAGTATTTTCGTAAACATTAATCACTCCATGAGCCAGTGCGTATTTGTGCTTCAAGTGAGAATATTTAGAGCAGTGTTTCAGAAGCATGGGCATATAACATCTGATTTTATACAGTATAAAACAATATATGACAAAATACGCTTTACCTACTATAGTAGGATCAGATTTAATATAGAAGTTGGCAATATTTGCACATTTAGATAATTATTATTTAAATTCTATTTAAAACGTAGTAAAATGTAAAAAATGTACTTTGATGAACTGAGAGTGGATAATAAAATCAGAAGATAACAGATTTGATTAAAAAAATATTGAACTATAGAATTTGTAGATATTTCAATCTGGAGAAGAAATCCAAGTCAGAGAACTTCTTTTTGTTGCAGTATCAAGAGTGTGCTTTGAAAACTGTGCACTGTTCTTTCAGTCAAGATTTCTAGCTTTGAATTCATATTTTGAATTTCATATAACCAGCTAAAGGCAATATTTAAAATTTCCATTCATTTCATTTCATTTTCTGTTCAATTCAGTGGAAGAACATCACAAATTGTGTCAGAGACAGAGCACTATGGATTCCAATGTCCAATGTGATTTTGGTGCAATCAAGCTATTACCCAACACATATAATTTACAGCCGTTTGTATGTATTATGTATGTATTTCATAAACACACACACACACGCACATATATATATATATATATATATATCTGTGTATGTGTGTGTGTGTGTGTGTACAAATTGAACATTTATCATTCTAAATACTCTGAAAATGACCTATCAGCAAAAAAAAAGAAAAAGAAAAAGAAACGATACAGGATGAAAGAAATTACTCCTAAAGAAATCTGAAATGTATAAACTGACCCCAAATATGTTTTTTAAAGCCTTGAGGTGAAGGTCTTCTTTTCCCTCAGTGGCTTTATATAGGTTATATAGACTATCTTAAAAGAGAAAAGACAATCTGAAAAAGGTTAATTATAGCGACAGCACCCTAGTGATGCCAAATTGTTACTATAGTAACAAACTGATGAGGTAATCACAGAAGCTGACAAAGATCTAGTAATTTCCCAACGTTAACAAAAAACCCCACTGAGCATGGATTTATGTTTAAAGATTTTTTATTCTCTGACTTAATAACAATTTGCTACAATTTAATTCAGGTGTCTTACGAACAATATGGACATAGGTAAACACACAGAAACTCGAAAAACAAAAGATTATCTCATAGTCTATTAGTAAGCGCTCTGCATCATAGTGATGAAAGCATAATGGCAAAATCAATGTTAGTCTTTGTGTGAATGTGAAACGAGAAGCCGTTTTACAGTAATTACCAAACTGTGGGTAATCAAACAAAATAATGTATTTATTGTGTTTATCTAACAATGATAAGATTAATGACACAAGCAGAGACATCTGCATTTTAATTGGTTTGCGGAATTTTTATAAATAAAATAATCATGCACTAGTTCAGCCAATGAATTGTAAAGAGCAAACTGCAGAAAATATACTATTAATATACTATTTCCACCATGTTACGAAGGGTAAATGGCAATTATATAGACGGATTTACAAATATGTACGTGTGTCTATAATAATCTTTTACATCATGCATTTTGTTATCATATTGGTTATCTGCTCTCCTTCATGTCTGTGTGTTTTTTTACAAGGATGATAGAGATTCCTTCAAACAGCTGTGTGAGGACAGGGCCCTTTAGAAATAATGACTCTAATTTGAAACACGCATGTTCTCAGCTGCTGCCTTTTAAACTATTACTGTAGTCAGAGCTCAAGAGGACTGTGAATTATTTGAGAAGTGTGTATGTTTTTTTTTTCGTCTCTCCCCCCCACATTCCTCTGGAGAAAATGCAAGGAGAAACATTAGTATCAAACATAATGTTTTATTTGAAAAGCATTAAGACATTTCACTAGAGGGATAGCTGACCTTTCTAACAACCAAAAAATGTCATTGTAGGTTTAAGGCAAGGGAGCCCCGTCATATTTAACCAAGCTTTCAAAATCTTTGACATTTCTACTGCCACTACCACCAGATGTTTTTGCGATGGCCCTCCTCTGCTGCCTGTGAGGTTGCAAGACTGTCACTTGTATCATCTTGCTTCGCATTGTGTCAAGTTGCCATTTAGGATGCTGGAATAGTCGGAAGGGTCCTCTTCCCCAAAAAAACTTCAAATGTCATTCAGCGCATGGAAAGACCACGTGTCTGCCTGGCGCTCATATTAACCATTGACGTGATGCTGTACCAGTGTAAGTAATGCTTATCTGTCCATCAAACAGGACCGTCATCACATGGAGAAAATTCCGCGGCCATGAATATCGCTGGAAAAGTAGTGAAGGTAATTGAAAATGCTTTCAATCCGAAAGTATTTTGTTGACTAAGTTCTTCATTCCCTATAGTCCTTTCAAGTGAGCTCTGGAGTGCCACACGAGAAGGATCTAAATTACACTCTGTGTATTTAGAAGGATATGATGTATAAGAACAAGGAAGATTAATGAGCAAATTTGGAAAGAGCAATGCAGGCATTAGTGAGAATAATCCAGAAGGGCAGGGAATCAGGAGATAAGACAGATTGATCTTTTGATTGCTTTACATTACTTTGGCTTTGAAATACATCATATCCAATAGCTTCAAAATATATCATATTCAATGGCTTCTAAATATATCTCTTAA
The DNA here is from genome assembly GCA_026777985.1 of Mormyrops attenuatus. NCBI lineage: Eukaryota > Metazoa > Chordata > Actinopteri > Osteoglossiformes > Mormyridae > Mormyrops > Mormyrops attenuatus. The sequence continues at coordinate 45,360,417 of JAODKC010000001.1, read as the reverse complement.
TGCCAGGTCACTTCATTTTTTCATGGAGATTCCAAGAGAATTTCCATTACCCAGGGATGAAGTGTTGTACCCTATGATAACCTAAGCATGCAGTTTCTTGCCCATCAAAGAATCTTCTAGCGGAAATGAAAAATGACACATAACGTAAAACGAAGAATCAGCTGGGAACAAGTACAAAGTGTCTGTATCGATTTCACTGAACACGTGTGTTCCAACAATAGTCCCTTTCAAAGCTGAATGTAGTGGCAAAAGTTAATTCGTGTTATGTAGACCCCCCAGGTATCTTTCTCTCTTGGGAACCCGCCTACAATTATCACAACGCTTCATTTCTGGTCCGGGCTTCTGTGAGACCTAAATACACACTGAACATCTTACACAACTTTCGACTGGCACAGCCCATAAGCAGCCCAGCAATGACAGCGTTACTAAATATTTCTAAACGTGTGTTTATTTCGATAGCTAGCATGTTGTGCCACAATTAATTTGGTGCCACATTCAGATATTTTCATCTTTTAAAAAAAATATTGATATTGTTTGTACTTGAGTCTGTTGCTTGGATGAGCTATTTTCAACATCAAAGATAATTTTATTTATGTTGTTTACATTATGGTGATAGTTTAATGATGTAACAATAGGATATTATCTTACATTAAGATCCACACAGTATGTTTCAACAACAAGCCAGATGCATTCAAATGTGGAATGTTTCCAGTCAGCATCCTAAGGTTAATATCCTTCCCTCTAATTATTCCTTGGAGTGTCGGATCTGGACGGCTTTTCCTTTAGTTTCCAACACGATCCCGAGCCGCAACGCAGGACCAGTGGGGTGTCAAACTGCATCTTAACCACGAGCGGCTAAACCGCTCACAGCCCATCGCCACTGAAGCGGAACTAAAATCTGGAAGTAATCAGCTAGGGAGGAACATGAGAAATTCTCCAGAAAACACTTTAGCGCTGCTGGAGACCTCGCACTCCTCAAGATTGGATTCAGGTACCTAATCCCTCTCGGCAGCTAGTCCCTTTCCCCAGTCACCCTCGCCTCCCCCCTCTTGTACAGAATGGCAGGGAGGCCCCTGGGTGGTGATGGAAGCACAGAGTCTGCAGAGTCTAACACCCGCAGTGCTCTTTAAATACAAAAAACCCTCAGCTGCCATCGTCGCTCTGTGATTCCACTGGTGTAATGGTTTCTTCCTTCATCTCTGCCGGTCTTGTATCCGACGCTGTCCGGTCTGGCAGCAACTGTCGCATCCGAATAACTTAACCGCCATTTTTCCCCATGCGCCGGAGCTATGCGCGAAGGTTTTCCACTGTCTCTGACTGGTGACGCAGACAGCGAACGTTAGCCGCCAGCTTGCCGGGCAGCTACCTGTGAAAAGAAGGCTGAGGCTCCTCTAGTATCCGACAATTATAGGGTGGAGAGAGAAGCAAGGCTTCTGACCATGGCTGACAGGCTTTGATTAACTAGGCCACGGGTCGAAATGCGAATGAAAACGGGAACATTCATAGACATTAACTGACTGTCATAAGGACCACTTTTAAAGGCGGAGTGTATGTAATAGCTAAAAGCTTGACGAGATCCCTTCTTAATTACTGAGTTTTTATCAAATAGGATTCCAGGTTTCTGCTGGCTTGGCAGAAACCTTGGAGTAGTCGAACAGGCGCTAACCTGTTTTTGGAAATGAATACAGAATGTTAATCCGTATTCCCCGTCAATCTGACCGGGTCAAATTCCTCAAATCAATTAGATTTGCACCGTGTGTTCCGCTAAGCTCTAAGGAGTCTCAGTAAACCTCAGTACCCCAGGGAAACGTCTCTAAGACCAGAAGTTTCACATTCGAAGGCTCCCCATAGATGCAAGGCACGCGTTCAAGAAAGGGAAGCTTTATGGCACAAGTTCTTAGGCATGATAGACAACACAGCTACTGAAAGTAGACAAAGTAGGGAAAAAATATTCAAAATATTGTTAAAATTGGAACCAGATCTGAAACTCTATATATATATATATATATATATATATACAGTTTTCAGAAAGTGTTTATGTTGGTTACCAGTTATGAAACAAGTAGTTTTCATGCCGTGATTGATAAACCCCACCAGTTCGGGACATTGTTGTTCAGTATGTGCCCCCCCCCCCCACATGCTTCAAGGCTGGAATGATGCCTCCTCTTTCCCCTCCGTGGTGATTAAAGACTCCAGGAGTGTTCTCCTCACTGTTGGCGGACTTGTTCTTTACAGATGATCTCCCCTGTGTTTCCAATTTGCAGAGCGATGACTGTGGCAGGCAGTAACATCACTCAAAAGAGGCGGGGGGGGCATCACAGCCGTAGGGCCCCGCGTGCCGTCGGTTGGTGTGACACCTCCATTCCCCACTCATGTCAGTTTCCAGGCAGGGGGAAAAAAGAGGATTACTGTCAGTTTGGGGGAGTTGTCAGGCTGGCGGGGGGGTCTTCAGTATGAGCAAGGCCCTCTGAACCAAAAGTGCTATTTCCTCTACCCGCAGTTCCACATTTGTGCCTTTTTTTGGTGTTGGGGGGGGGTTTGCCACCGCCACTGGAACCAGACGCTCGATTGCGCCGCACCCCCCTCCCGATTCCAGCCCATCCGCCACCCCCCCACCACGTGGCAAGCGCAAAAGGCATCTCCTAATCATGTGTAGACAACACTGGGCAGCCAGCCTGCCTCTGCGTTCGTGGATTTCAACGGTTGCATGCTCCTGCCAACCAACATCACCCCCCCAACCTCTAACAGCATCCTGGCCCTGTGCATTGCTTCTCCCAAGAGGCTGCCTGCTGGGAAAGCAACAGGGCAAGAGAGAACCAGCCCCCCCCATATCTCATATGCAGAATGTCTGGCCAGGCTTAAAAAAATAATAAGAAAAAAAATAATAAAAATATAGGTACACTTAGTTACCCCCCTTCACCAGTGTATCACAATGCATTATTAATTCATATCTGCAAGGTATCTGTATGGTCATCGAGTTGTACATAACTTCTCCCGGTTTCCTTTGCCCATGTAAAGTATAAATTTGTAATGTGGAAACGTGTATAATGTGACAAAATCTCACTACGACTGTTTAGTTGCTTGTCAGTATCCCTCGGAGAGAAGCGGGCATCGGGCGGGGAGCTGTGGGGCCTTAATGGCTGGTGTAGTGAAGGAAAAAAATGTTTTATTTTTGCTAAAAGGTAATATACACAGATACGGCCTTCACCTTAAAAGCATCAGGTTTGCTCTGAGCTAGCGGTCGCTTAATGTAACGACTTACTCGATAATGAGGACATCATAGGTTACATTTTTATATGTATTTAATCAAGACAACTTCACGTTCCAAAAACCTTAGTGTAACCCCGTCATACTAATTCTGTGTTAATGTTCATACAATGTGTGCATACATACATGGTTTATTATGTATTTTAGCTGTAATTGTACTATATCCAAATAAAAATATATGACCATTAACTAAATTCAAACTTGTTTAATTGCGATGAAGAATTTTGTTCACAGAAATGTCCCACCACGGCACCGCCCCCCCAGGGTGAACTGTGACCCTGGGACAACTCGGCACTGTTCCCCGAACATTAAATGACACCTGGCTTGCGGAGGTGTGCTCTTATTCCAGGGAAAACTGAAATATTAATAATATATGCGAAGCCCATGTAAATTGTTCATTGAAATTCAAGAGATGCAACCTATTCCAGGACAAGTAGTTAAGTAATTGAAGCTGCACTGCAGTATGTAAACCTTTTGTATTTTTTGGTTTCTTCTCCACATACAATGAAAATGGAACGATGCTCTGGTAATAGTCTTTGTTAAGAAAACATATAAACACACACACACACACACACACACACACACATATATATATATAAAACAATTGGACCGTATTGGTACCAAATTAGAAAAACTGCAGTGCTTCATAATTACAGTACTCAATTAGACAGTGCAGCACTGGTAACTGGAATAAGGCAAACTGAAAAATTGCTGTTTTGACATGCAAATGTCGGGTAATACATAATTTATATATTACAACAAATAATATTTTTTGTGTGAAAAACAATAGCTGACTCCGGTGTTGAACACAGAGGAATATTATTTTCAAATGTCATTATGCAGCCTGATTTTTTTTTCCCACAAACTGTTAATTTGCATGAATAATTTGCGCTCATTCATGCCATTTCTGAATTGGCATCTTATGAGAAACTACTTCTGTCTGCCTTTGGACCTTAGCCAGGCCTCATTCAAAATCAGTGTCAAAGCCAAATTTATTATCCCCGGTTATTAGCGTAAGAAGGCTGTTTTTTGTTTACTAAGCCTAATTCACTTCTAATTACAGGCACTATGGAATAATTACAATCCGTGGGACAAGAGGAGCAGCTGAATGACACACAATAGATCAGTAGAGGTTGGAGACTGGGTATGTTCTGTGTCACTGGAAAACAGCTTGCCATTTTGTGCTGAGCAAATTAAATCTTTCAGCCAAAGAAAGTGGCGAAAACAAAACCAGAGACTAATGAACAAAGGAATTATGATAAGGCGACGACTTAAACATCTTTTTTTGTTGCTGTAGCCGGAGTTGTCGTCGTCTGCAGCATTTACAGGTGGGACGGTGTACAGTTTAATCGTATTGGGTATTCTGTCCACAAGTGAGGCTTAACGTTCCTGTGGACGTGAAATTGCCATTTAATGCCTAGGTTTGCTGTCAGCAGGATTGGGGGTGAACTGTGCCAATAAATGTGTATTAAGCTTTAAAGCCTGGTCCTCTAATGGGTCATGTTACGAGCCCTGCTCACCCTTGACAGCGCGCAGCGTAAGGCCGAAATATTTATAGGCAACGTTGTCACCTTAGTCAAATCTGCAACAGCTGTCTAAAGATAGGGATTAATCACTAATTGAGAAGACAGTGATTCACTAACAAAGCAATACTTACACATATTTGTGTCTGTGCCACTTTATTTGTTGACCACATGGTACCATCAAAAAATATGTGGGGAGTTTTTCTTTACTCTTGTGCAGTATACATGTATATGTGTATATGTGTGTGTATCTGTGTGTCTGTCTATTGCATGTCATGTTATATGTCTGTATTCTGGCCTGTAATGCAGGGAATATATTATATTTATTTAAATGTATAATGTGCATATAAATTTAAGTACCAACCCAAAAACGGCATATATATTATGGAAAAGGCTGAGGGATGCTTGAGAAGAGATAAGTCAGTGAGTTTCCTGCAGCGAGCCAGAGCCGCTTTGAGAAGCGCGATCTGCACCATTTGTTCCCAATGCGCCTCTGACAATCGCAATTTGTAAATGCGTGTGTGATTGATCCCTCCCCCTTACAAACTGAAGTGTCCTCATTCCCCTGACATCAAGGCCACCCCGTGCACCCTCTCCCAGCTCCCCCGGTCATTAATACGGGCTGGGTTTGCTCCCATATGGGGGGGGAGCAGTTAAAAAAAATACTAATAAAAAATGCGTTTCTCCACCCGTCACACTTCTTCATGGAGCCCTGTTTCGCAAGGCGGCCGCCGTTTAAGGCTGGACCGGACGTCCTCTGCCGCAACGATCCGCTATTTATCATCACAGTGTAAGGAAGCGTCAGGAGGGGCTGGGTCTGGGAGTTGAGGAGGGTTCAAGGGAATGCTGACTGTCGCTGCATTCAGAAAGGGGGGGGGGGGCGCAGCAAGGTCAGCACGCCGATCCCTCTCAGCGGCCATGCTGCAAGCCTGCCAAGGATGGCGTGCGTTTAATTCACGTCGGCGGGGGGGGGAGACAATGCAACGCTGCAGCTGGTCCAGACTCCCGGTGGCGGTCTTTAGAAAATCGGCACAATATCAACTGCAATATAACAAAAAAAAAACAAAAATGGTAAATAAATCGAAGTCACAGACAGGGTGGCGCATGAAAAGTGCGCCCATGCTCCTCGGCCTGGCTCCAAGCCAGCTTCATCTCTGCTTTAATACATACGATTATATACATTGAGGGATAATATTGGCTTTGGCCTCCACAAGACTATACATCGTTGATTGACCCGCATTCTGGAAGTCAGATCCCTCTCCCTGGTCACACCTGGGGCCCCGGCTGGCTCGTGGCTGTCACTCGCAGTAGCCGTGGCGCGGGATTGATGACAGCCATTCACTGATGAAGCTGTATACATCATTTCTGTCCAGAGCTGCACAGGCCAGATGGACCCTGACCATCCATCCACTGTCAGGGACACATCTGTTCCCCCCGCTGCCGAGAGTACTAACAAGTTATTCGCTCCCAGAAAGGACGATGTCAGGCTCGGGGGGGGGGGGGGGGAGCATTGACGCGCTGCTTTTTGTTAAAGACATAGCGTCGCTTTACAGCAAAATTTATAGGAGGATTATTCACAGGGAAAAGCTGTGCTTGAACAATCAGGCCCCTTAGCGTGTTGATTGCTCCGAGGGTGTCGCTCCGGACACCTTACATTGGCCTTCAGGGAAAGCTTCCCTGTATGTGTGGATTAGGTTTAGGCAAATGCCCCCCACAATATAATAAAAACGTGGTTTTTGGACCATTTTTCGGGTCCGCACAATGATCTGTGACTGCAATCAAAAAAGAAAAAATGCGAAAAGTCTTGTATTTTACTTATGACTATGGTTAGGGCAGCGTAGGGGTTAAAGTTAAGGTTAAGGTTGTCATGTTGTGAATTGAGTTTTCCCCATGGAAATGAATGGAGAGTCCCCACAAAGATATAATTAAGAACCTGTGTTTGTTTGTTTGTTTGTTGTTTTAAACCATCTAATTGTTCCGTACGGTTTTGTCTTTCGCTATTCTAGAACCATTCTGGAATCATCAGCTCACAATGGGAGTTCTGGCCTTTCCTGGTTGTCTGACAAGGGCACACAAAAACGCCGGAGGAAGTTACAGCGGTGTTTTATTCACCCTCTCTGACAGCCAGAGAAAGAGACAGAGGCAAAAGGATGTCCTCTAATCTTTCTGTCGTTCTCCTGTTCTGTGACCGGATGGGAGGGACCGTTATAACGTGACAGTCATTAATGCTGTCAGATTACTCTCCTGTTAATATTAATACACATAGTATTTAATTAGCGAAACATTACTGTACAACTGCGCTGATTTTAAATTAAACCAATTTGCCTTAAAAATGAATATTGTCCCATTGTTTTTGCATATGTTGATGTGAAATCTTGGTGTTAATAAATAAATCACAGCCATCTGCTTCGATATTGTCGGTGATATTGCCACATGACAAAAGAGAAGCTTTTTTTCTAATCATGTCAGAATATTAATTTCATGTTTCATCATAACACCATGATGTAAAACATATAAATTATAGTCTTCTTGCCCCTCACTGTCCAGTCTGACTGTACCAGGGAACGATCTTACAATCATGCAAGATTACCGCTAAGTACTCCGTGATTATTTGACATGCAAACCATTATCTCTCCTAATAATTCCACCTGTAAATATTTATATGCTTCTCAAACTTAAATATTCTCCCCGAGTTGCTTTTCTGATATGTAGCTGCATGCATGTTTGGATTTCGTGGCTTTAACTGGTTCCTTAAGAGCTGCGTAATTAACAAAGATGCTGCAAGATGCACAGTTTAAGCCTATAAATATATAAACTATGTTTATGATAACATTTCATTTATAGTCCACAGTGTTATTTAATAATGGTGTAATCTAAGACCAAACATCTACCAGTGAACCTTTTGGCTGGATATAATTGGTCCACAGCTTGTTCTCTACGTTCTCACACTGGGGAGAGAAATATATGAAAAAAAAAAGGCACCGGAATTCTCTGAAGGGAGCCCCCCACCACTGGTTATTAATCTCATTGTGCTGTATAATGGAAGGTTGCACAACAGCCACTCGCTGGCCGTACTGCAGGTGAGGGGGGGGTCCCCAGTCGGTCCCCGCGTCGGGCCGGCCACTTAGCAGAGCTGAGTTCATTACGCTCCCCGCGAGGTGCCCGGCAGCGCTTGCAGGAAGCGCCGTGAAGTCATTCATTGTCTCGCGACTCAATTCTAATCACCTCACTCAGCGTGACTGACAGAGGAGCTTTCTGCCGTGATTGAGGGTATCGATTTCCCCAGGCTCCGCTCTGGGCTCGTCGGAGATGCACAATCAGAGCCTTCACTCTCAAAAAACCTCTTCATCTGCCTTAATCATCTGATCAATAATTAGCGTTGGCATAGTGGATCCTTGACAAAGCTATCTCCGACAGCTCTTTTTTTTCTCGCGGGGGGGGGGCGCGGCCGGGGGGGGGGGGGGGGGGGGC
>JAODKC010000001.1:45326529-45352056 GCA_026777985.1 Mormyrops attenuatus | reverse complement strand
TCAACATTTCCCTGTGGCAATGTGGTACATTTCCAAACCATTCTCTCCCACCTATTTTTTTCAGACCCCCCCCCCCCCCCCCCCGTTCTTCTTTGGTGAAAGAATCTGCTGAGTCAAGGTGATCTACTCAAATTGAGGTGTAATCGTCAGCGCGGGGCGGGGCCCCCATAGAACTGGCTTCAGACCCCTGCCCTCCATCCCCGGTAACCCTTCCCTCTCCTGGTGCCCCTCTGACTTCTGTCACGCAAGACCAATGTGCCTGCTGTCACCTTCACAGATGGCAAGGGGCCAAAAATCCAAAGTCACTGAAATTCCCTTGTACAACCGTCAGTAACATCATAAAGGGATTTGCATGTAATGTATGGTAACACTGCGTCACGTGGCAATATCACCGACCATATCGAAGCAGATGGTTGTGATTTATTTATTAACACCAAGATTTCAGTCATTAAAATAAAATTAAAAAACATGCCTGCATACAGTTCTTCCTAGATTATTATGTCTTGGAGAAATTACTGAAATGAGAGATACCTTATCTGCCATTTGTAGAAATACGTAGGATTTTTTTCCGTTTTCACCTGCCCCATCTTGTTCTTCATGAGACATATATACACACATGCACAGGCAAATGCACGTTTTTGGGTCAGAAAACATGGTCACCATCATTCAGCACCCCTAGCACCCCTGGCTTGAGGGCTTAAATGTGATACGACTCTTCTGCCAGCTACAGGATTCAAACCCACAAGCTTCTGGATAGGGCCACACACCCATAACCTGCTGAGTCACACACTATCCCGAATCCTGGATGCATTTGACTTTTGACCAAGTGCCTAGACTGGAACACCCAAGTTCACTTTGATGTCCTGTTTCTGCTTTTGAAAATGACAAAACTGACTGTGATCCTCTCACTGTTTCTCTTCCCTTTGTCATCTCAGATGAGTTTGCATAACTGCCTTTTTCTACAGAGATGACATGTATGAGAACACACTTTCACCACTTACATTTTCATGGAATTCATGAATCACACATTTTCGTGCTATATTTTTATCATCCTTTTTTGATGCAACTGACTATCCTCCAGATTTTTCCCCACAGAGATATCAAAACCCATACAGACAGTGTCTTCAGTGTTTGCAGAAAACCACAAAACTGAAGAGGCGTGAACCTCAATTTATCCTCATATGAGACCTACCCTGAGGAAATCTTTCCCATTCTTTAAGCTACAGGACCACAATGAGTATGTTTCCTTCTGACTCGCTGTGTAACATCACAGCACACAAACTGTGTACCTCCGTGCCCCTTTCTCAAAATGGAAACCAGTCAGGTGAAGGCCGCATAGAACCAGCTTTGTCCACTACAAAGGAAATCGGTGGCTGGCTGCGACAGTGATATTGTTGCCATCCCATGAGCCGTACTTTGGTACATCTAAATCACCCTGATCATGAAGTCAGGCCATTCCATCATGTCTTCTTAGGAACCTTCATCCCCTCATTACAAGTATGGCGTCTTCGTCAGGAGCCTCATCTCTCTACAATCATGGCCACTTCTTCAGAACCCTCATCTCCTCTTTACAGGCATGCAGTCTTCTTCCAAAATGTTGCCTCTTCATTATAACTGTTAGCTCTTCTTTGGAAACTTCATCTCCTCTTTACAAATGTCAACCCTTCTTCTGAAATCTTATCACCTCATTACAAATATCATCCCTAGCGTAAAAAATGACAGGCCGGGCCGGGCCAAAGGGGGGGCAAAGCTTGTTGTTTTATTTTCCATCCCCCTCTCTCTGCCCCAGGGCCTTAGCATCTGTGGGGGGGGGGGGATCGCTGTCTGAATGAATGGATTAATTCTTCAGGAGAAAGACAAAAGGTCCTCGTGTTGGAGGCTGGAAACTCACGGCGTCTGGCCTGGAACACGTGGGACTGAGCTTCTCCAATATTAGAGCTCTCGAAAAGACCAATACCACCAGAGAAGAGGGGGAGAGCACTGAACTACCATTATTTGCTTTGGAAATCATAGAGGGGACAGCAAGACCATTTTCAGAGTGATATTGAAAAGTGATACCCTTCCATGGTAAATCATACGACAATAAAGAATGTTTAGAAGCGGGAATTGCTTTTAAATCTTGCAGTCCCGGCAGCCGCCTTCAACCGGGACAAATCCAGCACGTTCTGCAACTTGCTCCAGCAGGCTTTGCTTGTAACCGGAGCCGTTCCGTGGTAAAGTGTCTGGCCGTAGGGCATGGCGGCAACGTCCCATCTGGAAACCTCAAGTACGTCCCTCGGGCAAAACGCTGAGTGCGGCAACCAGTGTCGTATGCCCCCAGCCAACTGTTTGGAATTGTAAGAACAAAGACGAAAAAAAAAGCTTGTCTACTGGGGCATTGCTCTTTGACGAAATAAATAAATTAAACTACAAACTGATGTTCCCCTTATGCGAATGGTTTCCGTTCTCCTTGCTAGCGTGCGGTTCGCTTGAAGGGAGACTTTCGCCTCGTTCGAAAAACAAAGGAGGAAGAGAATTCTGGTATCGTTAATTAATTAGACACGGCGAAATATGCGTTTCCGAAACTCTGCGGTTCCACTTGCCCGTAGCCTTCGAGTGATTTCACTGATCCGGCCTCTAAACCGCTGACCTGCTGCATAACTAAGCCCATCAACTAATTGGTGTGGGTATGTGTCCAGGTCGTTGGACAATTAAGCTTAATTAAACTCCCTATTGGCTATGACGTGATTCAGTTCGTATGAAAAAAAATTAGCTGATAAATTCCGCCAAAACAATTCCCCAGGCTCAAGCGAGGGAAAGAAAATCGTGTTTTAAAAGTGAGGGAGAAATGTAAAAGTACAGAAAATATTGTTAAATGAACAATGCTAAGAATGTGCCAAAATGTACATTATTTAGGTTTTTGGGCACCTTAAATCCCACTTACACGTTTCAGAGTCTGGATAACGCCATAAAGGTATGACAGTTATGGACCATTGTTGTCAATCAGCATGAAAAAGTGCTTCTTTCCTGCAGCACAAATAATGCAGACTAGTGTTGGTTTAAAATTTCATTTATCTTATTTTATTATTATTATTATATTATTTTTTTAACTTCTGGCCACATGTTTTAAAATCCTTGTCACTTTGAGAAGGAAATAAAGGACAACATTCACCCCCTGACAAAGGTATTCAGCAGATTTTTAGTGATGCAGAGATTGAAATCCATGGGCCACTAAGTGCAAAAGAAGAAAGGCATCTTTTCAACAATAATTCCAGTAAGGATATATGCCGGCAAGGTTAATGTTTGTCCTCTCACCGCTATCCTTTCAGACGGCTGTGGATGTTTTCTGTTGAAATGAGTCTATTTAAACCGTGAATTCCTGAGAGGTAAAATAGTTTTATTTTTCCCCGTGGAAAATCAAGATGAAGGAACAGACTCTGTTTCAATTAAGTTATTAATTAACTTAAGACATCTCGCTAACATTGCAGTATTTCCTTTTCTTTTCACTTTCTAACCTTGTGTCGCATCCATGTCAATAATTAAAGGCAGAATCTCAGTCTGAAGCATCTCTCCTAATCAATTGGTAAGGGCAGCTAACGCCACATTACCTTTTCATTGACAGTCTCTATACAGGAAACTCGTTGATGGTTCTACAAAGATTTACAAGCCTCCCTGGAAGACCACATATATCGGCCCCCTTTCCTGGATTTTATTTACGCCGTGTCATTCAGCATCGCAGCTTTCCTCGAGGTTCAAGGACAATTCATTTAAATTCACGGGGAACAAAAGAGGGGAAAAAATGAAATTTAGCACAAGTATCGCAATGTTTTCTAATTTTCCATTAGACGAACTCTAGCACATGATTACAGAGACTCTTCACGTATATAGAGAACGCCAACCAAACGCTCAAAAGTGCCCATTTTCAATTACTTTCAATTAGAAATACCGATATCAGCTTCTGCCTTTGAGGGCTGTGTACTCCCAGGTCCTATTCACACTCAATAAAGCATTTCAATTTCGTAAGAGGCTTTTGGAGTAAAAAATATCTGCCATTGAAACAATTGGTTATATAACGCTGGAGTGTATCAAGTAGCTCATCTTATGCTCTCACCCTGTGCTCTGAGGGGGCACAACTTCACACACACGCCCTATCTGTGGTGTGGTGGTTCCAGGATGGGGGGGGGCACCAAAGAAAGTAATCGGGCCTTTTTATTACAAGTTTCCCCAAGCTTTGAAGGTGGAGCATTTCTCTGGCGACAGTGTATTCTCTTCCAGAACAAAGATGGCACTGCGTGAGGACAAAGACGGCTTCCTTAGCACTCAACATGGGCAACAGAGACACAGTCTCTGAACCAAAGCTGGGGGGGCTGCCCTGCCGTTTCTTCCATTTAAGAGGCTGGACAGGAGGAATGAGCTTTACTTTGCGACATGTGTCTGCGGAGTAATTAAAAAAGACACAAGAGTGTTTCTCTGGGCGGTCAAAAGGGGGCCGCTGAAGAACCCTAAGCAGATTAATGTAATGTTTTCTTACCTCTGACCCTACCCGCAGGATCGGGTCCCAGCTCTGAAGTCGCTCGACACAACGCGGTAATAGAGCTGAGGTCTAACTAATAGTGTATGCTATTCTGACTGTCACGCTCTATCATTGTAACTTACCGCAGCTGCTGTAGATGTGGGGAGAAGTTAGCAAAAAAAATAAAAAATAAAGAAATCCCAGTACCACACGAGCCTAACACACAGAGGCATTTGTACTTTTTTCCCCGGAAAACATAATACTCTCTTCTCCTAAATTATTAGCATAAAAGATCATTTTAAAGGTGCCTAACAGCATGCTCGGGAGGCGAGTGTTAGCGTAGGCCGCTGTTTTTAATTGCCGGCCGTGGGTCCTCAGTGGTAGGGCTGCTCGTGCCTAAATTTTGGACTGGCAATTCCAATCAGGTACTTACGGAGCCCTGTGCATGACAAACAATAGGCAAGGGAACCAATTAGTTTGCATCGTTCTTAAAATTCCTCTCAGCCCTTAAGGAGTAAGTATGATTGTCCTCTAGGAAGCATTTAACTGGATATTTCTTTGTTTGCCAATGGCTTAATTATGGACCTGCTGTAGACTTGTCTGTCCCATAGGTATAGCTTGTTGGAAACGTGCCAGTTTTTTTTTCATCCTTTTTTTTTGCATGATTCAATCTGTGATTTTTAATTTATTCAGTCTGTTAATTTTATGTTTGTGTATTAGAAATGGTGGGGGGGGGGGTATAAACAGCATAGATGATGAGGGGGGAGGGGGGTGGATGGGGGAGTATCCCAAAAGGTGAGGCTTCGGGATTCCAAAGACTCTGGCCTAAGCAGAGCCGGGATGTAATACAAAGCCTGCAGGCTTACTATTGGACGAGCCACAGAGAAACTGTATTACGCGACGGTAATCCAGCACCCGTCTTATCAAAGTTATCATTATTGGCTGTCAGCGGCTTCAACACAGTTTCTGACGACCTGTCAGGTTTACATGTCTCTGATTTGCGTGCTCGTCACCACAGTGAGAGCCCAATTAGTTCTATCTGTGATACATAGTTCTGTTCCTTCTGTTCCTTATTTTTATGTCCTAAATATCATTTGATTTCATGCCCTAAATTACATCATTCCATAAACCCACACTGAAAGAAATAGCTACTTAATGAGTGGAAAAATCCATCTCTGTCAAATGCCCCAATGCTTTTTTTCAACGCTGGGTTGTCAGGCAAGCTTCAGGCAGTTTAATGCATAATCCTCGTCTAATTTTGTATTTAATATCTGATGTTATGTTTATAGTCTCAGTGCAAAGGTAATAAAAGGAATGCCTCATGTTTACATATAGCGCACCTTGTGTTCACTGACCATTTGTAAGCATGTCCTACTCCATTAATAAGCGGTGGTGTATCGTCCTCCCGCCTAAAAAATAATAGGTCACCTCATAACCTCTTGACCTTTAAATCCTCTACAAAAAGAATCTTTTGGTGACCCCACTTACTGCATTTAAGGAAGTACCCTGAACTAAAAAGTGGCACGACCCATTACGGGCTGTACCACATGGTACCAGCTCCCCCTCTTTTGTTTTCTTCAAGACTACTTCCTACGGTCTTGCGCTTAACCCACAGGATCAGTCTCCCGGACTCTGTGCAGAGGAAGAAACGTGCTTGACGGCCATGCCTCTAGGCCCCCCCGGGCGCTGGAATATCAGAGCAGGTGAGCACACGCTGCTGCCTTGTGAAGTGCCACCGTTGTGCTCTGTTATTCGACACCCCCTCAAGCCAAAGAGCTCTTCCTGCAGACCGTTAGGGACCAGTGCAGATATGGTGTGCTGGGGAGCGAGGAACAAGTTCTTTCCTGTAGGTTGAGAAGGTTCCAAAACCAATCAAATCACCTTCTGGAATGTTCCAGAAAAGCATGACAACAATGCATATTGACAATGCCTTGCAGAAAGTAACAGGTTGAAGTCGACTACTATGTTGAAATTACATTCGCTGTTGCTAAAATTAAGCTGTCGTCGATCTTTGGGTTGAGAATTAGGCCTGTATTTTTCTGAGTAGCTACTGTTGTGTAACGATGTAAGGGGCAGGGATGTAAAATTACAGTTTCACTACAACATCCGTATTAGCATTCCGGAGTTTATGTGCATGATGTCTTCATCTTCAATATAAGTGTAGTCAATCAGTTAATCCCTGGCCCTTGTATTGATGATGTTCTGAATTTGGCTATATGAGTAATCCCCTCTTTCCACATCAACAGAATTGGTGATGCTGCCGGAATATAAATGTCGCTTTTTGCAATTAAATGGCATTGCTCGGCTTCGCTCGCCACAACTCATTTCCTCTCCTATTTTCGCCGGCATGAAATTATCTCTCCACTTCCCCCATTTTATAGGAAGCATTAAAGCTTAAAAATGTCACGGGAAAGCAAAGGGAACCTCGAGCAGGGGGCCCGAAATCACGACATCTCCATCGTGGCCCTCTATCTCATCTCCAATCCTCTTGCCTAATAACAAGAAAATTCCTCAGATCTCTGTCACCGATAGAAATAATTCTGTGAGACGCGTCCTCACGGATCGATGCGCTTGATTGGTCATCATAATGAATTGCCCGGGTGGCAAAAAAGCACGACTCGTCCAAGTGGAATCACAGGTGGGTAGGGAACCGTACGCGCTCTTTTACGCACGCTCGGGCACTCTGGAGGTAAGCGTGAGTAATGGGGGCCGTGGCTGTCGTGGTTGTATTGATTTCCTGGGTCCCTCAGTTTATTGTTTCGCCGAGTGACCAACAGCAACCTGCCGAGGTACGGCTCCTCGCCCAACGGGAGCGGCGACGGTTTACTCGGGAAAAGCAACATTTTTAATTGTTTCCAGCGCTGGCTAGCCTCGGCACAGGAAACCCTCTGGGAATTGCTCCGGTAGAGGGCGTGACCTTTTCCTCAGTAAAGTGGCTCAAGCAGAGATTGGCTCAGGCACGTATCAATGTGTCTTGCTTCAACATGTTCTCCAATTAACAGCCACGGGAAAAAAAAAAAACATACCCTTACACTTTGGAGTGATAGCTGGGTACCTGGTAATGGTGAGACCAAGTTACCCTGATTGGCTGTGAGGTCAGTTTTTGGGGCCAGCTGTCGCGAAGACGTTAAGGTGGATTTTATGCTTACAATCATTTTCGTGCTCCATGATGGAAATCTAGCTTCCTAAATCGTCAGGTAATGCCGTCGAACAAACCCTCCGATAAAAGCGAAAACTCACTTATTAGTGAAAAAATCATAAGTGTGTATGAATTTTTTTGTCTGCTGTTGACGATTAGTGATCCGTCATTGCTGAAGGTAAACAGGGGCTTATCTTATGAGTATTCCAGTTGAATGAGCATGTTCCCAGTTTCCAGTACACCTGTGGATAATGAGCACTCTGAGTTTGTGTATTTTCAGACTTCAGCAGCACGCAATGTCCAGCCAGCGTCCTGAGCAGTAATTAATGCTTATTTCCAGAAGTATGATTCCATCATAAAGGTCCTTTATAATGAAGGAATCAAAGAGGGAGCTGGTAGCAGGCTATTTTCCCAGTGCTCAGCTGTCCTTCTCTGCTACCATGGTCGTTATCCACCATGCTCTAAATCATTACTCTCCAAATAGGAAGTTTATTACTCGATCCAGATATCATCTGTGGCTTCTGTGTGATAATAAATGCTTCTGTCTGTCGCAGGAAAGTCCTGTCTGTCAGAGAGGGGGAGCGCCTCATGAAATTCAGACTGGGACATCTGCTTGACAGCACTCTGTTGATAGTTATGGCACCGCCACCATGGCTGACTGCCCTTGCGCGAGTCACAGTCAGCGGTGAGATCATCCGCCGTCGCCTTTATCTGGAAGCTGCATACAAATATCACAAACAAGCGCGCCTGAGTGCCCCCTCCCCGCCCCACCCAGTCACACACTGTCACGCACTGTCACGCACACTAGGGACAATTCTAGGATTTTTTGGGGGGGAGGGGCATAAGAGGGGCCATAATTCATGCAGTGGGACCAACCTTATCATTAGCCAATGATATGCTTTGAATCAGTGAGTGACAGGGGAGGGGGCATTCCACGGGCCAATCTGCATTCAGCTGGGGCCAGTAACCCCACCCCCTTTACATGCCCCTGACATACACACACCATTACGTTCACTGACTCTCAACACATTGGGGCCTGAATTTTTCAAATTTCATATAAGTAAATTCATATCTAGTATGGGATGGCGTAAAGCTTTGAAGATTATGTTGCTCTGCCAAAATTGTCTGTATTTTGCAAATAAAATGTTTGCTTTCCTCCGGAAGAGGTGGTTTGTTTGGGTGGAAATCAATGCTTCGTAATCAATATAATTCAGCGCAATATACATACTGCATTTTCATCCTGGCATTTTTTTTGCACTGGGCTCTCTCCCAGTGCAAAAATATATATATATATATAAAAGGGATAGAAATGTGATGCAGCGTTGCCATAAACAAACACGTTCAGGGAAATTGCACATAATGGAATTGAGTGCTGTCTGCTGGACATCTTTAGTTCCTTTCCAGCTCTATCCCAGGGGGCTTTTGAATGGCTGAGGAGTTCAGCGCAACACAAACACAGAGAGCGGCTCAACTCTGTTTGGCCAATTGGTAAAGCATACGAAACCCGCGGCCAATTCCGCATTGCATTCCGAAAGCCGCCTCCTTGAGATTTGGTCCAATCTGAGTAAACAGAGGACTCTGTCACTGTGAGTCAGTTGTATTTGAAAAGCACAGGATTTTTGCCACCCGTCTCGAAGGCTCTGTAATTCACCTTGGAAGCCCCGCGACATGCTTACATAAGACCCGCATGGTTTGATATCGCTGTGCGCCAAAAGCTTTTGTGTATCTTCTGGGTCTTTTGCATTGTGGCTCACCAATTCTAAGAAACATGCCGAAGACAGGATGAGTGAAATCTACAGGATCACCAAAATCTAATTGACAGCACCTAATAATAATAATATAGTGCTGTATAGTGTTTTCTAGGGATGTTTGGCTGCGTTCTAGATCTAGTGACCTAGTGAACTCTTGACATTCAGAGTATCACAGGTCTGTGTAGTCCCTTAAGCCTAATAAACAATATGCATTATGTAAATACTTCTGATAAAGGATTCTAAATCAGATCTCCATAAGGTATTCACAATGTTCTCACAGTGATAGATAGTAAGATAGTATGGCCTTCACCTGAATGACACTGTGTTAAGTACTAGTTAAGAAAATGCAGATCTGGTCCACTGAATTGCAATACTGAGTATCAGTTTATAAGGGCCTAACGCATCATGCTAATAAATGATGCACAACTGATAAAGGTGTTCATACATTGCAGAAGGAATAAATAGTTTCATATGCCTAATTTCTAAACCCCATTTTTCTCCAGTGTTCTACATTTGTCTCTGAACATTACCCAAATTTTTACATCATCTCAATGCACCACTGGCTCTAAGAATGGAAGAGGGTCAGATAGACGGAGGGATGCATGGATTAACTTCACGTTGGTCAATCACATGACTATTGTAGTGATTAATTGTGCTAAAGATCAGTGACAGCACTTACCAGAATAACTCAATCAAAATAAGTGAATTTTAGAATTACACTAAAATGTGTAATATTAGGTATGGTTTTATTTTCACAAAGTGTATCATGGACAAGTTAGTCAGCTCATCAATGCTAGTGTTTTTTTTTGGACGTTTTTGTAATTCACTGCACAGCCTTATGATATTTGTAGCTGTTTTCAAAACACTTTGGGGAAAAACTGGGAAAAAACTGACTTGTGGGTAAATACTGTAGTGTAGATTTGAAGTAATTCTTTAAGCACCTTTTCAAAGAACCAGGTTCGGGATCTTTTGTTTTATTAAACACAATCTCACCCTTGAGAAGTGTCTTATCAAACCAATGAATTTCACTGAGAATACAAACTTATTTTTGCTTCTGTCATGTTCATTCCTTGAGATTGAGAAATTTATAAGACGTGTGTCTGGAAGATGTGTTTCTTTCCATTTGAAAATGTCCCAGTTGTCAAGTAAATCTTACTGTACTTCATTTTGCCTCTTAATGTTCCCATTTGAATGTTCTATGAGAATCAGTGCCTTTTGGGTAAGAGGCATGACTATTACCACACAGGGGCTGCAAAGTGAGTCTATTAGAGTATATCACCAATATATCAAGGGACCATTCAGCAAGTCGGTCTAAAGACGTCATTTAATTACAATTGAGATGTTACTTCATGTTTCCAGGAAGAGAAATATTAGCAAGATTTATGAAATTCTCACTGTTCGGTGGGCTATTACTTTGGGCCGTAAGGAGAAATCTGGTGTAGCAGAGGCTGGAGAGTTGACTGTGTTGAGATAACGTATGTGAAAACTGACCAGCAGTAAGATGGAAAACCAGAATCCGCTTGTTAAATCTGATGTAACACATAACGTAAAACTCTTTCCAGAGCCAAACAAACCATAATGGTAGAACTGGTAACACTCTTCATCATACCTTCTTTCTTCAGCCAAGCTTTGTTAAGGGCGAAAAGGAGGCTGCGTTCGTTTCATTCAAGTTAAAATAAAGGGTGAAAAAACACTGAAAGGGACTAACTCCCTTTAATTTTAACAGAATGATGAGTGTACCTGTTCCCTCAGGAGGGATTATTGGTACATCAGTACACGTTCGGTACCTAATTTTCGGTTCGGTAAGCACAATGAAATGAAAGAACACATTTCTTGACACGGGCGGAACCTAGATTCGCAAGTAGATGTTCAACATGGAAAACATTATGCTAATTGTGGCTGTGAGTTTGTTATGGCTAATCCTGGTTAAAGTCAGTCATAGTCAGAGATTTGGGAACATTTTAGTTTCCCAAGCAATTACACCAACATTGGAGAGACAGTAACTGATAAAACCAAGACTGTCTGTCAGCTGTTATACTGAACTCGAATATGTTGCTGAAAACACATCCAATGTCCTAACTGGTTTGAGACCATATCATCTGAGTGTGTGAACGACCAGAGCAAAGCAGAAACAATTAGTCTCTCTGTGGCATTTAAGCAAATTAAACTATAGATAGGGAACCATACTCAGTAGTAGACAACACGGGATTTGGTTCATTATGGCTATTATTACATTTTCAATTTTTAGTTTTATATATCTTTTACGATGTGCAAAAGAGCATATCTTGTTATTCAGACATGTTGGCTTACAACTTTTCTTAATTGTATTTGCGGTTTTAATAGTAAATAATCTCTGAACAAATTCTGTTTTCCCTGCTGTACTGAAATTGCGCCAAACCGTGAACCCAAAATCGAGGTTTGTACCGAGCCGTTAATTTTGTGTATCATTTCACCACTAATATTAAACATAAAAAAATTAGAAAAATGGCTGTTTACACAACCACTTCCTCTTCTCTTTCTTGTTATATGGAAAGTGGTATAAGGACAATTCTTTAGCTTTTTTGTTTTGTTCAGATCGATTAAAACACTGAGGCACACAACACCATGGTACACTGGCTTGTATTCTGGTTGGCCCCAGGAACAGTATCGTCACTGGCTTTATATGAGGGGATGTCCTTTTTCTTTCTCCAGTCCCGACCAATCAGAGAGCCGGAAACCAACACATGGGAGCAGACCTTGACCAATGCTCATGTTATGCTCTTATTCTTAGATGGTTAATGTTTGTTTGCTTCCACATAATCACTTGTAGTTTATTGCCTTGTTGCATTATCATGTCGCAAATCTGACTTGTGCATGAGTTTTCCCTGTTTTTTGTGTTTTTACTCATAATATTTTCTTTTATATTTGAAATTTACCCGTTCCCTCAGAATTTGTGTTTGCGATGAAATTATCACAAAAAAACACAACTCCCTTCCATTCCATTAAAATGCCTGTCTTTCATAAGCAAGTCAATGCTAAGGGAACAAAAAACATTTTGTTAAAGACATGGCTCTATGCGAGTGTTAGGGGATGTTCAAGGTAGCGCAAAATGGAAATGCAAGCACTAAAGCTCCTTAATTAAATGAACACTGTCTAGGATCGTTTAGTCTTGGAAGGGTAAAATAGTACTGGGAAAATATGTGTTTTGGTGTATTAAAAAATATCTAACATACTAAATGATGATCATAGCTACTTATAATGACATTATACGGTTAACATCAGTGACTTCTGCTCCTGCGGAGTCTGCAATAAATCCACTGCATTGAGTAGGTTCAGAGTCCTCAAATGGTACGGCAGTAATCCTTTTATGACTGCAAAGTGTCATATTTTCAGCCCCAACAAAGAGGATGAGTTGATTTTAAATGGTGGCCAAAAATGATTGCAAAAACATTTACGGCACACGGACACACGTCAGCTCTCAGCTTGCTGGGCTTTCTGTTTTGCAGAAGAACATAAAATTTGTGTTTAAGTGCCCATCAGAAGCCGTACTTGTGAAACATAAAAAGATATTCTCAAAAATATTAGGCCTGGAGAACAGTGCTTTAGCTGAGAGACGGGAAAAAAGAATCTATAAAAATTCCAGGAGAAATCTGGACATTGATGGATTAACTACAGTGAGTCTTCTCACTGGTAGGCATTAACATGAATCGGAACCCTTTATTCAACAAATTGCTTTCAGTATTTATGAAGAGAGATCAGCTGGTGATAGATTCCTATCCCCTTAAATAGATACATTACACAAATTCTTAACCTGGTCAATGTGGCTTTGAAGCACTGTGGGAGACCAGATGGTGAACTAGCATTCATGCCTGCAAGCAGAGATCGAGCTGATAAAAACTGACAATTTATCTGAGTATAAATAAGATGTAGGACTTCATGCTGACTGTAAATTTGTTGTATAGATCGTACATCTTAATCCATTCTCTCTATATCTTCTGCAGTATAAATATAATCACACACCCTGTCCATTGGTTTGTCTTAGTTTTTTTCTGATCCTGTTTCATTTTGCCTTCCTGTATGCTGATATCTGCTTATTGAAATAATACATAGCATTATTTAACCTTGTACCTTACCCAAGAAATCAATTTTAAAATAATATCAAGTATTCACCAACAAATAAAAATATATACGAATGAATTGACTAGCAAATACAAACATAACATTATTAATAAATATATATTTAGATTATTGAAAAATAACGTAATTTCATAGTAGAAGGAGAGGCAGAAAGTGTGTTTTTCCCTCTGTGAAATATCTCATGTACAAACCTAAGATCATGTTTACAATATAAATTTATATGAGCTCTGGTGTCTCCTGTGTTGACCACAAATTATGGATGAATGAAATATATGTGAATTGCCACACAATGTTTTTGTGGAATAAAATTCAATCATCTCTCCAGGGTTTTTTTTAACTCCTTCCATCCAGGAGATGTGTGGAGGTAGTCCTATTACTCACCCCACGCTTTATTTTTTTTAGACCAGGATTACGTAAAATGCCACTCACATTTGACTCTGTTTGGATCTTCTCCTCTGCCTACTAGACACTGACTGTGATGACAGACCCATTAGACTGGCAGGGTTCTGACTAGGCTGGCTCGACCAGGTGGTGGTCCTCTGTGAAGATCCAGGAGCTGAGCTGATCTCAGACGTTGTTCCCAGAGATGTGAAAATGAGCTTGCAGAGCTAGTTGGCACCCAGCCAAAGAGAGAACTCCACTATTGTCCTTCACCTTTTCACCTTCAGCACATACTGGAAGTCGCATTTCAATTAGAACACCTTAGAAAACGATTTTAAAATGAGCATTACGCCATAGTATCCAGCATACATAAGACGGAGCGCAACGATGTTTGAATTGTTAAAATGTACCACCTCACACATATAAAATACACATTAAATATTTACAAATAAAATATTTTAAGATATGTGCTCTATTTCATCCTTTTAATAGCTGAATCGTGACTGGGAATAGGATGCATGAATCTGGCTAATGGCATGCAGTAAAGCATGTAGTACAACATCAGAATACTATATAATCATTTTAATAATCGTGACATCATCTGATTTCCTACGGAGAGCGCAGATTGTCAGACATGCTGCATTTTTTCTAAGCTTTCGTTATGCTCTTTAAGTCCACTGAAGAGTGGTTGTCTTTTCATTATTATTTCATTCACAAATGTTTCGACTCTGCCAGTATTCCCTAACCCAACCAGATGGAGCCAGTCTGGTGCAGATTCTATGCAAATCACAGATCATTCACTTGGGATTAAGCATCTATAATTTCTCCAAGTGGGAGTCTCCCTGGCTTTTCATCTACATTTTAAGACTGACAAGCCTGCTGATATTACATTTGTATCTTTATTAACATATCTTCCTGTCCTAAATGGCTAGTCAATTGTGTGAGCACTTTAATGAGTGCTAACAATTGTAGCAGTCAATACAAAGAAGTAGCAACTGCCAGGGTTATGGTTACAAAACAACATCTGGAATTTGCACCTGTCTTTTCTAAATTTCAACTGTGAAATATATTTCACTCAGGAATTGACTTGAATGCTATGTTGAACCTTATTATTTTTTTCTGTAAAGACATTTTAGAGAGGAATCAGCCTATAGGTGTGAGCAGCCATCAGTCACCCTGCTGGCCTCCTTTCACGTTTATCGGCGGCCCCCAAAAAGCATATGGTTACTCTTAAGCGCAATAGTCTCATATTAGCAGCCAGCTCTCTTTGTGTAGCTTGATGATACAAGTTCAGGCTAAAACCTGAAATGGTTGATTGATCAACTGACCTGCTTTCTAAGAGAAATATTATTCTTTACCTTTATCAGAGGTATTCAAGCAGAAATGTCTCTAAAGCCAACATTTCCAAGCCATTTGAACAACTCCACCAATTTCGGCAGCTCTTTGTTATTTCTTTAGTTTCCATTATTATTTTTCAAGCACCATAAGTTTGAGGTTTGTGGAGGGGTATAATAAAATACTTCAGTCATTTTACAGAAATATAACAGTGGGGCGGGAGCAAGGTGGGGGGACGAACCTCTGATATTTCTCGAATAAAACCTATTGAATATAGCATAGACTTCGGTACCATGGACACAGCTGTCATTGTAACAACAGCCGTTAATAACCCAGGGAATACCTCATCACAGATGTCCTCTCCTGTCCTTGTAATTTAATTGTCGCTGCTTCTCCATGTCGTTTAGCTACATGGTGCACTGATTAGAACCCACTTATCAGTCTCAATTCATTTTATATGTTTTGGTAACTTTATATACAGAATGATGTAGCATAGCCGAAAATATATAAACAGAAGGTATTAGACTGAACATCATAATAGTGCATAATAAATGCATGTAAAATAATAAATGGAACTGAATTTTCTAACTGTTTTCATCTGCATGTACGATGGTAATTGTTCTTTTTTTAAATTTTGTTCACATTCGGTAAGAAATTTATTTCTTTCTCAAAACCAAATTTAACCAAATAAATGCTTGTAGCATCAATTCACTTTGTGACCATTTTAAAATGTGTCAAATATGTTTCATTTATATTTATAGAATACTTCCATCCATCCACCCATCCATCCATCCATCCATCCATAGTCCATAACCCTGGGAGGTGCCCTCGAAGGTTGTCCCAGGAAAGAGGGATGCCAGTCCATCATAGGGCACACATCCACATACACAATCTCAACCTGAGCACAATTGAACATAAAGATTCACACAATCACTGTATTTTTGAATGCCTATACAGATCTCTTTACATGTGATTCAATTCTGAAACCCTCCTCTATGACTGCACATTTCTCTTCTGTACCGTAGTAATATTAATGAGCTGATCAAACCAATGATACAGCATTTATGCTGTAGTCCCTTTTTTGGTGCTTTCTGTATTACTGATGCAGTTCATTTTTCACAGTAGAAAGTACGTTGCAATTTTCCCAGTAAAGATTTCAAGTCCTGATATTTGTGTGTATTGATATTGAATACGCTGCTATACAGCTGGTTGAGGTATTAGCACAGTTTGTGTTGCTGTTGTTAATGTTGTGGTTACAAGCATATAAATATATACTACCTGCAAGCTTGGCCCTCGGGTTTATGATCCTGCAACGTCTCATCCTGCTGAACTGTATACTTCACTGAGCTTATACGTTTGATTGAGTCCATCCAACTCAAGAGCTATTGAATCTGTGTCGTAAACCGCAGGGATTTCGTCTAGACAAGTAATATTCCCTTCCACCTTACAACAGGTGCCTATCCAACCCTAGAATTGTTATTGTGCACCTCTGGTCTGTGAGGACCAAGTTGATCATATTAGGAGTGTACATCTGGTGACCCCCAAACAGACATCACATGTCAGATATTCTGAAAAATAAATTTCCCTAAAGAGTATATTGTTCCATGTGACCAATGGTAGGACAAGTGCAGAGAACGATGCTAAAAGTAACCTTTATTTCCTCGGGGTCGCATCACCTCTGTTTGTATCTGTCATGATATTATTTGCATTCACTTTACAATTTATCAAACCAAAAGTGGTCATGATGTATAACCGAAGCAAAAAGCCTTGTACTGCAAAACCACATGATTTAAAAGTATATGTTTTGTATGATGACTTTGACAAAATAAGTGGTAACACTTTACTTAATGTGGCACAAATAATATAGTATTACGCCATTACTTATGTCTTAATTAACCACAAACTAAGTCTTGGTTACATACTGATCTAATATTAACAAGTGAAATATTGATCTAATGTTTGTTCATCATTAATGAATCCTGACACATCTTTTATCTCGAGTAGTGTCCATTTTTTCATGATTTCTTCATGATTTGTACTTCAGTAGTAACTGAGATATTACTAAGTATTTGTGCCCTGTTAAGTAGTTACAAATAAGTGCAATTTAAAAGCTTGCTGTGCTGTTCACTTGGAAAAAATACAAAATTGCTGAATTTATTAGCCTGTTCTTGATTGATGAAAATTAGCCTAACGACTACATATCAATTAAAAGCAAATAAAACAAAAATATTGAATTATCTTTAATTGCACCTTTATATGAAACCATTTAAATAACATTATCTAGCTTGAATTCACAGGACAAGATAAATCATTGAGTTCTTTAGCTAGCTAGCTACCAACAACATGAAAACACTTCTACGAAATAACACTGATTTCTTTGCTTATATTATGAAGCTATACAGATACACAGTAGCTAGTGATGAAACAAAAAAGGGAAAATAAGCATTTACGTTGTTTTGGATTGACCCCCAATTTTATAAAATAATAATAATAATTGATCATATTTATTTTGCAGACGGTCACACTGGATAATTTATCATATTTTAACTGTACTTGAAAGGCTAGGATGAAATCTGTTTCTTCCAAGCTGTTCTGTATGGCATAAATAGTGCATCCTCTATTACTATCAAAGATTTGGACATCTTGTCTTCTGTTTTGGCAAAAACCAACAATTTTTACACCATGCCCCTGGGGAAAGACCCAATGTGCACTGAGTAAAACAACCATTATGAACTTACCAAGCAGATGCATTGAGTACTTTTGATAGGTTAATCCCACACTAGTGGATGTGTTGGATACAGTGCGTGCGTTTCATGTGGCTCAAGTCTACTGGCTGAAAATCACACCAGCATTATTCATTGGACCTAAAACCCCAGGCTGGAGACATTATGCATTCAGAGGAGTTGAACCTCACATCCATAGCAGGCAAGAGATTGACCATCCTATAAGAAAAAAAAGCCTCCACCCAAGGCAGTGAGCCTACTGCGATCGCCCATAATACTGTCCATAAAGCAAATGGAAGCATATGTCATCTCCAAGAATCGTGTCTGTGATACTATTGATGGCTACCTCTACCTGAGCATCGCTTTCCAAACGTGCATGAAAGAACAGGTATCAAGGCGGATAAAGGACAAGTTATGGTGTCGACGAGCGGCCGCTCATATCGCGGCGTCCCAGGTAGATCTGAGGGGGCCCCGCCACGTCTGCAATGATGTGCTCCAGGAGGTCAGCCAGACAGAGAGTGGCGGCGCTGCCGAACCCTGTTATTTTCACTCCCGAGAGTCCCTACCACGATCGTCCAGAGCAATTCCGCAAAGGGTGCTACAAAAAGCGAGTGAGACAGACCTGCATGGCTGAAGAGTCTGCTGGAGACCTTTGGCATGACAAATCAAACAGGATAACGCTCCTCCCCACTTTCTGTAACTTTGATAACCCTGTGCACCCTGTTAGTCATGTTTAAGCCTAAGCCCTGAATCAAATCGGATGCTACATACATACGCTGCAGACATTTTTTATTATACCTTCTGCTGCTTAATCCAATACATATATATTGTTTATGTTAAAAAAAAATTAAGGATTTTATTATTCCTTATGTGAATGTTTTGCCGTGGCTGGAAAAATGGATCTGCAATACAAGCCAAACATTCATAATTTCAAAAAAAATATATTTCATTAATTTTTTACTTGCTAAGATACACTAACAACTGTGATTGTACTGTAATCATCACAAGCTAAGCTTTGAATACCAGGTTACATATTGTAGTGGCTTAATAGATAGCACTATTGCATTGCACTTCCAGAGCTGAGTGTACAAATCCCAGTCAGGCTGTGTGTGTGTGTGTGTGTGTGTGTGTCTGCCTGTGTAGCTTGCCTTTTCTCTCATGTGTATACACCCTGTGAGGGGCTGGCATCCTGTTCAGGGTGTACCCACATCTTGTGCCCTATGCTGCTTTGGACAGGCTCCAGGTGACCCTGTAGTGCAGTGTTTCCCAACCCGGACCTCAGGGACCCACAGCTGGTCCACATTTTTGCTCCCTCCAAGCTCCCTGTCAGACAGTCCACATTTCTGTACCGGGAGCTGGGAAGGAGCAAAAACGTGGACTCTCTGTGGGTCCCTGAGGACCGGGTTGGGAAATACTGCTGTACAGGATAAGCAGTTGGGAGAATAAATCACATTATGCATGTTTTCTGTTTGATCATTTTGGGAGATATTTATTAAATTTGAGATATTTGCTTGTTTGTTTGTCAACCCTAAGCTATTGTAACAAAGAAAACAGCATCATATTGAAAAAAAATTGTTTATTTGTATAACATCAACATTCATAAAATCCACAATATTGTGATCTCCTTACAGAACTGAACTGTCTTTTGTAACATTCAATGCAAAGTTTTGATTCACTATAACTGCAAACAATGCAAAATAAGTGATAGTAAAATACACTTAGGTCTACATAAACTGTACACTCGATCTCATTTGCAAAGGCAAGTGCATAGAGTCATCATTCATCAACCATATGAGCATCATTGTGAAAACAACCATCCCTGCTTATTTCATGCTTCTGCGATCTTAGGCCTGCTGCTTTTTTTCCCCAGTCTTCACTGCAAGCGTGTCATGCGCTACGGAGCCACAAACGTCGCGCGCTGCTCTTGTGCATTTCACGCACGTGTGACTGCTCTCGCTACATCCTTACCGCTTGGCCAGAGTCGACACCACCACCTCCTTCTCCTCCTCCTCCTCGCTTGGCCCCATCCGCGGACCGTTGGCTAGGGGCACTTCTGTCGTTTCCTCGCCTGTTTTCAGAGCAGCAGAGACGTGTTTGAGGAGCCAGAGACGGCCCTCTACCTCCTGTGTGTTCCGTTTGCCACCCTGTGAATAGATGACGGCACTCAAGGTGACCGTGTCAAGTAGGTTGTACCAGAGCGCTGTTGACCATTCTTTTGTCTCTTGGCATATGCATACACTCAGTATCTGATCCATCATGTCTGTTTTTCCTTTTTGTCTTGCTGTAGTGGATTATTATCTCTGCTATTTACTATGTGCTTCATTTAGTTACAGTTGTTTGGAGAAGCACAGCGGCCTTTCCATTTTTTGAAATGTTGCTCACCTCCATTGCTTTTTCCACCAAACCCCATACTGTACACCTCTCAGTCTAAGGGGGCTTTCATGACAAGTGAAACATCTGCCAAGTTTTATTTTGGCAGTGTGTGCCCACAATGGTCAAATCTTTTATTCAGATATAAACCCAGCATGGGGTTGACTCACCAGAAGTAAAAAAAACAGAACCTGTCATAACATTGTGATCAGTGTATTGGAATTTATTTGCAGCCAGTAAACTCTGAAGAAGAGCAAGATAACATCCAAGGGTTTCAAGAGAATTCCCCTGCAGAATAAAGGTGCAAATTTTGACCCATCACAGTGAAACATGATTTCCCCAGAATTTGTATGATACAGGAAATGATCAAATGTGTTTATTAAGGGGATATCGAAAAATGTAAATAAAAACACATCTGGGGGCAAAATGCAGCAGAATTTCTGATTCCACTCATTGAGGATGAACTTAGGCCTGATTATTCAATATTTAATTAATACCAAATAGAAATAAGTACATATATATGTACATACATCAACAATTTTGAATGCAACAATAATGAATACACACGTTCTAATACAGTTATTGGATTTTTTATGAAGGAAATCCCTTTTCATGCAGGTTATGTTGTTAAGACAGCTTGACATTTTTTCACATTTCGAGCCCCCCCCCCCCCCAATCCCCAAGATCTACCAGCATACACACCAAAGTCATCTCTGCTCCCTGAGCTTGGACCTCACTGCGAAGACCCCTTCGTATGCCTGGGATTTCTTCAAAACACCACAAATTAAACTAGTGAAACATGGAAGGCCTCCGTACCGCGTATTGCGGTGCTCAACGATGCTCCCTGGTTCCGATTTTCAATTACCGAGAACAAGTAAGCGCATTTCGAGTAGTTAATTAGGTGAATTCTGGTGTTCGTCGAAACAGTTTGCCGCAAACAAATGTGATGTATTTAACATTCACGTACACTGCTGAAAAAGTGACAATTGCTTATCTCCATGGAGATCAATAATGGGCCTGAGATCATTGTGTGAAGTGTCTGCAGGTTTAATGCAGATAGGATGTCATTATTATTTTTCTCGTAATGACGGTCATTATGCATGAACACTGATTGAATTCCATTTGTTACCTGCATTTGTGCTGAGTGGAATAATTACCATTTAAGTGTCTCCATTAAAATTCATACACAAATTTTTATGCCTTAGACCTCTTGCTTTAAAAATAACCAAAATGTTCTTTGAATGTAAAATGAATTGCATTATTAGAATGCTTTGTTTTAGACACTGAATTCAAATTGTGGAAACCCATGAGAAATCCAGCCATTTTTGTTATTCTTTTTTTTTGTTTTTTTCCAGATTTGCACTTTAAGATGCACAAAAAGCATGGTAAAGAATCGTTGGCATTCATATGCTGTGTTAAAACTCTAAGAACCTAATCACCATTTTATTCCCTGTGTTGATTAAATTTTCGTTTCGATTTTGCTGCATTTAAAATAATCATTGCTCATTAATGCTTAGAAAACATCAGCTTGAAGTCTTCATTTATAGTCGGTGTTCATTTCTGTAACGCAATTCGTTGCTTAAAAAGGAATTCCAGCGGAAAATAGGTTCATTTGTTTTTATCGCATATAATGAAATACAACCGTATTACTTCAGAATTCATTCTGATGTCACAAACAGACACTTTGGCTCACTTTTGTAGTGAAATTCTTGTGGAATTCCATGCAGAATTTACGCATTTTGCAATTACATCTTCAGTATGTTTCTCCTGCTGATATCAACACCTACTGCTATATTCCTAAATGCTGGTTCATTCCCATACGTCGTATCTTAATGTTTACAATAAAAGAGAGGAATTACCTCCAGTTCTGAGATTTCCTTCTTCCTGGTCCTTAAGTATACTGTGCGTCGGAAAGGTTACAACAGACCAGGGTCATAGCTGAATGCGAAACAGGGAGTTTGAGGACAAATCGGCCAACTATCAGCTGAAGTCCAAGTGTTTGGAAGCAAAACAATGAAAAGGCCAGTGTTGACAAAGTACCTGATATATGTTGTGAATTAACAACCAGAGTGAGAATTCGGAAGAACCAATCAACCGGTATTGTCATTTTTTTCCCCTTAAAAGTAAAAGTTTATCCTAGTAAGATCTTCAATGTTCAAGGTACATTTAACCATATATGTAGCTATGAAAACTTGTGTATTTGATGAGAGTCATAGCTTTGTCTGGCCATAACAGTAATATGTGTTGCAGGTCCTATGCTAGCAAGCTGTTTGCTGACTGGCACCACGGAATGCTACCATCACACTAACTCACCCAGCCATCAGTGGATGATACCAAAGGTTAATATAGCTGCTAACGATATGACTTGTGATATCCATTGTCAGCCGTAGCACTAGAGCATAATAACCGGTACTTGAAAAAAAAACCCATGACGTTGACTAATTAACGGCATGAGAGGAGACAGAATTGTAACTGACAGCCGGCTTTAGCCAGGAACGCCAGCAGTACAGCTTAGAGGAAACGTGTTCCTTTTCCACTCCCGGTCCGGTTCTTGTGAGGAACCCGGATCACTCGGCTTCCTTTCTCTCGTCCCGATTCAAGCCCCCCCCTCAGCCCTCACTTCTCAGTCAGACACTCACTGGACTGGAATTAACGTTGTTTGTACTTCGTGTAAATAGGGCTCACGCTCCAACTCTGCCATCCCGCCATCGATTCTCAGCCGCTGCCTTCAGAGTGTAAGGAAAAAAAATGAGAGAGAGAGAGAGAGAGAGAGAGCTGAGTGAGGATTTGCTCAGGCCTAATCAATCACTGACAGATTACTGCTAAAGCCACTTCCATACCCATTAAAACAGGACAAATGCAGAATTGCAGCTGAACAACTTCTAGTTTTGAGCCAACAGTGGGACTTCCCGGTTATTTATCAAAGTCATTGGTGGTAAGCAGCACGGCCCCGCCGCGAGACTGTAGATAGAGCAGCACGGAGGCCCGTCGTTGAAAGGACTCTTTATGCCCTCAGCTGTGATGCTGTCAGCCCTGTGGAATTTACTGTAAATCACATTGCTTTTATTGTGAGATTTTGTAGCTTATCCTCGGTGGGCACCATCCACTTGAAGCTCATCCCCATTAGAATGTTAGGCACAGTCCATAAAGGTGGTTGGCTACACACCATCAATGTGGGGGAAAAAAACCTAAACCTTTCATTTTTCAATCTCACCCCCCCCCCCCCTCTCTTTAGCAGTCATTGAGTTTCATTGTATGGCAGGAGAACTGCTTTTCTTTTTCATTTCATCTCTGGTTCTGCCCCTGTGGAGATCCCTGCTTTGAATGTTACTTTATTTTATGTGCATAGACCTGAGCATTTTTGTCAGATTTTATTTAGGTGGGTGTCTCAGAAGTTGCCCTTTATGTAGATATTATAACATTATAAAATGATATGATACTGAAATTTCTTCTGTAGATGTGAGTTATATCTCTGGTTCCATTTTATTGTACTGTCTTGGCATGTATTTTCTCATTCAATATATACAATATTTTGACATTTTTCATTTGAAAAATGACAGATATAATATTACTCATTATAAGTCTCTAAAAATAAGGTAACCGTATTACATGCTATTGAAATTAAACAAGAAATACATCAATTATCTTTATGGAAAATGTGAATATTGTTGGATATGTGTAAATGTCAGACCATCTGAATTAAAAATTTCATTTGTAAGTCTACCTTTTTACTGTATTACTTTGACCAAATGCATAAAGTTTCAACAACTAATAGCAATTAAAGAATGGAAAGTTAAGGCTAGACATATTTACATTCAATGTTTTCATCTCTTCAAAAAGTGATGTTTTTACTAATGCATGTGACAACACTCATCATGGGAAAAAAAAGAAAATCATGCATTATTAACAGGCTCTGACTTGTGTTCTCTAAAGCAATGTTTTGCAGGGAATAAAAAAAAATTCAGGCACCAGACTCTTGAAGTGATCAGAGGTGACATCAGAGTTTGCAGGCAGAAGGTTAAAATACAGCCTGTCACATGACTCAGTAAACCCCTAACCTCAGGCCTGAAGAGATAAACAGTTTCGCTATGGGGGTGAGTCTCTGCCGCAAACAGTCTTGCAGCATTTTCTTATTCAATGAAGATATATATATGTTATGTCTGAATCCTGCCTTTTACTGAATACATACAAGTGTTCCAAATGGTAAAACGCATTGACCTAGTGATATGGAGAGAGAACAACCACCTCAAGGCATTTTCTCTATAACTTTAACATACATGTTATTCTATCAAAGCTAAATAAATTGTCAATTATTCATGAAATGATACAGCTGTAGTACAATTCCAGATACAGGTGGGGGAATTTATTTATTTGCTGATGGGGAGGAAGTGTATGGTTATAACACAATCCATAACTGACTATACAGAATGTTTGGCTTATCTGAGGAAATGGAAGTTTGATTAGATATGTACATTTGGACAAAGTTGAGAATAGTTTATTTCAATCAAATTACTGGATGAGAAGTATCAGTGGAAACAGATTTTTTTTGATTATGTCTACATGATTTTTCTTCTATAACCAACGATCATATCATGGAAAAATCTAAGCAGTGAGTGTTTCTGGACAATGTTGACATTCTCCGCCAAGAGTGCAGGGTAACAGCTGAGCAAAATAATTCAGGATGTCCTGCTTGCTGACACAAGGACAAAAAGCACAGGGCGGGGGCCCCTCTGTCTGAGCGACGTGCCACCGGACACCGCTACACCTTAGAAACGCACTCTGGAAGTTTGCAGATGACCTCCAGTCCACAGGAAACAACAACCACAAAAAAAAGGAAAAAAAAACTGTCAGGAGCTTCTGAGCAGATGATGTGGATCGGGCTAAATGTCATGTAGCTGCAGCTGCATCTATCCACTCCGGGCCTGGATGCTTTTTGGCAGAGCCATTCCAGCAATGATGACAGTCTTTACATCTCTCCTTTCTTGGCTGCATCAAAACATGTACCCTAATAGCTACCCTGGTTTCTGTACATCTGCGACACCATCCGCACTCTCCCTCTGCTCTCTAGCTAGTTAGTGTGCCATACATCTCAAGCAAGTGAGGGCTATTTCTAGTTTGTTTATTGATTTATTTACCTCCCCATTTCCTTTCTAGCACTAAGAGAAACAAGAAGCCATACGGGGGGGGGGGGGGGGGGGGGGGGGGGGGGGGGGGGGGGGG